>CM031235.1:826176004-826776004 GCA_018340775.1 Taxus wallichiana var. yunnanensis | reverse complement strand
ATCTTTATTATCTCAAGTTTTCATATTCTTAGTGTAGAAATGGAGTTAGATTTCATTGTTGATTTAAGAGAATTGAGTTTCATAATGCACCCTCTATTATAAATAAAGTGATTTGAGTCGGTGAATAAAATAACAAGTCATCAAGCTTGTGGTATTATAGTAGACTAAATATTGATATATCAATTAAAGTAATTCATAAAGTCAAAAGGATCAAAGGACTTGAGGGATTCAAAATGGATATGAGAGTAAGAGGAGGAATAAGACAACCTACTCAAGCTAAGCTAATGGAAGAGATCCGAGAAAAATATAGGAGGTTGAATTAACTCAAAGGAGAGGAGTTGAGATTGGAGATGTTAGTGATAGAGAAGAAGAACCTAGAGTTGGACCAAAATAATTGGTAGTAGAGGAAGAAACCATAGAAGATATATTTTCTCAAGCCATTGTGAAAGCCACTTCTAAACCAAAATTGGAAGTTCTTATGTATGAAGGGAGATTAAATGTTGAAGAGTTGATATATTGGATCAATTCCATGGAAAAATAAGTCGAGTATGAAAACGTAGATGATGATTAAAATGTAAACGTTGCTATTATTAGGATGAAAGGTCATGTGTCTCTTTGGTGGGATGGATTGCAGGAAGAAAGAGTGAAGAAAGGAAAGACTAAGATCATGAAATGGGATATGATGGTGGCTAAATTGAAAGGAAAATTAATTCCTAAGGATTCTTGGACAAATATTTTCAAGAGATTAAAAATCTTAGACACAAAGAGAGACCAAGAAAAGAGTATATAGAAGAGTTCTACAGATTGACCATTAGAGCTGGTCATATTGATGACAATGTCGAGAAATTTTCCAGATACCTCAATGGATTGAGACTTACTATCCAAGATGAGATTTATATTTTGATGCCTAAATTAATTGAAAAGGAATGCCAGTTTTCTTTAAGATTAGAAGAAAATTTATCAAGAAGATACAATTAGATATCATTAGGTAGAGTTAAAACTTTCAGAGGTAGATGAGAGTATACAGATAGAGGTTAGATGAAAACACAACAAGAAGAAAATAGAATCTCATAAAGGAAAAAAACAATCTTCAAGAGGAATCTACTCATTTAGAGGTAAGAGACCATTTGTTAGAGGTAGAACTAGTGGATTTATTGGTATATGTTTCAAATGTGGACAATTTTGGCATAGATCTTATGAATGCCATGAGAATCCATCTTCAAGCTAAGGAAGTGCTCATATAGCTCAAGTAGATGAGGAAGAAAGTGAGAGTTGAACTATTTATGAAGATGCTCCTAAAACTAGTGAATCATTACTCATGAAGAGGATATTGCTTAAGCTCCTCAAGGAGATATAGGAGTCTCCATAAAGAAAGACATTGCTCAAAAAAGATAAACTATAAACCATTATTTTCATCGATGGGAGAGTAGAATATTGTTAAATATATAGAGTGTGGGGACATATTATCATAAAATTAAATTTAATGCAACATTATGTGTGCATGCCCCAAAACAAAGTGCACAATTTCTACACATCCACTATGCATGAAGCTAAAAATGTAAGGTACTAATGGCTTTGAAAGAAGAAGTAACAAGGAATGTATTTGTAGTCTAGATTGAATTAGATGTAAAGACATAACTAGTTATTTCAAAGGTATAAATGGTTGCATCTCCTAGGCATAGTGCATAATGGGCTACTTTGTCACCTCAAACTAATACAAAATTGACCCCACAATCTCCATAACAAAGTTTGAGTCAAGATTCGCCTTATCCAAAAACATGATGGGTTGGGAACCTCATTTGCCCCAACAATCACCCATATGGATAACCCCACAAAAAGGTCCTCATGGGGATACATGAAACATAATCAAGAAGAAACCTAAAACCCCAAAACCTTCGTTTTAAGATCTACATAGTTATAGTGATTAAAAACCTCTAAAAATTGGAGCAGAAGATCCCAAGAAAAAACCTAAACTTTTGAGACTGGTTTCATTCCATTTTGATACCCAAAGGTCCACCTTCTAAAATTCCCAAGTTGTGGCAGGTCCTCTCATTATAAATATATTAAGTTTTAGAAACATAAAACTTTCAATATCCTCATCACCCCTTGCAAGTCAAAAACACTAAAAATGTATAATTTTGGAAACTTAATAAAAATATCCATTTGGAATAGGACCTTATAAAAATATAAATTGTTGGGATTGGGCTGAAATCAATCATATCCATTCATACCCCACATGTTTCACTAATTCTCGTCATCATGAAGTTCAAATATTTGGGTCTAGAGCCAATTTTCACTTTAACCACTAAATATCCCAATGGGGGTGACAATGATGTAACTCACATAGACCTAGATGACCTGAAGGAAATAATGTTAAATGAGCCTCAAGAACTAGTAGAGTAAAATATTTTCTTGAGCATGCTATTCAAAGTAGGTGGCCACCCTTTTTTGGTTTAAAGTATTGAGCTAGTCCTAGCTTGTACACAACACTATGATCCTAATTTCATAACAATCTAGGAATATGACAATTCTATTATTGCAGTCCTTACACCAAAAGGTATTTCTCAATGCATGTAAATTCCCACATGAAGTAATGTGGTTATCATCACTTGGGAGTTTGCTTCACATGAATGGGCAAGGATAGACTCATACTTATAGAGCATGGCGTTGCTTCATGGCTTAAAAAGGGAAGGAAAGCCCTCTTGGATCCATAAAAATTTATTATGGAGTGAGTTTCACAAATCATAATTTGATGTTATTGTCCTACTAAACAGAGTGATGGGAGAAGAAAAAACAAATGACTTCCAAGATTGGGTGGCTTAGTTCACTTTGGTGCTTACTGAAGTATGAGACCAAATGATTGGTTGGGGGAAAATCATAAGCAACAACATCCATCGATAGCTTTTTATAGTTTCTAACCTCAAATAAGTTCACAATGAATTCTTATTTGGTGCATGCCCTCACTTTCACAAGGCCTTTCTAAGGTCTCTTCATCAATCCTAATGTGCCACAGAAGTCACCGGCCTACGAGAAATATCCACAACTCACACATCAGAGATTAACTCTCACTATTCTACAGTGAATGATGCATTCACCATGTGCATCATAAGGTTACTTGAAGGATATCTCAAGTGGATAGTTTCATCCCAATAATATTGATCGAGAAGTATGGAATTCACTTCATCTAATTTACCACCTTCACCTACATAAGGGTCGAGAGGATGTGATCTTTCTCTCGCAGTTACTCTGCACTGAGTGATAATATCATCATGTTTGAATTGCGTAGATAATTGTCCCATGTCCATACCCGGTGCAAGAGTGCTAAGAAGATAGGTGTTTCCTTTCCTAAATCTCTGGGAATCTACTCATGCAAGAGTATCATGGATGAAAAAACATGTAAAAATCCTTCATTGATCTTAATTTAAATTCCTAAATATCTCAGTCTAACTTTGATATTAGGAATAATCCATATATTTTCATCTTTATAGGATTGCATTCTATTCCACGAATTAAGAAATATTGGATCAACTACACAAATGAATTTGAGGTTGAGAAACGAGATTATGTGTGAATGATAATGGATCAAGTGAGAGACTTCAAGTTTGAATGGTTTGTGGATGGAATAAAACATGACAGGTCAGACCTATTTGATCCGAATATCAAGTGATGCAATCTTCCCCTCTTTCTCCCACTCCATGGAGCATCTAAGAGTAAAGTGACATCAAATAAAGAATTGTGGTAGTAATTATAAGGTAAAAAATTGGTTCAAACGGAAGAGGGATTATTTCATTGATTCTAGTGATCTTATAGGAATAATCCATAGATTTTCATCTTTCCAGATTGCATTATGTTCCACGAATTATGAATTATTGGATCAACTGCACAAATGACTTCGAGGTTAAGAAATGAGATTATATGTGAATGATAATGGATCAAATGAGAGACTTCAAGTTTGATTGGTTTGTGGATGGAATAAAAGATGATGGGTTAGACCTATTTGATCCTTGAATATCAAGCGATGCAATCTTCCCCTCTTCCTCCCACTCCATGGAACATCTAAGAGTCAGGTGACATCAAAGAAAGAATTGTGGTAGTAATTATATGGTAAAAAAATTGGTCCAAATGGAAGAGGGGTTATTTCATTGATTCTAGTGATCTTATATCCATGTCTATGAAAGTGTCTCACTTCTTATCCCAAGGCATATGAGAAATTCATGGGATCTACTCATTTATAGGAATCTTTCAAGAGAAAACTTGTGGAAATAAATTACACCAAAGTTTATCCCCTTATGAGGCTTCATAAGTGGGTAAATATCATTATAAATCCCATTGAGCCCCTTTAATTAGGATAAAATGAGCAATCAAAGTCTCATGTTCATCCCCACAATCCAAGTGTTTCCTTGGTAGTTAAATTACCTCATCTTGGGTAAGATGTGATTCCTTATCAAACACTTGAAAATTATCCTATGCTTGACTTTGTGTCCACACGATGGAAACCTTCCCATGGGTACAAGAGTTTCTTGGAGGTGAATCAAGAATGGTGCAACAAGCCACAACACCTAATTTTGAGGCCATCTCAAAATACATCAAGACCAAGAAAACCAAGAAAACAGAAAAATTCTCGTTTCTTCATTGAGGCTTCTAGATCTCAATATGTGGAAGTTACACAACCAAAATTTGTAAAACCATATTGATCGGTTAGACCTAGCACTTAGTAAAGAAAATATATAAGGTTCACACGGAGAGCAGAGCGCATTCAAAGGCGTGGAAGTATCGAAAAGGATCGTGCGCGAGAACGAAACAAGTTCGAGGAATTAGCCATTTTCACGAAAAGGATCTATTTTTAGAGATAGCATGCGGAGCACTCAAACCGATTGAAGACTTGCGCGTCACGCATTGGCTATTTTTGGAGGATCAGCTATGAAGTGCTTTGCATGGACACAAGCCAGAAATAGATCTACTACTATCAGTTAACTACCAATAGTCTATTGTTAGCGCACTTGCATGTGTGGATATTTTTGTAATGGCACATGGCTAATAATAACATGTGACCTATTTTGGGATTAGATAAGCGGTGAAGGGAAAGTCCCCACCCTTATAAGTATGTAGTAAAGCTGTGTAATGGAGGGATACAAAGCGAGATAGAGGGATAGATATATGCATACATGGAGATATAGTGAGATTATTTGGTAAATCATTACGTGCATACTATCATTATTGTAATGAAGCTTGATGATACTTATTACATTTGATATAATGGAGGATATTGGCTGAATCTAAGTGTTAGTTCTGGGTGTATCTAAATCTAGCATGATCTTGATTTCATCATGGTTAATACTTAATTTTATTCTCCCTTAGATATAGATCTGGTAAGCTCTGTAGAATGATGTGTTAGTCATGGAATTACATGTGTTAAGTCTTCATCATGTTAACATCCTGCAAAAACAACCCTAAAGAGGGACGTGGTACCTTTGCGCACTTCGGGTGAGATCTCAGTCTAGGCTGAGTGATGGGCCAACATGTCTAGGGTCTTATTGGGCTTGTATTACTGAATTCTAGGTTACATCCTTGGTTCCAATGTCGGGACCTATTTTTTGATTTTTTCGGGACGGTTCGCGATGAATACATACCGGTTGACCTTAGCAAGTGTTGAAGAATGGATACATGGTCCGGAAGAAGAATACGCATGGTGGTTCAACACTTTGGATCTGAATTTAACGCACGCGCGTGTGGGTGGAACATAATCTGTATGACAATTTATATGAGATATTTTTCGCTATCTTTTCAGTAGAATTGTATGAGTGGTTGATTGCTTATGTATCTAAGAAGAATTGGAGGTATCGTACACTTTTCTCGGATGCATGAATAATTAGAGGTCTTTTATGATCGTGATCTAATTTTGAATCGAGCTATGGATATGTGGTTCTATGGTGTTTTGAATAGTTATATCTTAGAATACTCAATTTCCACTTATTTGTGTCAGGAGGTAGTTGAATTCTAGTTCTTACAATATCCAAGGGGAGCTTACGTAAAAGGCATTCCACCGACGATCAAGATCTTGATTGTAACTATGAATTTGGAGAGTAAACCGATGGCTAACTAAACCTCACCATGCATGGGGGTAGGAGAAAGTTTGGTGAAGGATTGCAGACCTAGCGGCATAAATGTAGAGAGAGGAAAGGCAGCCTAAGTATAATGAGGCACACAAGAGAGAGAGAGATAGAGAAGCAACGTAACATTACGAAAGTATGGCATTGAGGAGAGAGATGGCTCGTGATGGATTTGAAGCTCATGGAGAAGATGTGGAGCCGAGCATTAGGAACTCCCCATCTGGGAAAGCATGAAAGGGATCCTTCCTTGGCCTCATGTAGAAGTGCACCAACAAAGACTACCTAGGACATAGACACACATCTGAATCCACCTAGTAACCTTGTCCTTGCGTTTGGTTTTCCAACATCTAGTACAATAAGTAGTCAACAAGCTAGTTCAAGTAATGGGAGAGTAGGAGCGAGTCTTATAAGAGGTAGAATGATGGCAGCACAAACAACTTCATTGTTATATGGGAATACCTTGTTAGGCGTATCATCAGCACAAAATACAAGTGCTCCGATTTTCGATTAACCTCCGAGAGTAATAACGCTTCGCAGACTGTTGGGGTGCGTTTAGTTCTATTATTGGGGCACGGGAAGTACATCTTGGTCCGACCGGCCTACGATTTTGGGATCGGGAGGCAGAGGTAGCTCGGTTTAGGTGGATTTGGAGGTTTTGGAGGCAAGGGAAACACATGAGGTTCTCGGATCGGTGGGAAAGGTCCGTACCAACCCCAAAATATTTACATGGAAATGTATCTTCATCTTCCAGAGTATAGGAGAATAGAAGATGCTTTGTTGAACATGTGCATATGTGTGAAATACGATGGCACACAAAAGGGATCATAGATTCTAAGAGTAGGGCAAGCCAATTTTCTACTACGTTACAAGGGTGCGCACACGGTTAGTACAGAAATTTTGACCACGATCGGACTTGCGTAGATTATACGACTTTAAAGGATGCTTTCCTTAAAGAGTTTCATATCCATGAGTTTAAGTAGAAGAGTATAAGTGAACTCAAGGATATTAAGAAAAGGCACTCTTGGAAGTGTTAGAGAGTATGATGCATAGTTTAAGACATTGTTAATAAAGCTTTCTTATGACATACATGCAATCTAGCATGCACAATGGTTCGTTGGGGGCTTGATTACCCCTTTTAGGAGGGAATTATCACATAAGACATACACTGATCTGTGTGAAGCACTTGAAGAACCCTTGAACGCTGAGGAAGTTAGAAGCATAGATACTAGGGTGAGCCTAGTTTTAGAAGCACAAATAGTAGTTATGGAAAAATAGTTGGAGAAACTATTAGCAAATTTAGCACATGAGACACACATAGGGATTTGGTGCATAGATTGTGAAGTAGAAGGTCACACAAAGGATAGTTGTCCTTGTAGAGTAATACACTCATTGCTAATGGATTGTGAAATATGCCATTTAAACCATGATGCTAGCCACTGCCCATTATTACAACACACGATAAGGAAGAACATTTCAAGCTACTGTAAAATCTACAGGTTCATGAATCATGACATGGAAGACTCTCGATTGATTGGAAAGATCCATGATGCTATAGATATTGGTGTACGACAGACATGAGTTTCAGATAAATCTAAAGGAAAGAATGAGCATCAAGACTAGGATCACAATTAGGCACGCTATGATAAAAATGAAGGATGTTTTGAAGGAGGTTGTGGCAGAGGTTGAGGATACTGCAATGGATTCAGAGGATGAGGCCGTGGTGGTGGAAGAAGTGAGTTTCCTCACAGAACATGTTATACATGTGGATCTCCTGACCACTATAGGTGCGAATGTCCCAAGAATATTACATGTTCTTTCTGCATAAAGAACCATAGCTATGAGGAGTGCCTGGACTTATATGAGCATTTGAGTAAGCAACATAAACAAGAAAACAAAGGTGCAAGGATGGTTAGGATACAACGCATTGTTGAAAATCAATGGATGCCTAAGATGGAAGCAGAATCTGAGGCACTACAAGTGAAGATCACGACCCACGCTAAGGCGGTACGTGCCAGGGAAGCATTACAGAGAAACCTACCATCACTAAAGAAGAATTTCTTCATGCACTATACCTAGATCCTACCTATCAGAATGAGGTTTATCAGGAAACCATGGAGGATCTAAGGAATCTTCAGGGTGAGATACAATACTTAAAAGAGAAATCATAGAACATGGAGAAAAAGAAAGCATCAGAGACAATCCAAACTGATATAAATGACTTGAGGGAAGTGTATAAAATGTTGTGCTAGGAAAAAATCATTCCACTGTTAGGGAGTTAGTTATAAGGAAAAAATCCACGCACAAGTATCGAGACTAGACAACGAGATCCTGCATGCGAATCTTCCCCCTCATAGCCTAGATTATGACAAAGAAATCACTCTGAATGTTGTTGTGGATGGGTGTCTATTGAGTAATATATTGATTGATACAGGTGCAAAAGTTAATGTTATTACCTTGGATGCATGGGTACAAATGGGAAGACACCTATTGCAACCATCCTCTAATGTATTATTCATGAATAATCGGAGACTAAGGCCACACCCATCAAAGTTTTGAAGGATGGATCCATTACCATACAAGGAGCCAAGTTCACTGGAGACTTTGAAGTTTTAGCGTTGGCAGAGTCGAGATAGCTTCGAGATCTATTGGGAATCCTTGGTGCTATGAAAATAATACTAATCTTCGGTTCAAAAAGGGCTATATCAGTTTCGAAAACAAAGAGGAAAGAGTTATTGTCCCTTTAACATATGGAAAATCTGCACCCTATGTTGAGCCCTTAAGTGAAGAAGATTTGAATAGGATTTATGTATGCACCATTTGAGATCCAGAGATAATTGAGCCAACCAAATAAGTACTAATTCAGTGGGAGGATACACAATCTATTAGTGATACTACAAGTGTTTCTTGTGATAATTGGGCTCACAAAACTTATGAGTTGGTAGGGTGCGAAGTAAAGAGCATATTTCCTTGAGGCACAAAACCACGTTATGTCAAGAGGATAGGTAACAACTCGGTACCTTATTACATAGGAGAAGGGGATCCCATGGTATTCCTTTACACCATGGAAGAAAAGTGGATAGACACATTGGAAAGAAGAAATATGGTAGCATATACTCTACGTGTGATACTAGCATCTTTGGTGGGTGGCCCAAAGGGATAATCTTATTGCTCTTACTAATAGGTTCTTTAGGAGTAATGCACCTACTCAAATAAGTACTTATCATGGTAATCAACATGTTCAGCACCACGTTCAGAAGTGTGAGAGACTCTGGACTGAAGGGCAGGAAGCTTTACCACCTTTGCTATGGGTGCATTGGTTTTATTCCACTTTACAAGGTTGCACACGTGCTTGGTATGTATATGCCAAACTCCATATAAACTGGAAATTGTCAAAATTTAATTGTAGGAATGGCCCAAACATTTGACTTCTTCTCTACAAATCCTTTGGTGGAAGAAGCATTGAAAGTTATCAAGCACTTAACTATGGGGGATAGTGCCAAGGTTGAAGAACTCCTTTAGGATTTATTAGGTAAAGAAGAATCAGGATCGCGTCTTGATAAGAACCAAAGGACGATGCAACATTACTTCAACACACTTTCCTTGAGAAAGAGAAAGGAAAAATGGTCCACTTAGTGGATGATGAAGAAATAGATAATCTATATGTAAATTCAACAAGGAGGCATGAGGTATTGGATAGTGTGGATAATACCACACACGCCTATCATAAACCTATGAAGACAAATCAGGTGAATATTAGAACAGATATTGAGCCTAAGGAAGCCATAATTGGAGACTATTGGTTAGACTCTGAAGTGGAAAAAATCATAGAGTTACTAAGGGATTACTAGGATTTATTTCCTAGGGGTACCATGAACTTAACAACATGCATAAATAATTAGGGAGATGAAGATAAAACTTAAAGAGGGTGCGTGCCTAGTAAGAAATAGACCCTATAGGATGATCCCCAATTTGTGGGAAAAGGTCAAAGAAGAGATTGATAAAATGTTGAAGTATGGGATCACCAAGCCCCTCGACGAGTCGAGAATGTGTTAGTCCAATGGTGATCAAGATCAAGAAGGATGGATGGATTAGGATATGTGTGGACTACAGGGAGCTAAATGATGCATTTTGAATCGATCCATTTCCTATGCCATTCACTTTGGAAATACTAGGAGTTGCATAGGAGGAAAATCTATTCATTTACATATGGGTTCTTTGGGTATCATCAGGTTAGGATTGCCCAGGAGGATCAAGAAAAGACTACATTTACTACTGAATGGGGTAGCTTTGCCTATACTGTAATGCCTTTTGGCCTGAAAAATGTGCCCGTTGTATTTTCGCGCATAGTTGTCCAAGTTTTCAAATAATTTATTCACAACTTCTCACAGGTATATTTAAACGATTGGATGGTGTATGGATTACTTAAGGATCTTTGTGACAATCTGCGCTTGATTTTTGAACGGTGTAGAAAATTGAGTATCTCTTTGAACATTAAGAAGTGAATATTTTCTACACCATTTGGGATACTTTTAGGACACATAATCTGTAAGGAGGGTTTGTTGGTTGATCCAACAAAGGTTGCAGTCATTATAGGCCTAAGGGAGCCTACTAGTCAAAGTGAGGTGCATGGATTTTCGGGTCATACAGATATTACAAAAAGTTTATCAAGTGATATGCCAAGGTTGCCACACCATTGAAAGAGTTACTTAAATGGAAAGGCATGTTCTACTAGGGAGAACCACAATAACACGCATTCAAGACATTGAAGGAAAAACTTACTGCCGCGCCTATTTTGCATTTTCCTTCGTGGGACCAACCATTTCATGTACATGTTGATGCCTCTGGCATGGTGCTGGCTCAACATGGAGAAGGTATTATAGATCATCCTATCTATTTTGTTAGTAGAAAGTTGACTCCTATAGAACAGAATTACACAGCTACAGAGCGTGAAGCTTTGTCAAATGATATATGCACTACATAAATTCCTCCAGTAACTACTAGCTACACCATTTTTCTTTTATAAAGATCACATTGAATTGAAGTATTTGGTAAATAAACTTGTTTTACAAGGGTGCATATGTTGATGGGTGCTCTTATTTCAAGAATTTGATTTCACAGTTGTGGTAAAACTAGGAAAAAGTAATTCTGGACCAAACTATCTATTAAGAATACAGTCAGGAGAAGAAGCATAGGAAATTGAGGACACCATACCAAATGCACAGTTATACGAGTTACAATGTGTTCCATCTTTACTAGAGGACATTGTTGTCTTTCTATGAACAAGGATGACACTAAAAGGAATAAAATCCTTGGAGAAGAAACAAATTTCTATACGCTCCGCACCTTATATGTTAATCAGTGGTGACTTGTAAAAATTGGGCCGAGATGAGGTATTACGTCATTGTGTATTGGAACATGAGCGCATGGATATTATGGAAGAGGCTCATGGTGGTATTGCAGGTGGCCACTATGCTGGTGATGCCACTACGCGCAAGATTCTACTCACTGGATTATGGTGGGAGACCCTCTATAAAGATTTTAAGGAATTTTGTAAGGCATGTGATCATTGTCAACATCTTGGAAAACCAGGTCAACGAGAGTAAATGCCTCTGAGACCTATTACTATAACATGATTTGTTTGAGAAATGGGCTATAGATTTTTGGGTCATATTTCACAAGTCTGCGTGTAGAACTAAATTACGTTACATCATAATTTGCACTGACTATTTGACAAGGTGGGTAGAAGCAACACCCAAAAAGGACTATACAACTGGCTATAGTAGCTCTGATTTCTATGGGAAAATATTATTACAAGGTATGGATGTCCTTTAAGTTTTACCAGGTGATAGGGGCACACATTTTCTTAATGAGAAAACCAAAATTTTATTGGATGAGTTCATGATTACACAAAGCATAATATTGCACCCTATCATCCTCAAGAAAATGGAATAGTTGAGGCTTTCAACAAAATTTTGAGCCAAAAATTGACAAAAATTTGTGATGTTGGAAGAAAGGATTGGGATGATAAAGTATCTACAAGCACTTTGGGCATATCGAACAACATATAAAAGGTTGAACAAAGCCACACCATTTTAGTTAGTATTTAGCGCAGAAGCAGCTTCTTCTTCGGAATTTATGTTACCTTCTTTATGTATTTCACACGTTGAAGGTCTAGTTGATGAGTAAGATTTAGAAGAACATATTGAAAAGATAATTAAGCTAGATGAGTGACGAGCCATAACACATTAGAGTTAGAGGAAAGAAAAGGCCAAGCAGAAAGCTTGACATGACATAAATATAAGGGACACAAAGTTTGAGATTGGACAAATGGTACTTCTCTATGAATCTAAGTTCTTGCGCCATCCAGAAAAATTAAGGTACATTGGTTGGGGCTGTATGTTATCACTCACATCTTTGAAACATGCACTTTCCAGTTAGAATACCTTGATGGAAAATGGCTACCTGGTTACTTCAATGAGGAGTAGGCTGAAGCCCTACTATAAATAAGTCTTCTTGGTGTTTGTAATAAGACAATATTTCCATTTAGATTAGGTTTTCAATTTTTATTCCCTTATGTGTTCCTTATTTGTTTCTATGCTTTGTCAATTTAGTTGGTGTGTTTTGTGGAATAAGCGAGTTTATGCACTGAAGCTAATTACTATTTGAAGAATTTTTATGCATGGAGGACTGCACATACTTTTAGTGTGGGGTGGATTGTTGGTATCAGTGTACAACACTGTTGGAATTAAATGATGAAAGGAATAAGATGTTATGGGTGCTATTCAATTCAAAAGATTGCCTCTAAAAAGTGACCAAAGATGGAGATGGAGGAAAGGACAATATAACACGAGGTAAGCAGAGGCCATAACAACTACCAGTGGAAGGTGCGGTGACAAGGTACTTGGGCACAAGGAGGCACGCCAAGAGAAGTCGGTGACCAAAGGGTAGGAAGATGCATGAGAATGTTTAGCTGGGCGTGAAAATGTACCGCACGGAAAGAACAAAGTTGGTCAATAAATGAGAGGACATTGGGTAGAAGGAGCAATAAATGTATAAAAATTTGAAAATCTATATAAGGATGGGATGTGAGTTCATTCATACTGTCTTTGCGATTAAGAGAATTTGACAAGAGCCAAGTACGAAGAGCCGAGCAATCGTGTGGAGGTGCAAAGAGTGTGAAACCATACGTGGAAAGGAGGTTTGTGAAGAGAAGAAGCTTGTGTTCCCATAGAAGGAGGGTTTGAGCAAAGCAGACATGTTACAACCAAGCTAGGTCACGTGATTTATACTAGGGCACAAAAATTTGAGCTAGGGTTTGAGTTGTACATTGTAGAAGTCAAAATACGAGTATTTTCAGAGGATTGCAGGGTAGAGATGGCACCAAAGAAGGTAGTTGTAGGAGGATTTAAGGGAAAGAAGAAGGTGTTCATGGAGGAAGAAGAAATGACCCTTGAGAGAAATTTTTTAGAGATGCAATATCTAAAGGGGGTTATAGTAGGCTAGGAGTGGGATTCCCACATTCGAAAGCAAGATAAGTGAGTATAACCATTGTACCATAGAAAACAAGGAGCTGGATGCACTGTTGAACATGAAGACAAATAAGTGCATGGCGGAGGACATGCCAATCTATAACGATTTACTGGGAGAAGTTATTGAAGAATATTGGAGTATATCAGTTATACGATCTCACCTACTTTATAAATTATGAGCCTTTGTACCAATGGCTCATGATTAGAGTACACGAGGAATTCTTCTACTTTGCAGAATGTAGAGTAAGGATATCATCTCAGGCCGATATCCACAAAGTGATGTAGGTTGAAGGCTACGGTGAAGACCTCAAGGAGGAATTAATGACAAGGCTATAATTCTGGAGACTAGGAAGGAGCTATGGTACACCAAGGGTCCACACGACATGGACATAAACAAGTTGAAAAATTACCCCTGATTGTGTAGGAATCCGCGCACCTTGTGAAAAAAATTAAATGACCAAGAGAGGTTGTCACAAGTGAATACCATTTGGTTTCACGTTGCTAAAAGGATGTCTAAAGGAGTGATCTATAACATTTCAGGTTACATTTTGGAAACTATCATCAAAGAGGCACTCATCAACATAAAAACCCTGGAGGAGAACAATGAGGTCCAAAAAGTGATGAAGGATGACACATTGGGCCACATAGAAAGATTAGAAATGGTTAAACAAAAGTGCAAGGCCCTAGTAGCAGCCCAAGAACCACACAAAAATTGGCTAGAGGAGCTTGGGAAACTCATTGTGTAGAAGATGGATTTGTTAGAGGGAAGGATGATTGCAATGTCCAACATTGTGTTGGTCTTACAGAATGAGAAAGGAGAGATTGCGCAAGATGAACTAGAGTCCATTGTTGTGGACATTCCAAAAAAATTAGAGGAAGCACTCATTGAGTGACAGACCTGGAGGCCAAGACCTTGGAGGCCAAGATAAAGGAGGAATATCCTAAATTAAATTTTGAAGTTGCGGAAGAAGAAAGCGTAGGTTTAAGACATTCTTTCATTCATCCAAATTCTTTCTATTCTTTGATTCGTTTTGGAGACAACCATTATTAGGGCATCAATGCAACTAGTGTGGGGTAATGTTGATCAGTCAGACCCTAGCACTTAGTAAAGAAAATATAGATGGTTTGCCCAGGAGAGAAGACAAAATTCAAAGGTGCGGAAGTATCGGAAAGGATCACGCATGAGGAATAGAAATAGGTTCGGGACTTAGCTGTTTTCACTGACAAGGATCTATTTTTGGAGATAGCGTGTGGAGCACTCAAACTGATTGGAGACTTGCACGTCATGCATTGGCTATTTTGGAGGATCATCTACAAAGTGATTTGAATGGACATAGGCCATAAATAGATCTACTACTGTCAGTTAACTACCAATAGTCTATTGTTAGCGCACTTGCATGTGTGGCTATTTGTGTAATGTTGTGTGGCTAATAATAACATGCGACCTATTTTGGGATTAGATAAGCGGTGAAGGAAAAGTCCCCACCCTTATAAGTATGTAGTACACTTTGTGTAATGGAGGGATACAGACAGATAGAGGGATAGATATATGCATACATGGAGATATAGTGAGATTATGCTAGTAAATTTGTTACGTGCATACTATCATCAAGTATTGTAATGAAGCTTCAAAGATACTTATTACATTTGATATAATGGAGGATATTGGCTGAATCTAAGTGTTAGTTACGGGTGTATCTAAATCTAGTATGATCTTGATTTCATCATGGTTAATACTTAATTTTATTCTCCCTTAGATATAGATTTGGTAATCTCAGTAGAATGATGTGTTAGTCATGGAATTACATGTGTTAAGTCTTCATCATGTTAAAATACTGCAATAGTAACCCTAAAGAGCTACTTGGTACCTTTTGCGCTTCGGGTGAGCTCTTAGTCTAGGCTAAGTGACGGGACAACGCATTTAGGGTCTTATTGGGCTTGTATTAATAAATTCTAGGTTACATCAAACTGTGGGAGAAATGATAGAATATGATTAGTAATTTTTAAGGAAAAGTTATGTACGAGGCATATGTGCACCTATTAAAAGAGTCTATATCTCACTTTCTTTCTAAAAATGAAGAGAACAACCGAAGTATAGAGAAACTAGAAGAGCATGTGAGAATCCTCATTTCCTATGTACAATCCTTCTTGGAGCTTAAGGTGGTACCAATTCCTTGTGCAGGCTATCTCTCACATTATTTATTTTTATCCTCAAGTGATCAAAAGAGATCAAGGGTAGGCCATGCAAGGGAAAGCTAATGAAAAATGGGTGGAGAATATTTTGGGGAACGGAAAGATACTACTACTCAAGGTTATCTCTTTATTCAAATTTTTCCTTTCCACTTTTTCTAAGGTGAAAATGACCAAGAATGATATTGAGATAGAAAATGCCCACTGGGATAGTGTGTTCCCATTGGTGTTCAAGATGAGTTATCTTGATTCTCACTCCTTAGTGAGTAAGAATGTATTCACTTCTATCTCAGACAATTTGTCTCCCATATGGTCTCACACAATGACTATTAGATATGATGTGATAGATTGATGTTATCTTAGAACTTGAGTCTTGTGGAGAGCATGCATCTAAAAACTTGGAAAATGTCAAAAACATTGTGCGAAGCTCGGATCACCTCCGCTCAGTGAATAGTCATCCTTGGAAGAGATTCTCAAGTATTTCCAAGATTTTTTCCAGAAATAGGTAGGGGATCCTTTCTCTTTCAATGAATATACTTTAGAATTCCTGTGGAAATTAGAGGCTCAATCTCTAATATTGTAAAATATCATCAATTTTGGTTCAATCATGGTGGTGTTCCTGAGACTTGAATCAATGCTTTGGGTTATTTTTTCATTCCACAAGTTAGAGAAGGTGGCGCATTTCCTCGAGTTCTTTAAGAGCCGGATCTTCATCATCAAAATCTTCTTCTTCATTGGATCGATCATTCTCTTCTTCTTACTCTTCTTCTTTATCTCTCCATGTTTTAATTATTCATTGGGAATTTATTTTTTCACTATTTCATCTTATTCACATAAGTGACCTTTTAATTTTGCATTGTAAGAATTATTTTTCATTAATAAGAAAAAAAAAATCACATTTATTCCCCTAGGAATATGCAATGTCATAAGTGGTGGGAATGCAAAAAGTCATGATGGGGAGATGAAGAGTCATTTTTAAAGCTAAAAATTGGGATGACTTCTCCATTCCAAAGGGATGATTAGTTGCGAGTTTTTAGTTGATAGCTTTGTTCGCCTAGCTACAAGCAAAAACTATTTTCTTATAGTTCCTTGTTTATGTCTCCTCTACTTCCTATCATAAACTTTTGCTAGCATGGTAATCTTGAATAATTAAGAAGGGTATTTATATATTTGAGGAATAAATCAATGGAAATTTTTGTCTATGGTTTTTTAATCTTATTATTTCGCATGGTTGTGTTCTTCTTATTGAGTGTGGAATTGATCCAGCTTAATGCTTATGAAATATGCAATTTTCTATTCACAAACGTAATCTTCCCTTATTGTATTTTTTTCTCCCCTTTACCTATCTCTAAGAAAATTCCTCCCTTATAGCAAATAAATAAGTTTTCTAGAGGTTTAGTGGAGTATTCTTATGTAATGAAATTACTAGTATAATTCATATTATGAGTAGTAATAGAACACCAAATAACACAATATTTCAGAATAATGATCTCAATATGCACTTATAATAGCTTCGCCACTTCGAGGGGCAACCTCCAAACCATATAATAAGACTCAAATGCTCAAAATGATAATGAACTACTACCTACAATCCCCTATATATACTATTCATATGCTATGGCCATCACCAAGGCCGACCTATTAAGCATGATAAAGTATAAATGATATGGTAAGCCACAAGTCGGCTACTCATATCCTAATACAAGCAATAGGTTAAGGGCGTAGCATGCCCTTCCCCTTCAAACCAACATTGTCCTCAACGTTGAATAATCCTAGATGTTACTGTAGAAAACCTTCATCCTCCTAGGTTACATCTTCTATGCTCAGATTCTTCCACTTGATCAGATATTCCTTAATGTCTCTGGTTCTCAGCCTCTTAGTACGTGTTTACAGAATCTTCTCTGGCTCCAAAATGATTCTTCCTTCCTCGTCAAGTTCTAGTAACTCTATCTGGGCTTCAAATTTCTATCCAATAACCTTCTTCAGGCATGAAACATGGAATACTAGGTGTATGTGTGAAGATGGAGGCAACTCTAGTTTATAAGCAACACTGCTAATTTTTTGTAGAACCTAATAAGGGCCATAATATTTAGAAACAAGTTTTTTGTCCTTTTTCTGTTGCTTTAGGGACATATTATTATAAGGCCGAGACGTATAAAACCCCATCACCAATTTCAAAATGTATTTCACTACGGTGTTAATCGCTTGTTGTTTCATCCTGTTTTGTGCCAATGATAAACTCTCCTTCAAACTAGCCAAAACCTGTTGTTGATGTTGAATGTGTTCCTCAACATCTCTGACCTTAGTTTGCACCCTCAAGGAGGAAGTGATAGAAGGTGGATGGTAACCATATAATGCAAAAATGGGGTCATTTGAGAAGAGGTATGAAAAGATGTGTTAAACCACCATTCTACAAGTGGTATCCATTTAATCCACCTTTCCTGCTTATCTGATACAAAACAACGTAGATACCCCTCTAAGAATTTGTTGACCATTTCCGTTTTCCCATCAGTTTGAGGATGATAAGATGAAATGTGAGCTAGCTGAGTACCCAAACATGAAAATAATTCCATCCAAAAATTACTTGTGAAAATAGGATCACGATCACTTACAATTATCTTTGGGGTTCCATGTAGCCTTTGAAATGTCTCCAAAACAATAGTTACGACTGTACTAGCTGCAAATGGATGTGATAGGGAAAAAAAATGGGAATATTTTGTCAGCCTATCTAGAATCACGAAAATAATATTCTTACCCTTTGAACAAGGCAATCCAGTGATGAAATCCATGGAGACCTCCTCCCATCTCTGGCTAGGAATTGGTAAGGGTTACAACAGACCTGGTGTCTTAATTGTTTCCCCTTTGTTCTGTTGGCACACTAAACACTCTGATACAAACTTTTGTACATCCACCTTGAGTCCTTCCCAAAAGAATTATCTTTTTATTCTATGATATTTCTTCAAAAACCCAGAGTGTCTTCCAACAAGGTGAGGCATGTAGCTCTGCAAGAATCTTATGCTTCAACTCAGAATCTTTACTCAAGTATAACTTGTCCTTGTACCATAGGGCATTACCTTTCCACTTGAATTTTTAGATGTCATAGATCCTTGCTTGATATTTTGTATTAGAGATTGTATATCCTTATCTTGATCCCATTCCAATCTTGCTTCATCCACCCAATCGGCCATCAACATGGACATTCCACATAGTAAGGCATCTCTGCGGATGCATCCCTTCCAGACAACACATCAACTACTACATTTTCTATACCCTTTTTGTATATGATTTCAAAATCATAACCCAACATTTTTATTACCCACTTTTGTTGTTCCGCAGATGATAACCTTTTCCCAAAAATTATTTGAGACTATCATGACTACTTTTTACCTTCAAGTGTCTACCCATGAGATAGGGCCTCCATTGCTTGACCGCATGAAGAATAGCCATCATTTCTTTCTCATGACAGGTTTGAGCAGATATTTTCCTTTGAATTAATGACTATCAAATGCAATTGTCTTCCTTATTGCATTAGAATTGCTCCCAATCCCGATCCGAAGAGTCACATTCAACAATAAAGGTTTTTGAGAAGTTGGGAGTAGCCAAATCGGGGTCTTTGCATAAGGCTTCCTTCAATGCTCAAAGGACTTAGTGGCTAAGTCTATCCAATGGAAGGCATCCTTCTTTAGAAATTCAGTGAGTGGGGTTACTATTCTACCATATCCCCACACAAATCTTCAGTAGTACACTGTTAGTCCTAGGAACCCACGAAGATTTTGAGAGTTTTGGGCCACGGCCATTCCACCATAGCTTTGATCTTCCGAGGATCAACTTTGACGCTTTCATGGGATACAATGTGACCCAAGTACTCTACCTCTTGTACACCAAAATAACATTTGGATGAATTTTCAGAGAGTATGTTTCTCCAAAGCTTCCTACACTCTATTTATATGTTGTAAGTGTTCTTCCCATGTCTTATTGTAAATCAATATGTCATCAAAGAAAACTAATACAAATTTCCTTAAAAATGGCCTAAAAACAATGTTCATCAAGCTTTGAAAGGTTGAAGGAGCATTTGTAAGACCAAAAGGCATTACCAAAAACTCATAATGGCCCTCATGAGTCTTGAAAGATGTTTTATGAACATATTCCTCTTTTATTCTAATTTGATGGTACCCGAACGAAGATCTAATTTTGTGAAATAAATAGCACCATGTAATTCATCAAGTAAATCATCAATTACTGGAATAGGAAACTTATCTTTGATGGTGTACTTGTTGAGTTCTTGGTAATCTAGACACATCCTCCATGTTTCATCCTTCTTACGTACCATGACCATTGGTGAAGAATATGCACTCTAGCTAGGCCTGATGATACCTACCTTCAACATTTCTGAACATTTTCTCGATCTCACTTTTTTGGGAATATGAGTATCTGTATGGTCTAATGTTAGGTGTTTGGATCCTTAGAATCAATTGAATGGCATGATCATGATCCCTAACTGGTGGTAGTCCCTTTGGAATTGCATAAAAATAGATGAGTGAGCATTAACAATCTTCTGAAGATCAAGTGGCATTGAAGACTCTGTATGTTGTACTTCTATGGAAAATAACTTTGCTATAAATCCATCTACTCATTTTTTGAGAACCTTCTGCATCTAATGAGAGCTAATAATCTATGGAGACTTAGCTACCATCCCATTCAATTGTATTGTCCTTCCATCTGAATGAAATCGCATGAACAATTCTTGGAAATTCATCTCTATAGTACCTAAGGTTGTGAGCCATTAGACACCCAAAACAATATCTACCCCTCCCATAGAAATAGAAAACATAGGTGAGTCTAACATGTAGTCTCCCATAGAAAGCTTGATACTATGGAAATTCCTGTGCACTTGACTGTCCCACCATCCGCAATCATAACTTACATTTCTGGAGCTAGGTAAATAAAACAATTGAGGCGAGTAGCTAACTTACTATTTATGAAGTTATGAGTACTCCTCGAGTCAATCAACACTGTCACCTTCTATTTTTTGAGATAGCCAATAACCTTGAGTGTTTGAGGAGTACTAATACCTGATAATGCATGGCAAGAAATTGTAGGTTGGTGATCCTCTACTTCATCTTCTACTGGTTCCTCAGCCTCTCCTATAATTTCAGCATCCTCATCATCCTCATTACCTCCGTCAATATAGAACAACTTCTTCTCAGCACATTTGTGTCCGGTCCATATTTTCTATCACAGTTAAAACATAATCCTTTTTCTCTCTTTTCTTCCATTTGTTGAGGAGTCAGTCTAATTGGCCTAGAAAATGAAGGGGAAGAGATACTACAGTCTCTGTTGTTAATGAAAGGAAGCCTCCTACTACAAAGAACTTTTTCCTCTGCTCGACATGCCATGATAATAGTATCATAAATCTTGAGTGGATTAAACATACATACCTCATGCTCGATGTGGTCCTTAAGACCCCAAGAAATAGGTCATTGATTATCTTCGGTATATTGTCCACCCTTAAGGATAGGTTCGGAATTGATGCACATAATATTTGACTGATCTTGTTTGTCGTAACTTTGCTAATTGAATAAAGTAGTTTTCTAAAACACTGGAACTATAGTGCAATTATAACTCCTCGGTAAAAACTATCCAAGTGACACCGAGACCATTCTTTTTCCTCTGAGCACATAACCATCGATACCAAACAAATTGGTATGGTTCAAGATATAGGGATGTCGATGTCACCTTTTGTCCTGATGGTGTTTGATGTAGCTCAAATAAGTTCTCCATTTGATTTATCCAATTGGGGGATCTTTACCATGAAATTTGTGATTATCCACTTTCGGCATCATGTTCTGTGGTTGCAAATAAGTTAGATTCTCGATTGGCTGAAAAGTGATCCAAAATGGTTATTTTGTCCATGATTTTTAACTCAAGATCCTCCTTGGTTGATATGGACCAGATTTGGGCCATACTGTTTACCCTTTACATGTTGTATGATATCATCCAACCAATGATTGATTTGGGCTATGTATCCTTTAGAGGCCATCTCAGATTGTACATTTCGCAGCTCATACTCAAGTTGGATCACCTTATGATCAATTGAGGTAAACCACGTTGTCTTTGAGGAATCAGATTTACCTCTTCGAATCCACCTCTTCAATCACTATCCCATCTTTATCTCGTGGTTTTACCTGCAGTAACCAGATTTTTTTTTTGCTCTTATGGAAGGCCCCACCATGATATAAAACCTTAGGGTTTAGGGTTTTGATACAGATTTTGAACTAGAAAAAACATAGAGAAGATACTAATACTATTTTTGAGGGATTTCTGAAAATGTAAAGAACTTGAAAAAATTTCACAATTTGCACCCTAGGGAGTGATTTTATGAAAAACCATAAATTTGTAATAACTTGTGAAAAATAAATCAACAAAGTGTAAATTTTTCACGGAACCTTACTTAAAATTTTTGCAGCTCTAGTAAAAATATTTCCCACTAATTCTCTTTGGTTAGAAATTTATTGCGGAAACAAAAATTAGGTTTTGCCCTAATTTTGGCCCGTATCACAACTTTGATACCACTTGTAATGAAATTACTAGTATAATTCAGATTATGGGAAGCAATATAACACCAAATAACCCAATATTTCAGAATAATGATCTCAATATGCACTTATAATAGCTTCGCCACTTTGAGGGGCAACCTCCAAACCATATAATAAGACTCAAATGCTCAAAATGATAATGAACTACTACCTACAATCCCCTATATATACTATTCATATACTATTTCCATCACCAAGGCTGACCTATTAAGCATGATAAAGTAAATATGATATAATAAAATGATATGGTAAATCACAAGTCAGCTACTCATATCCTAATACAAGCAATAGGTTAAGGGCGTAGCATCTTATGTGCTCCTTGGCCTAACAGCCACCACATATTTTATTTTTCCTACATTTAATAAATGGGATCCTCCCCATTTCTAAGAGGAGGGACCTAGTCTTGGAGCATTCGTGAAAATCACTAGTTTACCCTCACGAAAAATTATTTCACCAAAACTCTATTTAATAGTCCCTAATAATGGTTAACTTAATTATTCTCAAAGTTATGATGTCTTCCACCCTTTTATGCACTAGTTCATCATTTATTTTTCTTTCTAATTTTCTCTAGTGTCTCCATTTATCCTTGATCCTTCTTTTTCTTCTATATTTAGATTACATATATATTATTCTTTGAACCATTGTTTAATTATTTTTTTAATAAGTGGCTTGATATGATTTGGATCAAACATGCCTTTAAGTTCCATATCCTCTTCATTATTTGAGTAATCTCCTCTTCTGTGTTATCCTCAACTCTATGTCATATTTATATCTTCCAGCTTAGTGTCTTTTTATCTCTTTCGCTCTTACTAGTTGTCATTACACAATTGATGCGGGGGCATCAATTGTATATAGTCCAAATTTTGGTCTTGATAGTCTTTAGGACCATTTGGGGCAGTTTAGTAGTATTACTAGTTCATCTAGTGTTGGAAGCACAATGTACCGAGGGGGTGAATTAGTCCTTACAAAATTAAATCAGATTTCATATTTCTTATTCAAAACACAAAATCACTTAACCATCCATTGACGTGTACACACTATTAAATACCATACATGCAATAAACCATGAACAAGAGAATCAACCCAAGACATAAGAAATAAATGGGAAAGGGGAAGAAAACCCATTGAAACACAATATTTATATTCATATGTTTCAAATTTAGTGAGGCACCAACCCCTAATTTAGTAGAGTTACAACCCTACAAGGAGTACCAACCCCTAGTTTTGTGAAGCACCAACTCCATAACGAGGATACAACCCCCAAGATGATAAAGCACCCACTTAACCACCTTATTAAGAATATATATGATCTATTTTTCTTCCACAACTTATAGATATCACAAGTTCAGCTCACAACACTTTTAAACCTTTATTCAAATCCTAGGTCTTCAAACTTGCACAATCTTGCTCTTTCTTCACTTCTCAATTCGTTAAAACCTTGCACATATGATTTTTTCATTATTCAACCTATCACACACTTGATCATATCTCAAAACATGCTCACACACCTGTAAATCATTCACACCTAGGTCACACTTCTTGCACACACTCAACTAGTTCACAAAAGCACCCAAAACCATGCTTTTATAAGCTCTCCTTCATTGAAATCCAAAATAGGTAAGTTTACCTCCTTTATCTTGACCTCATTATATTAAAAAATCCCATAAAATTTATCATAACATTCACAAGTGACCCAAGTAGGTTAGCGTAGCTAAAAACAAATTACCGTTAGGAAATAAGAGATAAAATATTAGAATAATCCCTTCACGTAATCACAACAAGAGAAACTAATATGCATAAAATATTACAGATCTCAAATAAAAGTGCAGAAATAAATAACACAACACAAAGAGACAATATTTAACGTGGTTCACCCAATTTGGGCTACGTCCACCAAGAATCACTTGCTCAGATTTTATTACAAGCCTCCACTCTCTCAATACAATACCCAGATCCGTTTGGAGCTATGCTCAACAAACTCTACAGAATTCACACCCGAATTCAAAACACATCTGCAATACATTTACTTGTACCTCTATCATATGCATAAGACCATATAAATAGACAACTGCTTAAGCAGTTTGATACAAAACCATGGGTATCAAAACCAAGGGCAAAAACCGTGGGTAGTAAAACAATGGGCAAAAGACCGAAAAAACCATGGGCCCAAAAACAACCCATAACGGTTACCCATTACCCATGGGTCAATTCGTTAAAACCTTGCACACATGATTTTTTTCATTATTCAACCTATCACACAATCGATCATATCTCAAAACATGCTAACACACCTAGCTCACACTTCTTGCACACACTCAACTAGTTCACAAAAGCACCAAAATCATGCTTTTGTAAGCTCTCCTTCATTTAAATTCAAAATAGGAAAGTTTACCTCCTTTATCTTGACCTCATTATATTAAAAAAATCCCATAAAATTTATCATAACAGTCACAAGTGACCCAAGTAGGTTAGCCTAGCCAAAAACCACTTACCATGCACCAACAAGCCTCAAAACCCCATCATTGGAATGAGAAAAATCCACTTACACGAAAACTATGCTTATTCAAGCTCCTAATTCACCATACATGAATAAAATATCATTTAAACATCATCCATGGTCGCAATTAACTTGAACCAATCAAATTATTTCATTTAATGGGCCCACTGACTCATTACCTTCACAAAATAATTATTTCCAACAACCTAAATCTGCCTTTAGGCCTCAATACCCTTAACGGTTAACTAAAATATTCCATGTGACAACTATAAGGAATAACAAGAACCTTTAGAAACTATATAATCAAGTTATATCTCATGAAACAATCATATGTTCAAACCACATCAATGTTTGCCTTCGTTAAATCAATATGCCCAAAAAGTAGTTTTGCAAATGCAACTAGTTAACACCCTTTTTGACACTTTCAAGGCCTCCAAATAGATTCATTGGATCCCAAATTCATACCTATTAATATTACATGTTATATTAATCATTAACCAATCCATTTCATGCACTAACCAAATCATTATTTTTGCAAATGGTGTTTTATCCTAGAAAGTAAAAATATTCTTTCTCATACATTAACTTGTAAATCACATCAAATAAAATCATCAAGAATCAATCCACATATAACTGTACATCCCTCTTAATCCTCTTTCCATAACATGTGTTAATTCCTTCCAACTCCAAGTGGAAGGCCTTCAACCAAGCCAATCTCTACAAACCATCTCGAAATTTCCCTTTGACCAGTCAACATAATTGAAATATATAATACCATTTAACATCATAACCATGACCTAAAAATATCATGGACATCACTAAAACTCACATACTCACCATAATGGACATTTAGTTTGCAACTCCTTTGGACAACCTTGCCCCAAACTTAACTTCTTCAGAAAGCAATCTGTTTGAGTGGGGTCCACTCATCACCATAAGCTATACCATACCTTTCTAGAAACATGGAGGAGTCCTCTACATGTTCCAATCATCATCCAATAACTACAATAAAAATTGGCTACTTAGGATGTAAGTTTCTCAAACCGCTTTCAAGCTAGGGTTTTAAGCACATAAAGAGATGTTTATCTTCTTAACATTCGTTCATAAAAAGATGTTTATTAATTGAACTCATTATTTTTGTGAAACCTTATAAAATTTATTTAGAAACATCCTTGAAATCCACAAGGGCCCATGCAAAATCACACAATTCATGGTGAGCATAAGAAAATTCAATTCAAGTCTGGAAATGACCTTGTTCTTTACCCTGTTTCACCAAAACTAGAAAATCATGCAAAATACTCATCATGGAAACTTGTAATTTTTCCCACATCACCATAAAACATCCTACTAAAATCTTCAGTCATCACCATGTCACAAATATCTCTCAATTTATTCAGCCATTGAGACTTGCATAGCTATCCCTTGGGGTTTTCAGACTTTGTAAAAGTTAATATCAACTAAAACAACCTTATAACACATCATGAAAACTATCCAAAAGGACCTATCATACCTATTAAATTATAAATAAACTTTCTATATGCATACATGGGCTTATATATCTCCACAACTCATCCTTATGCATTCTAACAACCATACCTAGTCCAAATGAGCACTTGAAACATAATCAACAACCTATATTTGTACCTTGAAACTCATGTGAGCTCCTAGAAATTCTATAATCATGATCTCCATCATCCAAAAATTACTCTCAAGTCACTAAGAAGCTCATACCACCATACATTTTCACCTAGGCTAGCTAGGTCACCCGAATACGCTTGTAAGAACAAGCATTTCTCACTTAATCAACATGTGCGGCCAAGAACATACATGAATTATCACTTAATCATCAATTTGAAAATTATCTAAGCCTACTACATTATCTACTTTGTCATTAATGAGATTTTTCATCAATGACAACACCTAAACAACATTCCAACATCTAGGCTTATTAGTATGTAATAAAAGGTTTTGAGAGTTTCCCTCCAAAGCCATGGATTTAAATATTTGAATTAGATTTAGGAGTGTTATAGTACTAAGTATTTGTATAAATGATTTAATGAGGGGCCTTGATATATTCTCACCACCTATTCATGCTTATTTTACCCAATTAGGTGTAACCTCACATGGTTTTCCTTAACTTGTGTAAGTTAGTGTGGAGAACCCTAACTACCTTATTGGATACACATAGTCATCCTTGGTGATTGAGTATGGGAGAGAAGGATAGGGATAATAAATCAGTTTTTGGAGGTAGAACTTTATATCAAAGCCTTAAGGCTCTTAGATCTTTGCAAATTTCATTTTTGATCAAATAAAAATCTTCTTTTGATAACAAAATTGGGTATGAGCCCATGTGTGTGTGTGTGTGTGTGTGTGTGTGTGTGTGTGTGTGTTGTGTATGGAATGATTGGATAGATGAATGATTTTAATGTTTAGATATTATGTGAATATTGTTTTAGACGTGGAGAAACTGTACATGTTAAGAAGTGTAAAGAGAAACTTTAATATGGTAAAATTATCATGAAAATTGATCCTCGCAAACTTGATTAATGGGTACCAAGGTATGCTCATCAATAATACTTGAATGAAAAGAGAATCTTAGTGTATGTGGGTGAATGAAAAATTGGATTAAAAGGTTTGATTGTATAACCTAAATTATTGAAATGTGGAGGGTTAGATATGTGATTCATTTTATTGAATATAAAGGGTTAAATTACTTAAGACTATTTATATGTTGATGGACAATGTTTTAATGAATGAAGGAAATAACAACCTATGTCTTAAGGAGAGTCAAGTGTATAATTTTTGCAAGCATAAAGGAAAGTTTTGAGTAAAAAGAAACCTTACAACAAATAGGAAACTCGCTCACATTTTGCATACCATGTCTTAAGGGTTTAAAGATTTGAAAATTTGGGTAAGAGTTAGAAGAAAACTAGAAAACTCGTGGAAAATAGAGGATCAAGAAGATTAGTGGATTGATAAGGTGTTTGAAAAAATGACTAGATAGAAAGAAGAAGCTTATGGTTTCAAATAAGCATATACAATCTTGATTGAGTTATGGTACAGTTTTAGAAGGTTTAATAAGGCATTAAAAGGTATAATCTTGGTGTAGTTACTCCTCCTTGTTTAGTGAACTATATTGTGCATGTAAATGTGGCTATAAGTGTGTGCAAGGTGGTCTCAAGGAGTAAACACTATGGAAAGAATCTTTACTCCAAAACCAAGAAATTTACTCCATTTCTCGAGACTTCACAATTTTATGAAGTTGGAAATGGATACTATAAGAGCATAGATCCTACTTCATGATTGTTGAAGTCTAAGAAACCTATGAGCAAAGTAATAAGAAGAATATTTAGGAATGTAAACCATTTTATAAGTTAGGAGGAAGAGTATGTAGTGTACAACTCATTAAATACCAAATTGTGACAATCAAGCTAATGAGAAGAACATCAAAGGGGCAAAAAAAGTATTTTGGTGTGAGAGTTTGTTGAAGATGGGTTTGACTATTTGACATGAGTGAAGTGTAAATTGAAAGTATGAGGACAATGATTATGAACCTAGAGAACCAAGGAAGATCAAAATAGAGCATGAACTCGCCTAGTAAGAAAGAACAAGATAAGAAGCTAGAGAGGAATACCTTAGTAAGAGTGAGAATATTGTGGGAGTTAAAGGGTTGACATGAGTAAATAGGGAGTGTGAGGAGTGGTGTAGTGAAGATGAGAAAGAAGACTCTATGTCAACACAATAAAGAAAAGAATAAGACTTATAGGAAGACAGTTTTAAGCCAAGAAGCTCGAGAAGGCTAAGGGAGGGGTTATAGCATGAATGAAGTTTGGAGGAGTAAGTAAACATTGGAGGAAGCTTGAAAGATGATATAGTAGGTGAATAGAGGAGTTAATCAATTTCAAACCAATAAGGAACTATTAAACCCTAAATGAGCCTCTAAAACCCTAAAAGACTTAATTGCAAGCCTAAAAAGAGGCGAATGATTGTTTGGTGAAGTGTAGTGTACACAAAGTTAGGTTTTGAAATTTACTTGAAAGAAAGAACTAGGAAAAGGGTATCTAGAAAAATCATTAGATTTTCTTGAATATTTGTAGATTCCTTCGCATACATCGGTTTGTCTAAAAGCAAAGTTAATTGGAAGGGCTAGTAAAAAATGGTAGAAGGAGAATAAGTTTTGTGGGATCATAATTGGTTGATGAAACTTTGTAGGCACCTAAAGGATCTTAATGGGTTCCTTAAAATATTACAGTGAAGAAAGATACTTTGTATCTTGTGTTTTATGTCGAAAAATGCATTTAGGAGGGTCTGAGGAAATTAAGGCCTACAAAAGAGAAATGTTGCTAAATGAAGTTATGAAACTTGATGAAGTGTCCTCACATGATGTTTCAGTGATGTCTAATAGGTTTGATTAGTTTTAACCCTTGATTCATTCATTTTTTGAAATTTGGTGGTTATAGTCCAATTCAGGCTACTTGGGAGCAAGGTAAAAGTGTTCTTTTGGTGAATTTGATAAGTGAATGTGCTAACAATTTTTATTGGTTGAATTTTTTTATTTTCTCTCGCATCAATAATCCCCCTACTTTTTCCTTATATATTTCTAAACCCAACTCCTCCTTTGGCATCTAAGGTTCCATAACAGAGGGATTTTTTTATCTTTACAAGGCTACATTCACCATAGTATTTTTTATCTTCGAATGTGAATGTCTAGAAAAATTCTTTTTTTACATGTTTCACTTCTTCGTTCTGGTGAAAATATCATACCTTAGAAAACAGAGCGAGTGTTTCTAGAAAGATATGGATCCACCATTTTGGCTTGATTTATTATGTCTTCCACACATCGATGCATCCTTGAATGTGTATCTCTAAACACTGGTTTGTGAAATATCTTGGTCATGCTTTGGAAAATATAGATGGTAATGAAAAATCTTATGTGCATCATTCCTACCACTTCATTCCATGCAAGGTTATTCTCATGTACATTTCCCACCAATTTGTTGATATTCCCTTTAGCGCATAGTCTAGTGTGCAAACTTGCATATCCTTCTAGGGCATATGTTCCGAAATTTAATAGAGAACGTATCAAAATTATAAGTACCAAAATATTACAAATTTTGTTTTTCCTCAATGTGTACCATATTAGTCCGATGCCATGCTTGTTTTGCATATAATGGTTCAAATATACATCCAAATCCCTATTGATTGATGAGGTTAGCTTCCAAGGGATATGAATTTCTCTATTTGGACCTATGTAATCCTAAGTCATATATATATATATATATATATATATATATATATAAATGCATACACCCTTCCTATCTCAAATTTCATTGAAGATTTGATTTCATATTATAGGTCCTCTTCTAAAAATGGATTCTTTGATTGCATGATGGTAGGAATCTCTCAATTACTATAATCCCATTTCTCCTTTACTTTTCTCGGATTTCGGGGCCTATAGTATTTCATGATGTTCTACTTTAAACTAGCTTTAAATGTCCTTCACATATGGATACAACGGCTCTTTCAGAATGATTTAGGCATTTTTTCAATCATGTTCATAGGTATGAAAATACTAGATTCCTCTATATGTGCTTCCATTTGATTAGTGGCTATGTTATTTTTCATATTTCGTAATAGGTCCATTTATTTCCAATCGATTAGGTAGTGTGTTTCATTTATTTAAATATCAATAGCTTCAAATATAATTTCAAGCTTAAGTCTCATACCTAAATTTCTATATCTTCTAATCATCCAATTGGATCCACCCTTCCATAGTGCACTATAATTAGAGTGACAGGCTATGTGATAAGGTTGTAGTACCCATGGCTTTGCATGTATATCTCAGCTTCGTAAGTAGACCTCGGCTTCACATGTAGACCTTGGCATCGCATTCACAATACTTCTAAATTCAAATAATGCATCTTTTATTTTTTATCCACCCATAATTATATTCAACCTAACATCTACATCCCAAGGTTTTTTTAGTTTTTACGTACCATATGGATTCCTTATAATGACCAACTCTATTGGTTGAGCTTTCCAAAAGTCTTCAATAAACTATAGATATTATGTGATATGTCTTTGTTATGCAATACATTTACTATTTTCAGAATATATAGTAATAAGGTGACCACTCTTTATTTCAAAATCCTCATCATTTTCCCATATATGTTTGCCTCAACTTCTCCTTTGTTTTCATTATTGGTCTCTCTGTTCTAAATGGAATTCATTAGTCCTTTGTCCTCTTTTAATAGTTCTTACTTCTTTTTTAGATTTGGACACTTGGCTTTGTATGCACACCACATTTGGGGCTCATTATGTATTTCCATATGTCCTAATCCTTATTCCTTCCTTTGGGACCTAGTAATATCTTGGAGACTCACAGCGGTTGTTGTAGGAACTACATTGATCATTTTGACATTGTGTAATTTATTCTTTCTGTTGTTTCTTCAAGGTGGGACAATTTTTAGTGCGATTCTATGCATGTACTCTAAAATATTCATAGTATATTTCCCACTTTATATTAGAAGGATAATGTCATAAAATAATTATACACAGATAACATATAACTCCCTACCTCTGGGATTAAGGTCTCATCCTCATTTTCTAGTAACCAACCTAATAGCTTCCTTATTGTGCAAAAATTTTTAACATGAAAAATTTAACTCTACGATAATAGATAAAGAGTTCCGGGAGTAGGATATTCCATAAAAAAATTCAGACATTATATCACAAGATACCCAATATTTATTCACACTAATCATGTTGCAATCAAATATCTAGTAAACAAACCAATAATAAGCAACACAATCATAAGGCCATTGCTCCTCTTGTAATAATTTGATGTCACTATAGTGGAAAAGCCTAGAAAAGATAATAGGTGGAATATTTCCTCTCAAGGATGGAGACCAATAGTGAAGAACAAGTAGTTGATTATTCATTTCCATTTGAACACCTATTTTCTATTTCTACAAGAATGCCCTGGTATGCAGACATAGCCAACTACTTGGTCTTGGGTAAAAAACCTCCACATTTTTCATCCTATGAGAAAAGGTATTTAGCTGAAAAGAGTTTACCCTTTTCTTGGATAGTTGGACTTCTCTTTTATATAGTTCGAGATCAAGTAATGAGAAGTTGTATAGATGATGATGAGATATTTGATGTCCTCAAATCCTTCCATAATGAACCTTGTGGAGGGAATTTTGTTGCCCAGAGAACAACACAAAAAGTGTTTACTACTGGCTACAATTGGCTGACTTTACATAAGGATGCAACACTATACAATAAGAGATGCGAAAAATGACATAGAATGGACAAGACCACTAAGTCCGATGAGGTGTCATTGTAACCTCAATTGGTTCTAAAACCTTTTGATAAGTGGGGCTTAGAATATTCTGGCCCTATAGACCCTCCATATCATAAGAAAGAGTATATCATGGTCTATACAAATTACCTAACAAATTGGACAGAGGTACAAGCATTTACAAACCAAACTAGTGAGAAGGTGGCTAAATTCATGTATGAGAACATCTTTACCAGATATGGAGTCCCAAGGGAGATTGTGACAGACTAGGGTACACATTTTACTACTGATGTGATTGTTAATTTGGTCAGTGAATATGAAATCAGGCATAGAAATTCTACACCATACCATCCCTAGTCTAATAGTTCAGTGGAGGTTACAAACAGAGAGATAGAGGCCATATTAACAAATACTATATCACTCCACAGAAGAGACTGGGAAGACAGGATTCCAAAAGTAGTCTGGGAATTCAATACAACATGAAAGACCACTACGGATTCACACCATTTGAACTATTATATGGCAAGACTATTGTTTTTCCAATAGAATTTGAGCATAAAACATTGAGAACTGCACTTGAGTTGGGAATAGACTTATCAGAAGCTCAGAGACAGAATTATCCAACTCAATGAGTTGGATGAATTGAGAAAGCAAGTAGTTCATAACACAGAGGTGATGAAAAAAGAATCAAATGGAATGAACATTATATTAAAACAAGATAGTTCCAGGAAGGTGACTGGGCACTTTTGTTTGACTCAAAATATACGTATCACATAGGGAAGCTCAAAAAAGGTGGCTAGGCCCCTATGAAATTGATAATATATTCCCTAATGGAGTTGTGAAGCTTACTACTATTGATCCTGTGAGATTCAAGTTGTTGGTTAATGGAAATAGGTTAGGATTCTTTTAAAATCTAGTTGATAAAGGACCATTTATGGAATTATTCAAAGGATATCGAGACTAATGGAGAAAGAAACATCAAAATTAACCTCAGAGGTTGAGCTTGTTGGCTCACCTTCTAGGATTGCAGAGAATTGATGAGATTTCAATAGCCTTGGAGCATTCATTTTGTAAATACTTCAAGGCTAAATAAAAATGTTGAGATCTACCTTTCTGGGTGATCATCAACATTCTCGCTAACCCATTTTTATATAAGTTTTTGTTTTGCAGGTTTTATTGACAAGTGATTGCAGGAGAGCATGATCTCCATCATAAGGAGAAATTGTAATGACAAGGAGTTATAATTGCAGCCACAAGAAATAAGATCCTGCTTATTTGAAGCGTCTGCAAGAACTCATGGTTACATAAAGGATATATAGGAAGCATGCACAAGTGGATGATATACAAATAATGATTGACATCCCAACCAAATGGAGTTCCGTCTCTAGGAAGCATATGTTGCAGCAAGGAGAAGTCAACACAAGTTAAACCCATGTCCATGTTAGAAGCACAATAGAATTAGGGGGGTTGAATCACTCCTTACAAAACTTTAAATTCATATTTCATATTTCCTTATTAAAATACTCACAAACATTCAACCATCCATATATGTGTGCATACAATAAATTATCACATGTGCAAGAAACCATAAGCAATATATCAACACAAGACATAAGATATAAGTGGGAAAACCTCAAGGGGAAGAAAACCCATTGAAACACAATCTTTATATTGATATGTTTCAAATTTAGTGAGACACCAACCCCACAAGGAACACCAACCCCTAGTTTAGTAGAGCTACAACCCTACAAGGAGCACTAACTCCACGCGGAGGATATAAACCCCCAATATGATCAAGCACCCACTTAACCACCTTATTATTATTTTATCTCTAAAATATTTCTTCCACAACTGATAGAGACCACTAGTTCAACTCGCACTTCTCCAAACCCTCATAAAAACCCTAGGTGTCCAATCATTCACAAACTAGGTCTTCAATCACTTCTCAAACCTTCAAACATTTACACACATGTGTTCTGATCTTCCTTGACCTATCACACATCTGATCTAATTTAAATTTATGCTAACACACCTCAAAAACAACTTCACCTAGGCTGCACTTCTTGATACACACTAGCTCTAAAAAGCACCCAAAACAGTTGCTTTTATAAGCTCCTTTTCAATTAAAATTCAAACACAAAAATTTTCCTCCTTTGGATTGACCCATGCATCATAAAAACATCCCAAATTCAAATCATAATAGTCACAAGTGAAAAATTAGGTTGGCATAACCAAAAACATCATTTCATGCTCCAAAATAATCAAATCCCTATGGGCATACAAAGAAAATGCCCTAACATAAAAACCATACTTATTAATGACCCATAAATCACCAAAAATATTTAAATTAACATTTAAACATCATAAATGCTTGTGATTTATCTCATCCAATAAAATTATTTCATTTAATAGGCCCAATGTTCTTTGTACTTCTTAAAACAGCTTGTTTCTACATCCTTCAGTCCCTAAAAACATCTTTATACCACTATATCAATCCAAAAATAAAAATATTTCATGTGACCCCTAAATAAAAATTTAATAACCTTTATAACATGTCTAAACAAGTTATAATTCATGAAACAATCAAATTCTCAAACCTCATCCACTTTTGTCTTCACCAAAACAAACTACCCAAAAATTTGTTTTCAAAGATAAGCTAGTTAACAAATTTATAGGAAAAATAAAGACCTATAAATGGATTAATTTGATTCAAAATTAATCCCCTTTCAAATTCTAGGTGAGATCAAACATCACCTAATCCATATATTTTTCCAACCAAATCAAAACATCCCCGCAGATCTTGTCTTTCCTCGCACTTTGGAAACAATATTCATATAAAAACAGACATGGAAATCATAGTAAATATCATCATAATGATACAAAAATAATATCACTATAAATATCTCTGGATCCTCTTTCTAACCCAAGTTGAATCACCTCCTAACTCCTCCTATAGCTCTAGTTATGCCCATTTTATTGAAGACTACTTTTTACTACCTCAAATCGCCTTTGATGAGTCAAAGATGAATGAAGCTAACTTGACCATGTAACTACATCACCATGTCCTAAAACATATTTTTACGTCAATAAAAACTCACATACATTCCACAATTTCAATTTAAACTATAACTCCTTTGGAAAACCTTGTCCCAAAACATACTTCTTCATAATTTGACATGTTCGAGTGGGACCCACTCATCACCATGACCTCTACCATACCTTTATGAAAATATGAATGATTACTCTACATGTTTCAATCATAATCAATTCACTAGGAATAAATTATGTCCACTTAGGAATCAATTCTTGCATACCGCTTTCAAGCTAGGGTTTCAAACTTATAAGAAGTTGTTTATCTTCTTAACATTCATTCATAAAAATGTGATGATGAAATAACATAATTATTTTTTTACAACCTTATAAAATCATTTTAGAAACATACCTGCAAGCCACAAGGTCCCATTCAAAGCACACAATTCAAGGTGAGCATCAAAAGTTCTAATTCAACTGGAAATGAACTAGTACTTGACCCCGTCTCATCAAAACTAACATATCTTGCAAAATTCACATCATATTATCATGAAAGTTTTATCAAAGCACCATGACACATCATAATAACCTCTTCAATCATCAGAAATTAATCACCATATCTCAAAATCTCCAACCTATCTCATTTGCATAACATTCCCTTATTTTGGTTTCAGATCAGAAGTAAGGGTCAACTGGAAAAACACAATAACTCAATATGAAAGCTCTCAAAATGACCCAAACATACCTAGTACACCATGATACACCTGAACACATGCATTAATGAGTTTGCATATCTCCAAATCTCAATCACATACCCCCTAACATCCATACTTGCTCCAAATGAGCACCTGAAACATATCCAATTACCTCGTATCTCGCACCCCGCAACCGATGTGAGTGACAAAACACTATCCAGACTTGTTATCCAACATGCCAAAATGCTTCTTAAGAAACCAAGAAGGTCATACCATAGTGCAACATCACCTAGGCACTTGAATGGGCTTGCAAGAGCAAGAAATCCTCATTGAATCTCCTCTGTATCATCTTGAACTCACTTGAACCATCATTTCAACATCATCCAAAACTTCATTTGGCCCTACTCAATCATCCAATTTTTCATTAATGTGGTTTTGCATCAATGACAACACCTATAGGACCACATGTCAACAATCTCCCCTTTTTCATTGATGGAAAACTACCCAAACTTTTCCCCCTTTTTACATTAATTACAGAGGCAAGCTATACATGCATAATATTCATCTTTCTCAGCTTCATAACATCATGATTTGGTTAGAAACATCAACCAAATATATCAAACAAGCTCAATACCTTGAAATTTTCACTCAAAAACCCGATTTTAATCTCTTTGCAAGCATGCAACCACCATGTTCCCCCTGGTACAAGAATTTACATCATCTGGATGTATCAAGAAAACATGAATACAACATCATCTTACCTTATTTGGAGCCAAAGCATCATTTTTCACCTTCTAGGAATGTAAAAATAGTTATTTTTATCCTCAACCTTATTTTATCCTTCATTAGAACACTCAGAAAGCAAACCATAACCTGAGCTATACACTTTGAGAATATGCCAACAATGTCATAAATGATCAAGCCAAACCATCATACCTTCCTTTTTAGGATGTACCATCATGTTCTAGGCTTAGACTAGTATTTTAATGGACTTTCTTTCTCTCCAAACTGACTCAAGAAACACAAGTCCCTAATAAGACTTCTCAATGTATCTAAGACTAAATTTGACATGTTGTTCATACCTTGTCTTGTCAAAACAAAACTCCCTCTCGGACTCAAGACCACTATATATAGAAATCAAGCTCAATTTTAAGCAACTTACCTTTGATTCTTGGTATGAAATCACTTTGAGAAACTTTTTCCCAAATCTAAACCTGCCTTAATAAATTATATATGAATGATATAATGTATCCAAGGATCACAAACTTGCTAGTTCATCGACATGACATATTCTACATACCTCTTATGTCTTTAGGCATTCATATCACCATTTAGAAGAAAACTCACTAACTCCCCTTGTCTTGGCTAAGACTAACACACACTCTTACACCCGTAGTAACACTTTTACATATCAAATCATTAATACACCACTAAGTCAAGATCCAAATAGTCAATAATATGTATCCTTAGCACAATCTACCACTTATAGTATCATCAGTGAGAAATTATATGCACTCTCCCTATCCTAATAGGTACCAATACTTTACTCACCTGTAGATGCAATCATCTAGACCACCGTAGCACTATGGCGGTCTAATTTAGGATCTTGATCCATTATTTGACTCAACTATGACTAAATATGTCAAGATCACATTTCTCCACTTTGATCAACTTATTTGACCTTAAGAAGAAATGTAAACATTGTATCCATTCTCATACATTATCAACATACCTAAAACAAGCTCCTACAGGCATGAAGGGTTCACTTATGGATCAAAATTAAACATGCTTAGTCTTAGCATAGTTCACCAGTAAATTCACATGCATCAAACACATCTTAGAACATGTAGATAGGACTATGCACTACACTACTTATCACGAATGGCCTTGATAAACACCACTTACCTCTTAAGAACATCATACTCTTCCTTACACCTATAGTATTTAAAACTTCATCTCATTTATGAAGAATCTCATGTTAGAGATCACAAGCACTGAGAGGGGGTGAATCAATGTGGATTAAAATTAATTTCTAGAGTTATACTTAATCCAAAATTTCTTAAATTTGAGCAGTACTATATCATGTGCATTTCATCAAACATATATCAGATAGAAAAACATCGAACACATAATTTATAGTGGGAAACCCTTTCGGGAGAAAAACCCACTTGAAACCAAGGATTTATTAGGAACACCAATTCCAAAGTTTACAATGGTTTCGGTTGAGCACCCACTTGAAGATTTTTTGAGCACCCACTCAGTGAATTTTTAGCAAGCACCAACTTGCAAGGAGCACCAACCCCTAATTTAATCAACTACAACTAATATTTTGCAAGCACCTACCCACAAGGAGGCTGCAACCCCCTGAATATGCTAAGCTACAACTTAGACTTATTATTTTTACATACAATTTTTGATCATCTAGTTTCAAAAATTGCTTACACAATAGATTATGATCACTTTTATGTATCTATCTTTTTTTCTTTGTCTCTCTCTTTCTATTCATCTGAATCAAACACTTCTTGCTTAATCAATCTGCCACATTGATGTTCTTATCATCTGATATATCTTCTTTACTTCATCTTTCTGCTCCGCTCCTTCCTCTTTCTCTCTTTCTCTCTTTTCTTTCTATAGCTCCTTTAGCTTGAATGCATCATCTTCTCACTTGAGCAACACATGTATTGGTATCGAATTTCCTCTATATAGTTAATCAACCCATTCCAATGCTTCCTTTGGCATGCCATGCAATCTTCCTACTTTTTCGCCTGAAAATATGGTCCATTAAATGAATACAACTAACTCTAGATTTTTCTCTTGCTATATTCGGCTTGATTTCACCTTTTTCTATGCATTCACCAGAAAATATTTATTAGCCGATACCTAAAAATATATTTCTCATCTTTCTAGGATTTCCAATGTGATCAAGATGAGCGAGCCACTTTCTTATATGATATTTAATTTTCCTTGAAATCAAGAATCACATAGAGAACTGCAATTTTTTTTCCAAAAAGTTAATGAGCATTAAATGTTGATAGTTAGACCTAGAGATTTATTCGTTCTTTGTGGAGCTCAATTCTTATACTCAGCTACAATCTCCAAACAATCGAAACACCATCGATTTTGGAGAACAAAATATCACTTGTCCATTTTAAAATCAATTTCATTATTCTCGATCCTTGTCCAGTTCATACTTGTTCAATTTGTGGCTATCCTTAGATTCTTTGACTTTTTCTTTGCATCACAACACTTTCCTTTGATCGTGAATTTTCTCCTTTATTGCAATTTTTTTAGCTATCCACGACTTTTCTTTTACTTCGTGGATTTTGTAATGTTATGCGGATTTTATTTTTGTCTACTTCCTTCCTCGCCTTTGTTCCATGTCCACGAATCTATTATTTTATCTCGTGTCGTTTATCGTTCTTCATGGCTATCTCAGCCGTTAGCAGCTTTTTTGGTTCTTTTTGGATTTTCTCCTTATGCATGGCTTCCTCCGACTTCCTTACTCTTGTGGATTTGCCTTCGAGAATATTATTAATTCTACAATTTTTCCTTCACATCTATGGCCTTACCATTCTCACTTACGGCTCATCCTTTACCTTCTTTTTGATTTGTTGCTTCATCCCTTTTACTCGTGGCCTTCAATAAAATTCCACAAATTCTTCTAGAGTTTCCCACTTCTGCAGACCGGGAGGTTACTTCAAGACTTTGACGGCTAACTCCTTATGTCCATGGTTTGCACAAAATATGATTAAGTCCCTTAGAACTTATCCTTGACCATCTTGAAGCCTCTATGAGCTGACACTACCAATCAACCTTCATCTTTCTTGCTTGCTCACTTTACCAATTAATCCTTTTTTCCATCAATTTCACTTGACATCAAATACTTTTTCCATCAATATAACTTGACATCAATGAAAACACATATGATAATGACAAAGGTCCAACATCTCATTCCACCGTTAACTAAGACTTACAATCTTGATCCACACGATATCGAGTCACCTGGTCTCTTTCATGCTATTGGATTAGATGCATAACCTCAAGACCATTTTGATTCACCTCTTTCATGTACAAGTCTCATACTCTTCCTCTCAACCATACCCTTCACCCGTAGCTTATCCTTTTGCATAAGGGACACTCAAGAAGATACAAAAATCGTCATCCTTAAGATCATATTCAACATAGTTTCAACATTCAAGATATCATTTCCAAGGAATGACCATGCCCTTAAAACTGAGATACATCAGAAATACAATTATTCTACTTTCTATATACCTATAGAGGTACAAAATTTACCTCTCGAGTCATCCCTTTGTAATGCTCACCACAATATTTCCTATTTACCTCATCTCTAGATAACATGACATGATTTCACATGGATACACCATCTCCTTGAAGTCCATTCACTAATTTCATACTATTGCTAGAGCTTAGTAAACTCGTAGTTCATGAAGATCTCACAAAACCTTGTTCATATCATCAAAAACCCATATAGTATACAAGCACATGCAACATTGAGAATCACATCAAAATTTTGATGAAGGCACATTCAAGAAGAAAACATACCTTTTACATACACCCATTATTCCATAATATCTTATCTTAACACCTTGAGAGTTCACATCAAAGAATAACCTACCTAGTCAACAAAGTACACTTCTCAAATTAAGCATTTTTGGCACTTAAACTATCAATTCACCAATTATAAAAATCCCATGACTCTAGACATTATTATGACTTCAAACCTTTTAGATCATATATCCTTCCATGTGTAGACGAGTTCCAAAAACATTTGGCACTTGAAACCACCATTAATACATCAATCTCCACTTTCCACTTGTACCTTTTTCACTATGAACTATGAAGAACCAGTTTAGGCAGAGAAGAGTCTCAAGATGCACAAATTTGTTCTTATGACTTAAAATTTTTACCATGCAATCTTTATTTTACCCTTCTATTATTCTCGAGCACTTTATAAAATCAATGAGGAGTAAGAATAATCAATACCATACCGGAATCCTTCTTGACATTCTCTAGAGAACTTTCCATTTGACCATGTCTTAGCCACAATTTACCTCTTAGAAGAAATATATTGATTAAGTCGTTACTTTATCACGCTAACCATCTTCAAAAAACTCAGTGGTCTATTCATAACCTGTAAACTCATGACACTTGACCCAAAGACACATATCCCAAGAATCATGCCCTTAAAATTTACAATGACAATACTATACCTTTTTAAGAAGAATGAATACTTAGAGACCCAAGATATCATTTTACAACTTTTGAGACACCTTCATAGACCTCAGACTTATATAGGACACTTGAATACTAATGATTTATGGTATAACAACTTATGACACACAATTAGACTCATAATTTCCAATCATGAAGTCCATGATAAAACTGACTTCATATCTCATTATAAGATGACTCTTTGAACATAAAAATTACATCAAATTAGAAACTTTTTCATGAAAATGCAAGACATAGACTATGAGGACTGAGATTCATGCACCTTATCACTACAAGACTAAAATCATGACATCTCACACTCAAGAACAACCAAATTTAACCATGATAACATACTTAGAGACAGAAAAGACATACCTTATGGTCATGGAGGAGTCACACACACCTACCTAGACAGCTCCCCTCAGTTGAATGCTTCATTTGCACTAATATACCTCCAAGAAGCATAGTGGAGATATATGAACACCAAGAATACCTAAAATAAGGTCTTAAAGAGGTCCCAAGACTTCTTGGGCACCTAGAAAACTCCTTCATCCTCTCTCTTCTAATCATAACTCTAAGAAACACATCTTCTTTCATTAACATCTTCTCTTGATGAGACACCATGGTCTCCTCTAGGTTCCCATACTCTTCTTTGACCATTGTCATACATTTTAGGTCTTTAAACTTCACTAGCTTGCACTTTAGGACCTTGAAATCTCTTGTTTTGACTTGAATAACCTTGATAACATTACTTTGCAACATGACCAACTTTGTTACATTTGTAACATACCATTGTATTTTTCTTCTTGAGATCATGATTATGTCTAGATGAATAATTCAAACAATCGCAGCAACATGGCCTACACTGATTGCATTTGTAGCAAACAATACTCTTAGCATGATCATATTTGTTTTCTTTCCATGGTTGAGTATCTCTAGGAGTCCTTCTACACTCCTTATCCCTATGACCAAATCCATTACATGTATAAAAATAACCATTAAAAGATATTTCATACCTTGAGGCATTAGGTTGCCTAATTTGCTTGGTTTTCTCAATGTCCTTGATGTAGATATCCTTCTTTCCTTCCTTGGTGCTTGGTTCACCTACTTATTTGCATGAAACCATGTCTTCTTTCTTCACCTTATTGTCTTTGACTTCATATTTGAATCCCAAACCAGCCTTATCACCTGAAACTTTCTAATTTCTCAAGAGATCATTAAGAGCTTTAGTACTTTCTTCAAAATTTTGATAGGATTTCATCTTACTTGCAACATCTAAGAGTTTTTCTTAAGACTTACCACTTCTTCCTCCTTAGATTGTAGGTTAAGAGTCATGTTACTCATTTTTAACTCTAACCTTCTCACTAATTCTTCAATATTTTCATGAATGGCCCAATGTTTCCCTTCAATTTCTTGTATATTTGCTTCATACTCTTTGAATTGTGAATTCAAATTCTTGTTATTCTTTCCAACATTATCTAGTTCTGATTGAACAAATGAAAACTCAAGCCTTAAACCATCATCATCTCCTTCATTTTATTTGGAAGAATCAAGTGAAAGATCACCCCACAAAGTAGAGCCACCACTAGAGGATATCATAGCTTCCTTATTCATGAAAATAACCTCATCACCTACATCATTTTGATCATATTCAATCTCTGAATAAGATATATCAACTTTACTACTTCATCAGAGGAAGATTTCTCTTTCTTAGTATAGAGACTCTTCGTATTCTTCTTGATGAATTCATTCTTCTTGAATCATTTCTCATTTTTATCATACTTCTGATTTTTCTTCTCATGATCACTATCAATATCATAATTTCTTTTCTTATCATGTCTATGAGGGAACTTAGCAACAAAATGACCTATTTTACCACAATTAAAACATTTAAAATGAAGTTTACCCTTGTACTTACCAATTCTAACTATCATTATTCTAGAAACCATGAAAAATAGTTCTTTGCCATTAAGCTCTAGGGTAGTATCTTCATATTTGACATTTTTGTCTTTAGCCATCTTCTCCATTTTGAATTTTATATCTTTATTATTAGGTTTAGAATAAATTACCCTCATTTCATAGGTTGTCAAGGTACCATGTGGATCATCCATATTCAACTGATTCAAATCCTTATCTTCTTCATGATAGACATTTTGGATTCAAATTTAGTAGTTAAATACCTAAACACATTTTGAACAACTACTTTTTCTCCTAACCCTTTCATTTTATTGACAACCTTGTCAACTCTAAGAAGATATGTTGCAATGGACTCATCATCATTCATCTTAAGAGATTCAAATTGATTTATGAAAGTTTGAAGCTTTGAAATCCTTACCTTTGAGTCACCTTCATAAAGAACTTGCAATTTTTCCCATGCTTATTTTGTTGATTTGCAATGCATAACCTTTCCCAATTCAGATTCTCCAAGACCTTGAATGATAGCATTGAAATCCTTAGAATTGAGTTCATATGCATCCTTATTTGCTTTACTGGTAATAGGAGTGGCAGGAGGAACATATCCATCTTCCACAATCTTCCAAACATCAAACCCTTGGGACATAATGAATGTATTCATCCTTAGATTCCAAAAATCATATTTTGTTCCATCAAATGTGGGTGCCTTTCCAATAACCTTACCATTCACCATTTTTTTGCTTCAAGGATCTCCTTTCAAGTTGTCAAACTTCTCCAAAAGGACCTGCTCTAATACCAATTATTAGAAGCAAAATGGAATGAGATGTGGGGTGAATTAGTCCTTATAAAAATTTAAATTCATATTTCAGTTTTTCTTATTCAAATACTCACAAACATTCAACCATCCATATATGTGTGCATAAAATAAATTATCACATATGCAAGAAACCATACGCAAGATATCAACAAAAATTACAAGATTTAAGTGAGAAACCATAAAAGGGAAGAAAATCAATGAAACATAATCCTTCTATTGATATTTTTCAAATTTAGTGAGGCACCAACCCCACAAGGAGCACCAACACCTAGTTTAGTAGAGCTACAACCACACAAGGAGCACCAACGCCTAATTTTGTGAAGCACAAACTCCACAAGGAGGATACAACCCCCCAAGATGATCAGAACCCACTCAACCACATTCTAACTTATTTATCTCTAAAATATTTCTCCCACAACTGATAGATACCACTAGTTCAACTCGCACTTCTTCAAACCCTCATACAAACCCTAGGTGTCCAATCCTTCACAAACTAGTTCTTCCTTCACTTCTCAAACATTCAAACATTTTCACACATGATTTCTGATCTTCCTTTACCTGTAAAAACTTGATCTGATTTCAATTCATTCTTGCACACCTTTAAAACAAGTTCACCTAGGTCACAATTCTTCACACACACACACTAGCTCAAAAAGCACCCAAAAATGCTTTTATAGGCTCCTTTTCATTTCACATTCAATTTTTTTTTTTTTTTACCTCCTTTAGCTTGACCCATGCATCATAAAAACATCCAAAATTCAAATCATAACAGTCACAAATGACTCAAGTAGGTCAGCCTACCCAAAAACATCATTTCATGCTCCAAAAATACTCAAATCCCTATGGGCACAAAGAGAAAAATTCCCTAACATAAAAACCATACTTATTCATAACCCATAAATCACAAAAATGTTTAAATTAACATTTAAACATCATAAATGGTCAAAATTTATCTCAACCAATCAAATCATTTCATTTAATGGCACACGTTGTTATTTGTACTTCTCAAAACAGCTTGTTTCTACACCCTTCAGTCCCTTAAAAACATCTTTATGCCATTATATCACTCCAAAACATCAAAAATATGTCATGTGACCAATAAATGGAAGTGGAAGAACATGTAGAATAATTCTAAATAAGTTAGAAGTCATGATACAATCACCTTCTCAAACCTCAGCCACATTTGTCTTCACCAAAACAAGCTACCCAAAAAGTTATTTTCAAAGATCATCTAGTTAACACCTTTCTAGGAAAAATAAATACCAATAAATGGATTAATTGGATGTAAAATGAATCCCTATTCACATTCTAGGTAATATAAAGCATCATGGAATCCATTTCTTTCTCCAACGAACTCAAAACACCTAATGTATCATGTCCCTGTCCTCCATTGGAAAAATATTTCCTATCCAAAACTGACCTGTAAACCATATTAAATCTCATAATCATGAGAAAAACATCATATAGATGTAAATATATCTTAATCCTCTTTCCAACACATCTTTAATCACCTCCTAACTACTCTTATAGCTCTCTTTATGCCCATTTTATCAAGACTACTTGTTATTGTCTCAAAACTACTCTTTAACGAGTCACTTTGAATGAAGCTAACTTGACCATGTAACTACATCACCATGTCCTAAAACATATTTTGGAATCAATAAAAACTCACATAAATTCCACAATATCAATTTAATCTACAATTGCTTTGGACAACCTTGTCCCAAAACAAACTACTTCAAAACCGACCTGTTTGAGTGGGACCCACTCATCACCATGACCTATAAAATACCTTTATATAAATTTAAAATATTCCTCTACATGTTCTAATAATGATACATGTACTAGGATTAAATTAAACAATTCTTACATACCCCTTTCAAGCTAGGGTTTCAAACTCATAAAAAGTTGTTTACTTTCTTAACATTCGTTCATAAAAACCTGATAATGAAATGAACTCATTATTTTTTTAAAACTTATTAAATAAATTTATAAACATCCATAAAATCCACAAGGTCCCATGAAAATCACACAATTCAAGGTGAGCATCATAAGTTCCAACCGAGAAATGGAAATGCACTAGTTATTGAATTCTGCCTCACCAAAACTAACATATATCTGGTAGAAATTCACATATTAACATCCTAAAATTTTTATCAAATCACCATTACGCATAATAATAACCTCTTCAATCATATAAAATTCATCACCATATCTCAAACTCTCCAACCTATCTCATTTGCATAGCTTCCCTTTAGGGTTTGTCAGATTGAAAGGCTTAGGGTCAACTAGAAAAACACAATAACTCAACATGAAAGCTCTAAAAATGACCCAAACATACCTGGTACACCATGATACACCTAAATACATGCATCCATGAGCTTCTATAGCTCCAAATATCAAGCTCATACCTCTTAGAACCATACCGCTCTAAATGAGCACTAAACATAAACAATTACCCGTATTTGCACTCGCAACTGATGTGAGTGCCCAAGAACTCTCCATACCTATTATCCAACATGTCAAAATGCTTCTAAAGTAACCAATAAGCTCATACCACCATGAAACATCACCTAGGCACCTGAATGGGCTTGCAATATCAAGCAATACACATCAATCTCCATGTATCATCATGAACTCACTTGGAACATCATGACAACATCATCCACAAAATCATCGATCTTACTCCATCATCCAATTTTTCATTAATGTGGTTTTACATCAATGACAACACCTATGGGACCACATGTCAATAGTCCAGTAGATAGCAAGACACTTGCATGTAGCCAAGACTCATTCAATAAAGCATGCACATCAATCATTGCAAGCAATAACGAGATAAGTGCATACATTTATTACTTTAATAAAGCATTATTATATTAATTGTATTTAATTATGAGTTATTTCAATTCATGAAGTGTGTGTCACATTAAAAGACCACGGTCTTTCAGTTATGATGTGTCCACTTAAGCCCTCCAAATAAGCCAATGTGTCACATCATTTTTCTTCATATACTCAATGTTGTCACATCCACTTAATGATTAATCAACCCTAAATGTATTTCTTGTCACCTTGGTAATAAAGTTCAAAGCAATGAAAATCCATCAACACAATTCATTTTTTGCAAAGTTCTTTCAAGGATTTTTTTTGGTTGCATATTACACTTGGGAGAAGCTACTTATCTGCTATAAGAGGTGACCTAATTAGATATGAACCTTGTGTGTATTTGCAACTTCTGAATCATCCTAAGTTTGTGCAGTACTTTGAGAATCATGGTTGGATGCAATACATTAACAAATTTCAAGGCTTTGATGAGGCAGTTATGGAAGAGTTTGCAAATACCCTAAACAATGGAGAGGAAAAGGTAAAAGGGTTAAAAATCACGGTAAGTGAGGAGATTTTAATAGAGGTCACTGGTTTACCTGTGTCGAGGGAGCCATTTTGCATAAAGATAACCTAGAATCAGCAAGAAGATAATTTGCAGATAATGATGAAGAGTTCATTTCATACCTCCAAGATACTTTTAAGACATCTCTCAAACTTTTATTGGCACAAGTTTCCAATTTTTTCATTCAATATTTTACTTGTGAAGGGAGATATTCAAGGCTAAATATAGTGCATTTCAAATTGTTAAATCATTTCAACAAAAATCATCAAGTGAATGATCCAAATTTATTTCATGAGATTTTTAATAAAATGAGAAAAGAGGTTCAAAGGGGTAGGGCATCCTTGTCACATCATTGTCTAATAACCCTAGTGGTCAAGCACACTTTGCAAAGGAGCACCCTCAGATATCATGGGATGAATTTGTGAGAGTAAACAATATTGAAACCTTTTTGGGAAAGAGGATAAAAAGGAGAAACAACACTAAAAGTTCTACTTCACATATGCTGAAGCTACACCACCCTCTTCCCCACCTCAAGAACCAATAAATTATGAAATTATTCCTTCCACAAAAGAAACCCCTACACCTATTTCACTAGAGAGAATATTTATTGCTGAAATTTTATTGGAATTTTCCTCCCTTGAAACCTCCACTTCCAAAACCAAAAGGAAATCTACTCATTCTACTCCAAAACAAACTAGGCACTACAATAGGGTTAGGAAAAAGAGGGGAAAACCTCCAGTTCAAGATAATCTCAACCCATCTCATTGGATAGTGATTTATAAGCCATAAAATAAAATTTCAAGCTTGAACCCTTGAAAAAGAGTACAACAATATTTTTCCCACAAGAACTCAAGAGCCGTAATACCATGAACAATCAATGGAAAGACAAGCAAAACTAAATTAGAATGAGGGAACAATTTATGAAGTAGAGATTCATGAAGTGAGGTAATAGAAGAGGAAGTGGAAGGAGGAAATGAACAATAACAAATGAATGCAGATAATGTCAATGAACAAATCATTGAGAAATTTGTTGAATAATCACAAAATTATAGTCTCCAAGAAGAAAATGTAGAAGCAATGCAGCCCTCACATATTATTATTCATGAGATCATAAAGGAACCTGAAAAAATATTATAGTGAGATGGGAACATGAACTATGGGGCCCAATATTGAGAATTTATTGCTGCAAAAGGACACTTACATTAACAAGATCAAGAAGAAATGGGAAAAGGAGAAGGAAGACCTTATCTCTAAACATAATAAGGAAATGGAAGACAAAGACAAAGAGATTAAAATTCTAAAAAAAAAGGAAACAATGAAGGTAGCATTCGACATGTTGAGTGAGATCCCCCATCAAATGTCTATGCCATATACCTAAAAGAAAAGATGTTGTACCACAAGTTTACTTGCATAAATTCTGATATGTTATATGACATTAGATCAGCCAGGAATTCTTTACTCTATATCAACATAGTACACATGAACCGTAAAATTTATTATGTGAGCTATATTTTCATAATTATGCCCTTCCATGTGACAGAGATTGGATCCCAATTCTATATATTAGGGATGTACAAGTTTAGGCATTATTTTCTTATATTTCAAATGAAATGGAAAGGGGTAAGAAAATGGTAGCATATAGACATTTAGATAAGGTTACACCATTATATATCAAAGTTGAGACAACAATAGATGAAATTGCAAAAGAATATGACGACTATATGGAAGTGGATGCAATCAGAAACAAAGTGTTGATAATGAGGATGGAAGCCCACATAGAAGTCAAGAATATGATCAAAGAACATGCGGTTCAGGTTATGATGGCATACAAATCCAGATGGACAAATTTATCACCTGCACTCCAAAGGAAAGAAATGCACTCATATCCAAATATACTTCCAACGTTACGCAAGGTGAACAAGTATATTGAAATATAAAATGAATGTGGGGATGATTGGTTTCCTATAGCTTATCATCATCCAATCTTTCATTTCCCAATTACACCTTGGAAAGGAAATTTACCAATCAATCAAAGGGTACAAGAAAGAGTCTAGGATAGATTAAGGAGGAGTTATGGATATTTCTCTTCAAAAGAGGAAGGAACAGGAATGCCAATAGATTTCAGTAAGAATGCATTTTCCAAAGAGAAGAGATATGAAGCTCTTGAATGAGGACATTCGAGCATTTAATCATGGGAGTGTGATTAGCTATATTAATTACTATTATAACAACTCATATTTTGTATTGTGATAAGACCATTGTAGCCATGTCTATGTATTTCCTAAGTACATTTTTGAACATCATTATTACAACCATGAACTTTTGGCATAATGACTAATTGATATAGTTATATCTAATTGTCTTCATTATGTGATATTATGCGTGCATTTATTCTTGTTATTCTAATAAATTGTTTGAATTATTAAATGTGTTGATTCCACTCTTGGTTATAAGATTTTTTTCATATGTAGTAAAGGAACTTGCTTGTAGTCAAAGAACTTGTCTGCAACAACTCATCCACAACATAAGGAAATAATTCACAACAAAGAATCTATATTTATGAAGATATTTTGAAACATGAAGTGATGGCACTTAAGTCCTTATGTGCCATTGGAGAAGTAGTTACAACAAAAACGTAGAAAATTGAGAAATAAAGAAATCTTTGATTTGGTCATTAATTAAGAACTAGTGAAGAATTGATTATTAGTTGAACACTTGTGTGTTTCAAACACGTGTTGAATCTCTCACTTGTTATTTTGAAGACTCCTTGTTGTATTCTTCTTCTTCTCACATGTTATAAATGATAATATATAAAGGAAAATGTTGGTGCCTTGTAAAAAAGAAGTAAGGAAGTTAAGAAAGTCATATTTGGAATTAGAGAAAAGAGATCACTATGATCTTTTGTTCCTAGATGTAATGTTTTATGAAAATCAATAAAGAAATTTGAGTTCTGTCATTTAGTTTTTAGTTACAGAGTTAGGAAGGGATTAGCACCCAATTCAGGGCCCACTTGAGGTCTGTTAAATCCCCTCCATTGTTTCATTTCATGCATATTTCCTTAGGAACAATCTTCTCTCTGAATCTGCAACTTTGTTTCAGTAATAAAATTAAGCAATAGTTCATTTTCAAGTCTGAGTTTTATTTTACTTTCAAGAATTTTATGTTACATTTATTTCCTTTCCAAATTCTTAGATCAACTATAACTTTGTATACAACATGGGCGATATTTCAAGTCTATGCTCCCCTGGTATAACAACTAAATGAATTTAACCTAATGTATAACATATTAACTATTGCAAGTTGATTTACACTACCACGTTGTCACCCACATGGTAGTGTTGTTAAACACTCACCTAAGGAATTTTAGTGTGAGCATATATCAAAAGACCAGATATTTCCATCATCTCATTCCCTCTAGCCAAAGTGGCCACTTCTCAAGAATATCATTAGGAAACAATCCTCTATCTGTAAAGTGAGGGTATATTTAATTGAATGAAAAGTACCAAGAGGTTTGAGCATTAGGAAGTTGTCTTTCTTGATCATTGGGGTCAAATTGCGAATGTCTAAGATGAAATAAAGTGATTCTCACTCTCATTGTGATATCATGAAAGAAACACCATGAGTGATTTTGTAGTTATCTCAGCTCACATTATAATCCTTTACAAAAATGTTTCTAAACACTCATTAAATAGTCTGGAGTGTTCATGCATTTTCTGTATGAAGGAAAAATTTATGATCAACATGTTGTAAATAAAAAATTCTCTATCAAAGAAATATTCTCTTCATCGATCAATCAACCCTCCCTTCTTCTCTCTCCATTTTCTAATTTATCATTAAGAATGTACTTTTAATATTTGGTCCTATTCACTTAAGTGACCCTTAGATAAACATTTTAAGAGTCATTTTTCCAATAATAATAAAAATACTCACTTCCTAGGAATATGAAAGGTCACAAGTGATGAGGATAGGCGAAGATTCATATGGGGGTAGTTGAGAGCACATATTGTAATGTTATAAATTAGAATGGATTCTCCATTTTAAATTGAATGTATGTTGTTGAGATTACCACTTCTACATCAAGAAATAAAAGTTTCAATTCTTCTATTTATTATCTTATGTTCCTCTACTCTCTCTTTCCAACTTTGCATACATGATAATATTATAAAACCAAGAAAGGTGTCTACACCTTTGATAAATGAGTTAATGGAATTATGTGTCTATGATTTGTTGGTATTATAGTTTCTTGCATTATTTTGTTATTCTAATTGAATGTGGACTTACTCTAGTTATTGTATATGAGCTCTGCTAGTGCCTACTCACAAAATTAACCCCCTATTTGTTTATTTCTCAAACTCCCCTTTACCTCTCAACTGTGAATTCCTCCTTTGTACCTTATACAAGAACTTTTCCATAGGTTCAGTGGAGTGTTCTTGTGTGATCCTCGGCCTATTGGCAACCCCAAAATGTTAGGTTAGTTTATATTCAATAATGGAAGCCTCCCCATACATAAGAAGGAGGGTCTTAGCCCCATACAATTGGTGAAAACTCAATAATTTGTAACACGACAAATTATTTCACCAACACCATTCATATTAATCATGTTCTTCATAAATGTACTATTAGAGGTCTATTTATAGGATCTTAATCCTAGGTCATATATTGAGATATGTATGGTTGAATTATGGCTAACCTAATCTCTTAATGTGTCATATGTTATTTATTTATACTTTTATATACTTATTAGGTCTTCCTAGTTCGTTTATATAGCATTGTATGGTATATATTGGAGTTAGTAACTAGTATATGAGCATCTAGTATATGAGCATCATATTGAGCACTTGAGTCTTATTTTATGATTTGTAGGTTTCCTTCTTGAAGTGGTTAAACCATCATAAATGCATATTGTGATCATGTCTCTATATTTTAGTATTCTTTGGAATTCTTTTTATTATGATATTTGTGTGTGTGTGTGTAATTAATTTCCTTAAAAGTGGTATTATAGCTCGATTTGGGCCAAAATCAGTCAAAACCCTCATTTTTAGGATTCACCTATATATCAAAAAATAATAAAATTGTCTTACAAGTTTTTAGCTAGAGTTTGGAAATGATTAGTGAAAGTTACCATCCAAATTTCATCTCATTCCAATCCATTTAAAAAAGTTATTATATTTTTAGGGGTTTTCACAAATTCAATCCTTAAACCACGCTTTAATCATTTTACTAATTTGTCTACATTTTTGAAAATATCTAAAATATTAAAGGCGGTATAGACTATATAGATTCTAATTTGAGGTAAAAATCATCTAGAAAACCTAAAACCAAATATATTAGGAAAGGATATCAACTAAAGGCCAAGGAAAAGGTTTTGCCACTCCAAGGAAAACTCCTAGAATGGATGAGGCTGAATTAGAGTTGGAATGAAGTGGTAATTATGATGTTATTTCTTCCTTGATGGATGAGAAAATATAACCCCTAATGGAGAGTTGTAAAACCATGAAATAATGGTTTGATATGACGTGTCACAATATGGAAGGAGAGGTGGAGGCACTAAAATATGATATGAACAATATTTCCAATTTTTTTGAAGGAGATAGGATAAGATGTCTAAAAGAATCAAGGGAAATATGGCTAATATTTGCACAAATATTGAGTTATCCTTTCAAATAAATCAAGGAGTATATAACATATACTCTCTTTGTGATTCAAATATGAAAAAACATGCCTTTGGGGTAACATTAATTTTGGGCCATAGAATTTACTCCCAAAGGTGGACATACATAAGTTAAATGGCAAGGAACTTCTCATATAGATTAGACAAATGAATATTTTATTTGGTCTACTTTAGATCCCATGTGATGAAGGTTACTATGACATATTTATAATTGTAACCTAAGTAATTCACTTGGTATCGATGGCTTTGTGATCAAAATAAGAAGAATGTTGACAATATCATTGGTCCATTTTTATATAGGAGATGCAAACACACTATAATAATAGTATGAATAAGATACACTTACATATGTGGAAAAGATGTGGAAAATGGGGTCAATATATTCATTAGTTATAGATATTTTCCTTATGTATGGATACAATTACTGATTGTTAGGAAATAAGAGATAAAATATGCGGAATAATCCCTTATAGAATCGAAATAGTAGAAACTAATATGCAGAAAATACTACAAATATCAAATAAAAATGTAGAATAAATAACACAACATAGAGAGACAAGATTTAACGTGGTTCACCCAATTTGGGCTACGTCCACCAAGAATCACTTGCTCAGATTTTATTACAAGCCTCCACTCTCTCAATACAATACCTAGATCCGTTTGGAGCTATGCTCAACAAACTCTACAAAATTCACACCCGAATTCAAACACATATGCAATACATTTGCTTGTCTATGTATCATATGCATAAGACCATATAAATAGACAATTGCTTAAGCAGTTTGATACAAAACCATGGGTATCAAAACCACGGGCAAAATCGTGGTATCAAAACCATGGGCAAAAAACCATGGGTATTAAAACAATGGGTACTAAAAACCATGGGCCCAAAAATAGCCCATAATGGTTACCCATTACCCATGGGTTAATAAACCACCCATGAAAATTTGCTTCGGGGGCTTCGCCCCTGAACCCCCATCGATCAGGGGGGCTTCACCCCCCCGAACCCCCCTGACCCACTCACCGGTGAGCGGGACCACCGTAAAAATACCTGAGTGTAACACATAGAAGGTGTACCACACTCTAACATGAAAATAGGCTCCACAAACATAACAATCTCCCACTTGGAGACTAATTTACACTGAGCAAGATTCTCAACCCTTCACTATCATCCGCGAAGGCCAACCAAAGCTGAACATAGATTTAGTTTATCCATTGTGACCACCTTGGTCATCATGTCTGCAGGATTATAAATGGTATGAATCTTCTCTAACTTCAACTTATCTTCCTCCAAAGCTATCCACGATGAAGTGATATCTCAATTTGTATATGCTTCATCCCGGAGTGGAAATCAAAGTTCTTAGCTAGGTGTATAGTACTCGACTATCACTATGCAGCTTACATTCCTCCCGCTTATGCCCTAAATCCTCAAGCAATTTTTGTAACCAAATCTTCTCTTTGCTTGCCTCTGTGGCAGCAACATACTCAACCTCCGTGGTTTACAAAGCCACCAGCCTTCGTAGTTGTGAAATCCACTCACTTTGTTGTCCCACCTACAATGTAAATATAACCTATCGTGCTCCTCCTTCGCATCTACATCTCCAGCCATGTCGAATCTACATAACCACGTAAAGTGGTGTCTCGATCCACTATAGCACAAAACTGTCCCCATGGTCCCTCTCAAATACCGAAGGATCCACTTTACTGCTTGCCAATGCTCTTTACCTGGATCACTCATAAATCTACTCATAGCTCCCATTGTATGGGCAATATCAGGCCTAGTGCACACCATAGCATACATCAAACTGCCAACTGTTGATGAGTAAGGTACCTTGGACATCTGGTTTCTTTCTGCTCTGTCTTGGGACACTTCTCCTTTGATAACTTAAAATGGCTTGCCAAAGGAGTCCCAACCGGTTTAGCATCCTGCATGTTAAACCTATCCAATACCTTCTTAATGTACTCTTCCTGAGATAAATTCAGCTTCCGTTCCTTCCTATCCCGAGTTATCCTCATACCAAGGATTTGTCTAGCTGCCCCAAATCCTTCATATCAAAGGATTCACTTAGCAGTTTCTTGAGTACTTTTATTTCCTGCATGTTTTTACCTGCAACCAACATGTCATCAATATACAAACACAGGATAATATAAATTCCATCCTCAAATTTCTTTGTATACACGCAATGGTTAGAATGACATCTAATATAACCTTGCTCCATCATGAAGCTATCAAACTTCTTATACCATTGACGTGGAGCTTGTTTCAAGCCATACAAGTTCTTCTTCAATTTACACACAATCTCCTCTTAACCTTTGACCTCATAGCCCTCTCTGGTTTCTTTGCATGTATAGTTCCTCCTCTAAATCACCATAGAAAATGCAGTCTTTACATCTAACTGTTCTAAGTGCAAGTATTTTACTGCCACTATTCCAAGAACAGTTCTAATAGAAGTCATTTTTACTACAGGAGAAAAGATCTCATCAAAATCTATACCTTGTTTTTGTGCAAACCCCTTAACCACCAACTGGACCTTATATCTTTTATTTCCTCCTTCGTCTTTAACTCTATACACCCACTTATTCTGCAATGCTCTTTTGCCTTCAGGTAGCTTCACCAAATCCCAAGTTTGGTTCTCCATGAGAGACTTATGCTCCTCATCCATGGCTTGCTCCCACTTCTTACTAGCATCTACCTGCATTGCTTCATCAAATCTCTCTGGCTCTCCACTATCAGTGAGTAATAAATAATAAAGAGAAGGAGAAAAATGTTCAGGTTCTTTTCTTACCCTAGAAGACCTCCTCACTGTAGGAGTTTGGGGTTCCTGAACCGATTCATGGGTCATTGCCCCATCAGGAAGATCCTCTACCACTACATATTCTTTCTTGGATTCTTCCCTGTTTTCCTGCAACTATTGCTTATACATGACTTTATCATTAAAGACCACATCCCTAGACCGAATGATTTTATTGTCCTTAATACTCCAATATTTAAATCCAAAGTCATCACCACCATACCCAATGAAAGTACATTTTTTTGATTTAGCCTCTAGCTTGGTCCTATCATCCTTGTCTATATGAAAAAACACCTCACATCCAAAGACTCTAAGAAATGAATAATCAACTTTCTTACCATACCAAGCCTCCTCAGGTATGCCTCCATCCAAGGCACTTGAGGGTCCTCTATTTATCAAGTACACAGTTGTGCTCACCGCTTCTACCCAAAAAGAAAGAGGCAGTCCTACATGTAACCTCATGCTCCTAGCACATTCCATTATTGTTCTGTTCATCCTTTCTAATACCCCATTCTGCTATGGAGTTCCTGGAATCATTTTTACCTACAGATTCCATTATTAGAATAGTAATCATTAAATTCATTGCTGCAATACTCCCCTCCATTATCTGACCTGAGACATTTTAGCTTAAGACTGTTTCATTCTCTACCAAGGCTTTCCATTTAACAAAAGTGTCAAATACATCAGATTTGTTTCTAATACAATAAACCCAAACTTTCCTTGTTGCATCATCAATAAAAGTAACATAATAACTTGAACCCCCAAGAGATGATACCTGAGCTGGCCCCCACACATCAGAATGCACCAGCTCTAACTTACTCTCTTTCTTTGTAGGTCTAACCTTGAGAAACCTTACTCGCTTCTGTTTCCCATATATGCAGTCCTCATAGAACTCCAAACTTGTTTTTGTATATCCAGAAAATTCTTCTTTATGATGTCCATGCCCTTATGGCTCATATGACCGAGCCTATAGTGCCATAATGTTGTATCTGCATCTAAAGCCACAAGATTATAATCATTAGTACTATCAATGGATAAATACAAGGTTCCAACCTTCTTACCTCTTGCCACCACAAGAGCACCCTTGGTAACCTTCCAAGAGTCTGCTGTAAATATCACAGTACAACCATCACTTCCTACTCGCCTACTGTCGATATCAAATTTCGTCTTAATGTAGGCACATGTCTGACATCCTTCAATAGCCAAGTATTCCCATTCTGCATCTTAACCTGAACAGAACCTTTTCCAACTATGCTGCAAGGCTCATCATCACCAAGAAAAACATGCCCAAAATCTCCTTAAACATAATCAACAAAATAATGCCTATGTGGAGAAGCATGGAAAGAAGCCCCTGAATCTAAAACCCAAGATTCAGTAATATTGTGCAAAGAAAGAATCAAAGCATCCTGACATACATTACCCATTGCCACATTTACCTCCTTGTTTTCTTCCTGTTGTTTCTTCTTATCCCGAAGCTCCCAACAGTCCTTCTTTGCATGCCCAGGCTTTCCACAATTCCAACATACAATCTTGTTCTTGGATTTTGACCTTGCCCGATCTTTTGATTTTCCACGGTTTCCTCTATTCTTCTGTCTCCCTCTAGTTTCCACTGTCAAAGCATTCCCTGAAGTAGAAGATTCCCAAAGCTTTTTCTTTGCATTTCCTCACTTAGAATCACCCCTACAACATCCTCAAACTTCAACTTCGAGTTAGCTAGAACCGAGTTACTTACCACCATTACCAGGCTATTCCAACTCTCAGGTAAAGAGCACAGAATTAATAAAGCCCTAACTTCTTCATCAAATTATATTGTAACCGAAGCTAGCATATTCACAACCGTATTGAAATCATTTAAATGATCTGCTACTAAACTATTCTCAGACATCTTCATATTAAACAAATTTTTCATTAAAAATATCTTATTAGAGGCAGAGGGTTTTTCATACAACTTCCTAATGCATCATCGCAGTTCTTTTGTAGTTTTTTCCTTTGAAAAATTAAATAATACCAAAGATGCAAGACATGCCATATCGCTCCAAGTGCCTTTTGATCCAACAAATCCCATTCCGCATCTATCATATTCGAGGGTTTGTTCACCTTCTCGAGACAACGGAGTATAAAGATCCTTCGATAAAGGTAATCTTCCATCCGCATCTTCTAAAGATCGAAATTCGCCGTTGAATTTATCAACCCTAGATCTTCCATCATCTGCCATAGCTCCCACTCAAGATAAAACTTTCCTTGTGATTCAACACTTCAGCAAACCAAACCAGGATCTAATACCAATTGTTAGGAAATAAGAGATAAAATATGCAGAATAATCCCTTACAGAATCGCAACAGTAGAAACTAATATGCAGAAAATATTACAGATCTCAAATAAAAGTGTAGAATAAATAACACAACATAGAGAGACAAGATTTAACGTGGTTCACCCAATTTGGGCTATGTCCACCAAGAATCACTTGCTCAGATTTTATTACAAGCCTCCACTCTCTCAATACAATACCAGATCTGTTTGGAGCTATGCTCAACAAACTCTACAGAATTCACACCTGAATTCAAAACACATCTGCAATACATTTGTTTGTCTTATGTATCATATGCATAAGACCATATAAATAGACAATTGCTTAAGCAGTTTGATACAAAGCGTCAGGTATCAAAACCATGGGCAAAAGCTGTGGGTATCAAAACCATGGGCAAAAACCGTGGGTATGAAAACAATGGGTACCGAAAAACTATGGGCCCAAAAACAACCCATAACGGTTACCCATTACCCATGGGTTAATAAACCACCCATGAAAATTTGTTTCGGGGGCTTCACCCCCGAACCCCCCTGACCCGCTCACCGGCGAGCGAGACTGCCATAAAAATACCTGAGTGTACACATAGAAGGTGTACCACACTCTAACATGAAAATAGACTCCACAAACATAACACAGATGACAATATGAATGATCTATTCCTAGGTAGTCTCAAGGATCACATCCAACATGAGGTATAGATGTTTGGTCTAGACAATTTTTTTGATCATATTATCATGAAATGTAGGGTAGAGGAAGAATTTCTCACCATGAAGAGGAATTATTTTATTAACAAGATCATAGAAGCTTTGTGCCATCATTACCTCAACCCACTTGGTTGAATCCTCAACTATTTCAAAAGAAATGAGCAAAAGGGATATGTTTTAGTTGTGTCAAAAATGGAGAAAAGAAAAGAAATGTGATGAGAATAATTTATTACACATTTAAGGTCCTAATGAGGAAGAAGCATATGGTGAAGAATAAGAGATACCTTAGGTTGAAACTAAAGAATCTCATTCGGCTATCTCTTGCCATACAATATCAAGAATTAGTACCCACACTCCCTCAAGGTTATGGGTTTTATGAAAAAACAAAGGGTGAGAATATTGATTGAATCTTAAAGTAATAAAAAAATCATCAATAATAAATTATCTTTACACTTAAATTGCTTTGTTTATCCATCTCCGAGTTTCGAGCCATGGTGGAAGATGGAGGGCTATTCAGAAATTTTCATAAGATTCAATTAGCCATGGGTGATTACCTACTAAATAGTCCAATGTATTCAATTTCAATAAGCAGTGTACACATTTCATTAGGGGATAAATGGCTTACTACCTTGGGAACTATTGAGATGAACTTCAAGGATTTGTTCATGTACTTCCTATCTAAAGGGGGAATTTTGAGTTGCGCAAGATAAAGGAAAAAGCGCCAAAATTGGCGAGTTCTTGTAAAATGTAGAAGATGCTTAAGAATGGTACTTGATGGGTTTATGAAACAATTATTTACAATAGAATATAAACCATAAAAGGTCCTATACTATTATATCTACAAAATTTTTATTGATCACTTAGTATTTTTGGGGATATGCTTAGCAGGTTACCTCCCAAGAGAGATCAAGATCATGTTATTCAGCTAGAACTAGGAATCCAACCACCCAATATTCAACCTTGTCAAGTAGCCTTATCTACATAATATTGAGATTGAAAATATGGTATAAGAGATGTTAGAAGTTGGTATTATTAGCCGTAGTCAAAGTGCTTACTTTCTATAATGGTGATCTTATGAAAGAAGGATGAAGGTTGACACATGTGTCTAGACTATAAGGAGCTAAAAAAATACACAATCAAAAGATAAATTTGTTATTTTTATCATTAAGTATCTGCTAAATGAGTTACATGGTGTTGGTTATTTTTAAAAAATTGGTCTTCGATCATGATATTGTCAAATAAGAATTTGTGATGAAGATATTCATAAAATAACATTTGGAAGACATGAAGGACACTATGAATTTATGGTAATGTCATTTGGTGTTACAAATACACCCTCTATATTACAAAGGTTTATACATTCAATATTTCAGCCATTTATACAAAATTTTGTCATGATATTCTTTGATATATTAATCTACAATAAAACATGGGAGAAACACTTACATCACATCAATAAGGTTCGGGCATTCTTGATGCAATGCCCACAATTTCACAACCTAAAATGACCACTAAAACCATGGTAATTTTAGACAAATAAGTAATAAAAGTTTTCCAAGAAGGACGATGTCACTTAATTTCATTTCTTTTTTCCATGTGGACTTGAAATACAAAAAAAAAAGTCCATGAATATAGACCTACCCAATCCCTTCCGAGAACAATATAAATATTCAACATAAGCTACAATGACTCATACACATATCTCCTCCCAAGAGGGTCTCAGGGACCAATTTCCATTCATCTCGATACAAACTATAACCATTGGGATCACTTACCAACTCAATCACAAGAAAGCTAGGAAGTCCATAGCGCAAAAGATGTAAACTAGATGGCTCCCTCACAATTTATCATATATTATGCTTTGTTAAAACACTTTACTATTCACATATTGTTTGATGTTATCGTATGGTAAATAGTTAGTAAGTTGTATCTCTATTTAGTTGTTAGTCGTATATATATTTATATCAACAATATATCACATATATATTATAGGTTAGTTGTTGAGAGTTTTGAGGGATTGGTTACCTCCTAATAATAGGACATACTTCCATATATATTTGTATATCCGTAAGAAGTCTATAATAGAATATTTATTTTCTGTGTTAAATCTGAACCAAATTCTATCATTTGGTATTTGAGCGATCTGATCCAATATGTTAATGAAGTAACAATTGCGAAGGGGACAGTGGTATTGTGTTTTGTCTCTATGAATGAGAGAAATTCGAGAGAATTAAAATTAACTGTAATTGGAGCAATAGATTTCTATTTTCTACAATTCCTGTACACAGTTTCCGCTACAAGATAGGAGTAGCTCGTGTTTTGCATCCACATAATAGAATTTGAATTTTCATTGATGATCTGCACTTGCATGATGGCTTCTGAATTTGAACCACAATGTCATAATAGGACATACTTCCACCGGTTTAAATGGCTCGAACCATACAAACACAACGATCAGTCTTCAAACTATTCGTAAAGGATAAATGTGTTTTCGTTTCGATGTTTTCTTTTCCTCGACACATACAACTCAGATTCTTCATTCAGAATAGTGGATACCAAGCTCTCCTCCCACAATCTGCCGTGTTGTTTCGATTTTTTCAAAATATAGATCTACAACGTCAAGCCTGCTGCATACATTGGTTGGAAGGATTAACAGTATGATTGGTTATCTGATTTTCAATAGAGTTGTGTTGGGTTTGGAACAATCGTGTTATTCTTGCTACGTTACGCATGGATTTTGGAATTCAAAAATATTGCATTAAAACATGCCCACCTGGTTATTTCCCAAATTCTTTTGCAGTGAGACTCCCATCTATAAAAGGAAGCAGGTGAAGGGATCAAGTCCCACCACGACAAAGTGGTAAAGTGATTTTAAGGTGTGAATAGATATAATGGTGTCACTCTACAAAGTCATTGTAGAAATTTTGTGTTGAAATAAAGGGAGTCATAATAAGTCTATTCGAGTCTAGTTTGTTGTTTTAGTTTTTTCATTGTTTGTTAAATCAGTTTAATGTCTAATATCTAAATGATATAGACATTAATTTATAAGAGGTCTATTTACTAGCAATTGCACATGAGTTGTAAATTATGCCGGAGAGGGGTTGAATGTGTGTATAATATGGTTTGATTTTAAACTTAAAGTGACTTTTATTTGTACTGTATTACAAGTGGGTTTTGGATCTGTATTTGTGGAACACAACGTGTGAGAGATAAGTTTTTTCTCGAGCATCAAGGTATTATATCTAACACGCACAACTATAATAACACAAATTGCATGTTGATTAATTAAGTTGTACACCGACTGAATTTAATACTCAGGCAACAAAATGCCTCTATTAGATATGATAGCCTTTTAAAATTTAGTGGTGCATAGTACTACATTTGACGCCCTGAAAAAATAAGATGCTTGCTAGTGATTCTAAAAACTAATGAAACATTAAACTACAAATCGGTGTGCTAGTCATTCAGACTTGAGTCATTTTTGTTGAAAACCTGAACTCTAGCTATTAGATGCACCGAAGTACAAGTAAAGCTATTTCCGCTAAAAGCTTGAGCTCTAGCTATTAGATGCATCGAAATACATGTAAGCCATGAAATATTCAAAGTGCAAGTACAAAAGCATAAGAAAGTTTCATCTAGTTCAATACTTATTTAGGAGTTCAACAATGATTAAAAGTGGAGACGCAAAGCATAAGAAAGTTCTAAAAGCAACTCAACATAATAGGTTTGATGCATACCGTGGAAATAGTTGAGTTGTGGTGACTATCATAGAGCAAGATGATGTAGTTGTTGAATGACCCAGATGACTGGAGGTGATGCAGGTTAGAATGAATATGGGATAGGTTATTTATAGTCGGAGATAGATTTTTAAACATAACTTATTATGGGAATTGTTACAATGGCTACCACTAAATGCATACCAACTCAGGGAGTCCATAAGGGGAGGGAAGATTACATGTTGCCACCTATTCTATGAGAGAGGCATATTAGATGTGGGCAGAGAAATGAGACAGTCAATATGCCACCTGCATCATACACACAAGTAGTGTTTACAGATCTTGTTTCCAACACACATATATAAACAATAAGTTCCACAAATATGGATCCAAAACCCACTTGTAATGCAATACAACTAAAAGTCACTTTCAATTTAAAACCACACCATATTATACATAGAGATTCAATCCCTCTCCCACATAATTTGCAACTCTTGTGTAATTGCTAGTATTACCTGTTATTCTAGTATTCCCCTTTGCGCTGATGATGCCACACTATTATGTAGCTATCGGCAACTCCTACACCCGATGGAAAAAAATATGCGCCATTCAACATTAGGTCTCCATCTGTTCGCCAGTTCTAGTACATCCACTCACTGTCTTTTGCGTCCAGTCATTTCGTTACTTGCATAGCAATAAATGAACAATTTTTTAACCATAGAATCACAGGATTAAAAATCGCAGGTACCAGAATTTGACCAAGAAAATTTGGTAGAAGAAAATTTTCACCTCCTTGGCATTAGAACCGGCGGGTGCTAACTATCGATTTCCTTCGCTATTAATGGTGGGATTGGTGCTTCCACCAATTGCGTACATTTCCTAGTGCATGTAATCATTTTTCACCACGTTACATCACATCTGGGCTTCCAGGCTTGAAATCTTTCCTCATGGGAAGGAGACTCTTTTGGTTCGTGATGGTTTGCTCATCGCAATTACACATATGAGGCTCTACCATGCAAACCCCCAATGCCTTCGGATTTGAGTCATACGCTTTGTAATGTGCAGAAAAGGGAGAGAGCCTTATTCCCACATGATCTACTCCGATTTCATCCACCACTGCTTCCACAACTTCCAGAGGGAATCTGCAGTGATTTTCCAATGTTCCGCCATATCGATCGGTCTGTCGTTTACATTGTCTTTCATGAACTGGTCAAGAAGGTACCCGTGAGCCCCATGGAGCTCAACGCCATCAAACCCTGTGAAAAAAATTCATTAATTGTACAAAAACAATTTCTTTTTCGGATTAAAAAGACACGAATCACTATTGAAACACACCTGCATTTATAGCATTTCTGGCAGCTTTTCGAAAATCTGCAACAACACTGGGAATTTCCTCTGTTTTCAAGGGCCGAGGAGTTGAGAAGTCGGCCACATCCTTACGATTCGGTAAACCAATTTTTCCAGATACCGGTTTACTTGTAGATGACGGAGGAGATTGGCCATTTGGCTGATAATCTGCATTGCAATGTACAGTCGGTCTAAACAGAGTAGAAAAACAGGGGAAAATGTTGCAAGATAAATATGATTCACAAATACTGACCAACATGGGAAGATCTTCCACAATGCCAAATTTGACAGAAGAAAATGCCTCCCTTGTCGTGGACAGCCTTGACAATGGGCTTCCAGGCTTCAACTTGCTCATCTGTCCATATTTCCGTGTCGACATCTATATAAAAAAATACAACACTACAAGTGTAGTTTGAAACAATTACTAATGTATGTCAGGTCGATTTGGGGGAGGAGAGATGGAAATTTAGACGTTTGTTTCAACTACCTTGCCGCCATGTATCTGACAGCCATCTAGAAAGGATGGATAAACTGTGGGATGAGACAGTCAAAAGTAAACCACATAAATATCAATCTTGATAATATATTTGATTGAACAATTGAGAAGACTGCATTGATTGTTTACTGATAATAAGATGACAGGTTAATTCCGGCAACAATAATGCAAGTGGAAATGTTAATCCGGGAAGAGCTACCAGAATTTGACACTTTCTAGGAAGGGCATCTTCAAAGTCTATTCGAGTCTTGTGTTGAAATAAAGGGAGTCATAATAAGTCTATTTGAGTCTTGTTTGTTGTTTTAGTTTTTTCATTGTTTTTCAAATCAGTTCAATGTCTAATATCTAAATGATACTGGACATTAATTTATAAGAGGTCTATTTACTAGTGGTCGCTCCAGGAGGAGCAAGGTTACCCCAATGCGGATTTGTTTGGGAGTAATCTTCTGGTGTAGGGTTCGGGGAGCTTTATAGGTTCAGTATGGGTAGAAATTGAAGTGAGTTTTTTTAGTTGGAGGGAGTAATTTGGTTTTTTAAAGCAACATAGAGTAGAAGACATATGCAGATATAATATCAGTTGTTCCAAGCATGTAATCAATCTTACATTTCAAACAAATCATTGTTTTTTTTATGAAGTGTATTTGTTTGGATTTGGTACATATGGTCTATGTTTCTGCTGAATATGGTGGATCTTAAATTATCATTTAATATGAGAACCGTATGTATTTAACAAAGGTTAAGATTGATCAGATGTGTTTAATCACTTAAGAACTTAAATTTCGAATGAATACTTCTATCATTTTAAAGTTGTGCTTAACATAAACAAGTTTTTTAGATGTTATTTCCTCCTTTTGGTGCAGTAGAGTTTACATTTACAACGGATTATTCATATTCAACGTGTTGTTTATTCTTTGGTAAATGGTGTACTCTGCAATTGGTTCCTCATAATTGGTTTGTAGCAAGGCTCTCATAGGGTTTTCAATGACCCGATTGTATGGGAAACATGGGTTACGGGGTGATCTCTCATATATTGTTTTTGTACACACATTTTTGCGTTGTGGTTGTTTTTGTTCTTTTTTGGATAAAAATTCTTTAGCTATGTTTGAACTATCAAAGTTGAACAACATCTGATTGTATGGGCAACCTGGATTCTAGGCGATCTCTCATCTATTGTTTGTTGTACACACATTTCTGCATTGTGGTTGTTTTTGTTCTTATTTTTGGATACAAATTCTGGATTGGAATATTAATTGGAAATGGGAAAATCAATGCCTGTTATTTTGAATCCAGTAAGGTTTCTTCAAATATCTTAACTACTGTTGCATGTGGGGTATCTACATCCTTTGAAAGAGTTAGTTATGGATGGTTAATGAATGATACTTTCCAGTTAACAGGTGGTGGAACTCACGTTTTTGTTCAGTTAAGGAGCTTGTAGTCAACATCTCTTCAAGAAAAAGCTAAGAAAGGCTATTATAGGGTTTCAAACCATGGCTGCTCTCCCGCCATGGTTGTATTTGGGGATTCCCTGGTCGAACAAGGGAATAAATATAACTACCTATATTAGATTCTTACTTAAATTATAAATAAAATCACATAATTTTTTAATTTGCAATTAACTGTTTAAAAGACCTTTCCACACAGACTAACCATAATCGAAGGTTTTCAAACCTTCAAGCTACAAACCTTCATTAATAAATTACTAAAATTATGTACTTATATATTTTAGCAAGCATTCAGTTGGGGCACAGATATGGAGAACCCAATCTAAGAACCGTTTTAACTATCATACAAAGGAAATAAGACTTATACAAATACAAGCAAAGTGTTTAGAATCATTTGAATAGAAGCGAATTTCCGATAGTAATTTGAGGATATGAGAAAGGAATTTTACACAACATAATCTATGAAACATTGAATTGAATATAAATAATCTGCACAACTTTACTTGTAAATTTAAATGGAGGCAACATATGGAAAATTGTATATCACCAAAAATTGACATTAATCAATAAACAAAAGTTAGATAGGAAAACAGAAAACCACATGGTTTGGGGTATGTACAGTAGGGGTGTTCAAGTTTTTTTTTGGGGCTGTTTTTTTGTTGTTATGGGGAATGCGTGGATTTATAGAACTCTATGTAAAATTTTTCCCTTAGAATGTGGATGGTGTCTTTGCTGGCTATGGATGCTTACTTGTAGTGAAATCTGTGCTTGTTGTAGTTCTTGTTGGCTATGCAAAGCATTGCAGAGATTGCGGTGTTGTCTACAGTTGTGGCTTCCGTGCATTGTTGTTCGACACATTTAGATAAAGCAACTGTTGTATGCGAGTACAATTTGTTGTAATTCGCGCTGCTACGGTGTTGAATGCGGTTGCCATGTTTAAAGTACCCAAAAGGGGAGGGTACACAATTTGTTAGAAAGGTATTGTGATACAAGGTCAAAATGCCATGCAATACAAAAGCTTTTTCCAAGTAAAACTAAATGAAAATGATAAAATTTATGAAAGAAGTAAAAGGATCTTTAAGATTAAAGAGGAGAGAAGTTAATTCATATGATAACTTAAAACTGAGAAGTGTAACACATGTAGGAAACGACAGTTTTTGATGTAAGTATTTGGGCTCCTACTCATGTAGTACAATGCAAAGTGTCTTAATGCAACTCTAAAAACAATGGAAGAACAACAACATACCTAAATTACAACTGTGGAATGATTGATGTTTTTGACTTGTAAAGTCATGTTGATTATGTGTATACCTAGCTATAAGGTTTCCATACTCAGCTGGGTGTAAGAGTTTTTAACATGGTTCACGTGGGTTGCATATGCTTCCACATTTTGCATACATGTGTATTACGGGTTTGACAATTACAACGTCTGGGAAAAATCCTCTTTCAATTATGCTATGATGGATGTGCATTTCTGTGTAGTATAATGATAAGATCTATTCACAAGATAAAGAGAGATGCATTTTAATCTACAAAATAAGTATCACATTTTGGAAAAAAATTACAGTTCGTAAATGTAGTGATTAAATGTATTCACACTTTCCATTTGTAAAAAATAAAGAGTTATGCATTTTGAGGAAAATAAGGTTGCAAATTAAATAATAAAATGCATTTCTATCTTTATTAATTTAAACATTAACTTTGGAATTTAACTTTGCATTGAATTTTCATGTCAAGAAATTGTGATAACTTGTTGCAAAGTAATTTCGGTTTGGAATTTTAGTATGCATGGTTGGAGTGTTTTATAATATCAATTACTTTATGGTGTGTAACGCCTATAGTATATATTTTTTTGTTTTTAAATTTTTTAAATTTTTTTGTAGTCAGCAATTACCAGGGCTCAATAAAACTGGGTAAATTAAGAACAGGGCACGTGTAATGCTGACCACCAAAAAATATATGGGGAAATCATTTAAATGTGTCAAACTTTTCCTTTGTTTGGCAGGTAGAAAACATGTATAAAATTACTCTGTTTGAGAGGTAATGCAATTGCATCGGTGTCCACATGTGTTCCTTTCATGTATTGTTCTTGTACATATTCGTATGTTTGTGGTCTTAGCCAAAGTACCATTGGTGTTGAGTGGGAGCAAATCTGTTGTTCAATACTGCGTACCTTTCCTTTCTGCTATTCAACTATATACAGTTTCTTCTAAACCTACGATTGGGAAGAGGTATCCTTTTGGCTGGTTTTTCTCTTTAATGTCATTGATTTTAGTGAATTTAAATATGATTTATGAAATCAATCTATTTAAAATTTAATTTTAAAATGTTTGCTGTGAATTTTCAAATGGACATTCTATTTATGGAAGTCTTTTGGACGGTAAGATTCAATGCTTGTTCTGTACTGACCAAGGCATTGAGAGTGAAGCAGGTGATTGTGACTATTATAGAGACACTTGTAGTGAGACCAGTAGTGACAGTGAAGCTGAAAGGGGTACCAAGTGCAGCCATCTATTGTTTGGATTTGATAGGTTGACTTTGGGAGATCAAACAAAGGGTTGTCAAGAATGTTTTTTCAGCAATGGTAGTTCAAAACAGTGTGATTCAAACTGCATTTCGCATCCACAACGACATTTTCTAAGAAATTATGTCTATTAACCTTTCACAAGTGGCTCAAACAAATCAATATAAGCTCCAACAATTCATTAATACTGAAGGATAATAACACAAATTGGTTGAGAGAGAATATTTCATAAACCGCAAACCTGACTGTACCAGAGAGATCAATCTGTATTTATATATTGCAACAAGGGTAAACTGACCTACACATAAAATGTAGAACTGATTCTGCTGAATTGATCTAGACCTCTTATTAGGCTCCCCTCCTTATAATTAATTGCTAATTTGTGCCAACTCTCTGTTTTTGAATGGTCAAAATATTTGTTGCTGCTATAAACACAATTTCATACCCACATTGAGATACATTGATTAGATCTGACATTGATAGTCTTTGTGTTGGATTTTATTCACAATTTTAAAAATCAATCATTCTCAGTCAGTTAGTTTTTCAGAAGCTGTGGTCAAGCTCAATGGACAACTTATCTGTGGATACAGCCAAATAAACTATTGCCATGTCTCTTTATAAACAATTCTTATTTTTCTCATTTGACAGATGTCATAAACAATTGTCAAATATGAAATAAGATAAATGAGGCTAAAGCCATAATGAAAAATAATACAAATGCCTTCTAAAAGAAACAAACTTTAAAAACCAGTCAAATATGTCATTTGTGTCTAATTTTTCTTAAACAATTTAACCATGTAAGATTGGCATGGGAATGTGCAGTGAATAGTTTGTCCATTGTAATTAAGTTGTTATTATTAAGCTGGGACGAAGGTAACATGGCAATTTGAGTCTTTATGCGTAACTCTATATCATTATACAGGAGATACCAAAGTTCAATTGGTTGTACAAATGTGGCCATATTTACATAATCCACCGTAATCAATATATATGAATGATGGATAATTCGAGACGATGACATTTAATCATGGAATTATCCAAGTTTTGCACAGTTTTTTTTAATGTGTTTTTTGTGGTGAAGGCACATTAATGATACTTAGATGCATGGTAACATGTAATGTGTAGGAACAAGCTACTATATCATGTAACATGTAATGTGCATGACGAAGCCCATTAATGTGCAGGACCAAGCCACTATATCATTAATGACCAAGATTCACTTTATAACGAACAACCAAGGACCAGCCGTCTCCTTTTCCGTCTCTTTATATCAATTTCGTTTGCAGATCGTCCACACAATCCTCGAAACAGTCGTTGATTTTGAAAATTCCCACAGTTACGATTAGGATCTTCTCTAGTTCGCTGCCAAATCTCTATACTGGAGAAATATACAGTGGAAAATCCGGTGTCCATGACAGAAACTGGTTATTTCGTCTGTTAACGAGAGCTTGGAAGTTGTGTTATAATTTTACGCACAAAGGTTGTGTGGGTGTTCGCGTGGGAATGGAGCATCACCGTCAACAACAAAAAATCATAATACCAATTTCTTGTATAAATCACGCTCTGTTTGTCAGACCTCTGGAAGAAGCAGAGAGAGTGCATGGGTTTCAAAATTTATCTCCGGTGCCAAGTCAGACGCGTCATATCCCCACCAAACATGCAAATTTTGGTATTGCTTCCACCCACCGCCAAACATTGATCGGACGCGGGCTTTACAACTATTTTCCACAAAAACATGCTCTGCTGCTGTCGAGTCAGCGATTCGTTTTGTTTTACACGTCGTTTTCTTCAGGACCAAAATCCTTATTTTATTGTTCAGCTTAGATACGTTCGTTTTTGTAATGCTCCCCTAACTAATTCTTAAGTACCCAAACAAAAATCTAAAGAAAATCCAAGAAAAAACAAGAAACGTTGTAGATAGATATGCCCATTGCCGCATATGTATTATTTTTGAATATAATCGTCGAATTCATGCATACATTCCACAGTCTGTATCTATTGGGCATCTGAACTGTGTGAAATGGAAAAATACAAAGTTACAGTAGCCGGGAGATTCCACAAGTGAATTACCTGTCACAAGTTTGAATCTTCGGTAGAGGAGGCGAGGAAGTATGAGTGACAAATCCAGAGCACCAGAGTCCTTCGAAATAGCAGCAGTCTTTTGAAACAGTACCTATAGAACTTAACCGAAAACCGAATACGTGCAGGAAAACGATGACAAAACCGCATGTGGAGGCAGGTGTCACGATGGAAAAGCAGCATGCTTGCAGGATCAAATTCACGGGACAAGGGACAAATGGAGCAGCTGCAGAATCCATTATTTTCTTTGTCAAGACAACATTGTTTATTGATGGTCCAGTACAGGTTACTTTTGAAGACAATTGTGAATCTTGATTATGTATGTGTGAATTAGAAATATGTTCAAGCAGTGCTGATATATTTTCAGTTTGTGGACAGTTTAGAGAATTGGTATTAGAGAGTGTTAGTTCTCTTGACAGGAAGTCTGCCAGATCCACAAGTTGCAGTTGACACCCTTTCTATTTGGTAAAGAACAATTATAACTGCAATGTTTAGAGGCATTAAAGAAGTTATTACATGGTGTAGAATCTGTTTTTCTTTATTTTTAACTTTTTCTATTTTTCTCACAGCATGAGTATTAATGGGTGGGAGATGATGATACCACTTGGATTTTTCACTCCTAGTGGGTATGTTTTTCTAAGTGCATAAAGAGTTTCTCATATCGAAAATAAAATAAAGAAATCTTAGCATTCTGTCTGGACCTGGTTAATTGAATGGGATGATTTTTATCCCTAATATATGCAGCACAATCACCTTCTATTTACACTTTAAAAAAGGTATAAATGGAATTTAATTACTCAGAACATAAATAGGAAAACTATTTTTCAACACCCACGATGCACTCAAATTGAAGTTATTAATTCCAATGTTTTTCAAAAAATCAAGTGCTATTGGTAATTTCTACCTCTAGGATATATGGGATTATTATTTTCAACTTCAAAGTTGATTGGACTCATATATGAAATTGGGATATGACGTTGAAGGGCACAATCTATAGGCTGAACCCTCGAATATCTATTACGATTGCTCTGACACTTCTATATCTTTATTTGGCAGCCAAATAACACATTTGGATCTTGCAATCTTCCAGCTAGTTTTCCCTCTGCAATATCGACCAGAATGACAACGAATTTTTGCCGCTTCAATCATCATGAATTTATTTATCTAACCTTCCTCTGCTTGTGATTTGGATTGATGATTTGGCATCCGCCCTCTCTCTTGGGTTAACATTTCCTGCAGTTTTGATGTCATGGCTTGTGGGGGTCATCTTCTAGCCTGTGATTCTAGCCATGATTCCTTACCAAATTTCATACCCTCGCTCGAACTGTTTTACAGAAGTGTTTACTGTCATCCAAGATAAATTTGCCAAATGTCTTCCTGTTAAAATCCTTGGTCGAGAACCATTGATGTTACTTGGCATCAAACCCATTTAAATTCTTCATCCCCATTCAAATTGGAACTCTTATTGGGTCAAGTTTTGGTCTGATTGAGATCTTCTCTATGGAGATTGGTTTGAGGCTTCGTGGTTTACTCGTCTACCACCGTTGACAATAACTGAAATAAAAAAGCCCACCAAAAATAGGTGCATCTGATCGTTACAAGGCGGTTCATTTGTCCTCCATTGAAATAGATATTTGTATGAGGTAATTTTTTATGGGAACGGATTTGGTAGTCTTTGCAGCAATTAACATGGCATTCCATTAGATGGCAGCTAGCTAGAAACATTTGTTTTAAAAGGCTGAAAGCACAGTCAAGAACAACGTTTACAGAAAAATCTAGGTATCCAGTTTCCCTAGCTGACTGTAGGAAAAGACTGTTAAACAAACATTATTAAAGAAATGGGAAGAAAACATATGTTCTTTTCATGCACGGAATCTATTGGCATGTAAAACAATCCTACATCTTAGAACAGAGATGAAGGAATTGACCTTATAATACTTTCTGAGAATCTATGAAGAGATATGCATTGCAGTCAAAAGACTTTTAAATTGCTGCGAGACAACTAAATTCATCAAACCATTGGACATAGCTGAATCGGTGATGTACTTCCATGAAAAGAAATCTACAACTTCTACAAGAATAATTCCATCACCAAGAGTGGCAAACCCATTAAATCAATCATTGGACATACTGTTGGTGTGGCCAAATGCTTGCATTGGGAAATCACTATCATCAATATTCAGGCAAATAGCCAATGCAACTAACTAAATGTATACAGAAACCTATTTCATCAGTCTAAAAGAACATTTTGCATTGGGAAAATGAAATTAGTTACTGGTTGAAGTGACAACTGAATATAATCATAGGTTGTTTGCCAACAACATAGCACCTAAATGAACATGTTTTCCATTAGACAAGGAAAATATCAAGCAAACTTGGTCTGTATTTACCAAAGCATATGCACATGGGCCTATAACTTTTACCTTTAATACATTGGTTCAGACAATCACAGTAGGGCTACATGCATGCGAGCAACTTGAAACGTGTCATTCTAATGTATTTATATATTTTAGCAAGCATTCAGTTGGGGCACAGGTATGGAGAACCCAAGCTAAGAACCGTTTTAACTATCATACAAAGGAAATAAACCATTTTAATTTCATGTTTATGTAAAGCTATATTGTACCCAACTTGTAGTCCAGGAATTATACTAATACAAGCAAACTGTTTAAAATCATTTGAACAGAAGTGAAATTCGACAGTAATATGAGGATATGAGAAAGGAATTTTACACAACATAATCTATGAAACACTAAATTCAATATAAATAGTCTGCATGACTTTACTCATAAATTAAAATGGAGCAGTATATGGAAAATCGTATGTCACCAAAAACTGACATTAATCAATAAACAAAAGTTACACAGGAAAACAAGAAACCACATAGTTCGGGTATGTACAGTAGGGGTGTTCAAGTTTTTTTTTTTGGGGGTGTTTTTTTGTTGTTATGGGGAGGGGGTGGATTTATAGAACTGTATGTAAAATTTTTCCCTTAGAATGTGGATGGTGTCTTCGCTAGCTATGGATGATTGTTGTAGTGCAATATGTGCTTGTTGTAGTTCTTGTTGGGTATGCAGCATTGCAGAGATTGTGGTGTTGTCTACAGTTGTGGCTTCCATGCATTTTTGTTCGACACATTCAGATAGTAACTATTTGTATGTGAGTACAATTTGTTGTAATTCACGTTGCTACGGTGTCGAATGTGGTTGTCATGTTTAAAGTACCTGTAAAAGGGGGAGGGTACACAGTATGTTAGAAAGGTATTTTGATACAAGGTCAAAATGCCATGCAATCAAGATGTTGTTTACAAGAAAAACTAAATGAGATTGATAAAAATTATGAAAGAAGTAAAAGGATCTTTAAGATTGAAGAGGAGAGAAGTTAATGCATATGATAACTTAAAACTGAGAAGTGTAACACATGTAGGAAACGATAGCTTTTGATGTTCCACATTGCCTTTTCTCTGACATTTCTTGATCTGGCAAAGCTAATAATAGTTTACAATGCAGTGTCTTAATGCAACTCTGAAAAAAATGGAAGAACAACAACATACTTGAATTAGAACTATGGAATGATTGATGTCTTTGACTTGTAAAGCCATGATGATCATCTGTATACCTAGCTATAAGGTTTCCATACTCAGTTGGGTGTAAGGTAAAAAAGGAAACATGTAACGCAAGTGTCCTAACTACTATCAACGCTATGACTATCCATGCAACTTTTCAATTGTTAACGTAAATGCATGGACAGTTGATTATGGGATATGATCAGAAAGACAATCTAGAGAAAAATCATTTTTTTCCATTAATATCCATTGGGACATAAACAAGCATAAAAAATCCTCTTCACAATCAGAGAAGGAGTGTCACGGGAGAAACAAATGGACATCCCCAACAAGAAGGAACATCTTCACATATGAAACAAAGAATGAAAACTACTGAAAGCAAACATGGAACAAGCACCCATGGAAAGGGGCTAAAAAATTCCTTTGTTCCTTTAACTCTCTTGACCTCATCCCACAACTCCCCTTCCTCATAAACATAGTTTAAGATCCAAATATGTATGTTAAAGAAAATAGATTTTCACAAAATCATTTTGGGTAGCTCTCTTAGATGGTGAAAAGAGATATTTGTGCACAAATGAACTTTCATTCGATAACTTAGATGAGATAGACGTTTTAGTATTTTGGGGCTAGTGGAGATGGAATGACACTACATCATGGAGTTATTCATATCAAATCAAGTAAACACCATCTTGAAAGTTGACTTGTAACTATTATATATAAAGAGGAGAGATTAGCAAAAATAACTGATTTTTTAATCAAGATTCATAATAGAAGATCCAAAATTATAAAGAAAATAGATTTCACAAAATCATCTTGAAGCATCAAGGATATTTGTGCACAAATGAACTTTGTTACTATCAAAGATGAGATAATAGGTCTATGGAGGTTATTAAAAGCACCCATTCATTTTTTAGACATGGAAAACAACCTTTTGGACTTGCTACGTTAAATAGATGGGCCAGCCCAATAGAGGATCTTAGGTTTTAATATAATCTTGGAAAAAACATATGTATTTTCTCTCTGATAGAAGTAAAATTATGAATATGTGCATAGATCAAAGAAAAAATAGGTTATGGGATCAAGTTTCTTGTCATTTTTTTGAATGGAATCAAAAATTTTAGCCAGCTTTGTTAACCTTTAGATAGGCATAACATTTGCAACAATGCTAGAAATAGATGACAACCCCGAATGTAAAGTTTCCTAAGATATTTATTTCTACATGGTGGAAGGTATAAAAAGTAATATTAAAGATAATTTGTCATTATTCATAAATATAAACATAGACAAGACTAAAAATACTTTTACTTTGTTACACCTAGATATAGCTGAAATAACAAAAAGAAATTCAATATTAGATCACAATGAGAGGTTATCTAATAATAGTATCCCTTCGGTCATATTATCTTCTAAGGGTATTCATCCATTTATTATTCTCTGTGAGGACTGTTATCTGTTTGGCTACAATATAAGCATTATATCAAAGGATAATCACATAATGGACAGTTGTATTTCTGACTCTTCTATCCTGCTAGAGCGACCCATACCTTGGGTGTGTTGAAGATAATGTAAGGTATTTGTGGACTGTTCTAAGTTGTTGTATAATATCAGGTTTTTATGAATCTTTTCCAATCAATTTCTGTATTTTTGGACAAACAAAAGTACCATTTTCCAGCCATATTATTTGTAGATTTCTGAGTTGTATTTCAGTCCCTATTTGGTCCCTAAAAATCAGATTTTCTCCATGACTTTAATTAGTTTTTTTACAATAAAGTTTAGAGTTTTCTGCATGGTCAGGGTATGTTATAGAGTGCTCAGTTTAATTTAAAGATTAACTTAGAAAATTAACTTTGCATTTAATTTCCATGTCAACAATTTGTGATAACTTGACTCCAGAACTATAGATGAAGTTGAATAGATTGTTGAATGTTTTGGAATGTGGAGATTCAATTGAATTATAAAACATGTAAGCAATCATTAAGCACATTATAACACAACATTTAATTTGAAACAACACTTTATTTATAAACCACATTCAATCAATCATTATATAACATATATACAAGCCAAAAAACCAAACACCTTTATTTATGCTGGTACTGAAAAGAGTAGATATGTATAGGGTTTGAGGATTAAACATAAGTATAATATGTACAAGATGAATGATTTTTTTATGGGGCACTATTTTCTATAGGTTGTTGTTTCTAGGGCCCTTTTAGAAGGTAAGAAGTGAATGCCTTATTTATGAGTTTTTGAAACATGTCATTATAACCTTTTGCTTTCATTTTCTTTTGTGCATTTTTGGACACTACAATTGTTTGTTGTAGCATTTGTTGTGCCTCTTCAATTTTATTTTGTGTGGAGTACATCTTTGTAATGGTAGCTTCATCCACCATTGCAGCCGTTTGGTACTGAGAGTCCACATATTGCATAGCAGGCATTCCAAAAGGTTGGCATCAGTGTTTGTGTGGGCAGCTAGTGTGTAAAAGTTGTCTTCCATTTGAAAGTGCCCTACAAGTGAAATTTGAGTGTTAGTTAGCAAAATTTGTAGTGCTTATCATAGTATGAGGCATTTTTTTTTAGGTAAGTGTAAAAAATATAGTAATTTGATGTGTGGAGCATAGTTGTAGTCAATTTAAAAAAACAAGTTAAGGTTAGATGGAGTATTGTACCAACGACACAACAGGTGAAATCCGTGGTGGGTATGTACTTATGTTGGAACCAGAGGTAGGATGTGTTGTAAGTATGCTTCTGCTTTTAAGTGGAGTGCAACATGCTTTTCTTCCTGTACAGTGCTTGTAATGGGTGTATGAGAATGCTGGGAAAATGCGGAGGTCGGTAAGGGCTCGTACTCGGGATAAGGCTATGAAGGTTAGGCCTTGTTGTTCTCTGTGGCCAATGTCGATGCTAGCTTTATCAAGCGTCAGTCCTTGGGATTTATGAATAGTTAGGGCCCATGCCATTTTTAAGGGTAGTTTTCGGTGGTTGCTTCTTGTAATAGGTGGGACTGGTATGTATGTACGTAGGATGCACTTGGGTCCAGTGGGCCTTTGTAGCTTGGGAAGTCAACTACGACATATAAAGGCAAGCTGGGGGCGTGGTTGCTTGCTCGTATAACATAGTAACAACTTGTCCTTGTGCACCATTTACAAGACCACTTTGCACCCAAAGATTTGTTGTCAACATTGCTTGTTCACCTTCACAGAGTAGTAGGTTAGCCTCTAATTGTGTGTTACTACTTTTCCCTGCATCGCTTTGTCATGATTGTTCAGTTGTAGCTATAGCAATTGGCGTGTTGAGGGCCCACATTCTGTATTTGTTATGCATGGTAACTAATGTGTTTGTAGCATAAAGGTGTGTTGCGGTTTGGAATGTTGCTTGTTCTGTAGGGCTGATATTTGTAGGAGTCCGTGACATTAGTAGATTCAGTCCTGCTCTGTAGCAAGGGCATTTCTTACATTTAGTAGTAGACTCCGGAAGTTGTGGTTTGCAGGGGTGGCTCCTTGTTGGCGGAAGTTAACTGTAAGCGTGATTGTATTCCTAAAAAGTGACCATAAGATATGCCCGTAGGTACCTGGAACGTACAAGGGAGTATCTTTAATTGGAGGTAACTGGGCAAGGTCTCCAACCAAGAATAATAGAATGCCCTCCAGAAAACTTTGCATCTACAGGTGGGAAATGCTTCTGTAGGTGGCTATTTATGTTGGATAGTAGTTTTGGGCTGATAAAACTCATTTCATCGATTAGTATGTATTCCACATCTACCATAGTTTGCTGGAATGTAGTGAGGGTTTGGCCTCGAAGAGGAGTAACTTCAGCTATAGGTATGTGTAGCCCAGTGTGTATTGTTGTGCCAAAAATGTTGAATGTTGCTAGTCTATTGGAGCTAGGAGGAGTAAGTGGCTGGAATGGAGGTTGTTGCGTGAGTGGAGCACCCTTGAAATTTCCGGATCAAATGTGATTTACCAGTGCCAGTTGTTCCTTATATTATCATGTATAACAGGGAAATCTGTGGTTGTGCATTTGCATGGGTTAAGATTCTTTGTAATGCATCTTGTTGTTCTGGTGATAAGGTACAACTATTTACAGTAGGTAGGAAGAATGGTGCAGCTATTTCGGTGGTTGAGTGAGAAATGTCTATGAAATCTCCCCTGTTTCATGTAAGTGGTTCGTTAGTAGTAGCTTGTGGCCAACTGTGTGAAAGATCAAAATCACGCTTCCCAAGTATGCCTAGGTCATTGATGTCGACAACCCCTGTAGGATGCAAACTTGAAAACACCTCCCATTCATCCATCTGAGTTGTGATAGGCACATCGCAATCGCTCTCAGAGCTAGTGGTTGGGCTGCTTATTTGGTGGGGGTTACCCGATGTACGTGCCATGCCTGGTAGGTTGGAGAGAATGCATACCCATTGAAGCTGGAGTGTTTCTGGGGATGTGCCAATGTCGGATGGAATACATCGAAAAGGTTTGTACAAGAGGAGTTTATGTGAAGCAAAAAGTGTTGTATGAAGGTGAGCTAACAATAGGTATGGTGATTATTCAGGGAAACACTCTAACAATAGCATGTTTTTGGCATTCTTTCCATGCTGTGCTTTCCTATGCTTGTCATAGGCCCATGATGAGTGGCTTCTATTAAACAGTAGTTGTCTAGGGCAAGAGGTCATGCTATGTAGGCATCTATAAATGGTGTTGTACAATTTCTGTAGGAATTGGGCTTTGAAATTTTCCTGTAGATGGTTTTCCCCATGGATAGTGTCACAAACACTCGGCTGCATATGGTAAGTGGCAATTTCAGCAGCATGTGGCAAGTTTCTTGTGTGCCTATATATCTCGGTCAGCAATTGTTTTAGAAAGGAGCTTACTGTATGTTGTGTTGACATTTTTTTAGGTTTTGTGCTTGCTGAGATTCTGACAAGCATATGGTGGTATGTTTCGACTTGTGCTCGGCTTTGGATGCATATTTTGCTATGTATTTTAGAATGACATGACATGAAACCATGGGCTAGGCAGTCGATGTTGGCCCACCAGGTAGTTAGCATATCTTTGTTGTGGATATTTAACCTATCATCATTACGAGCTGGAGTATAAACTACATGTCCTTGTGTGTCTAGGCATAATGTCGACTCAACTTGTATTGGCCATGGGCATTTGTACCTACATTGTAATTGGTTTCCTTTCCTTCGTAAGCACGTAGTTTAGTACATTTGGTGTGGCGTTGAACCCGGTTGACTAAAGCTATGTAGTCATTGTCGGTAGGTGCAAGTAGTATTTCTGATGAACGTAGCAAACATGGATCATCTATTGTTGCATGGGGCATGTGAGAAGCAGCTTGAAAGCTTTGAAGTGGGTTCCAAGCTGTGACCTGGCTGTCGAAGAATGATTTTGCAACTTGTATGGCACTGGGGTTCACCTAGTCTAGGGTGTCCATATTTGGACTGTCAATGAGCCATATAAAACCATGAATATGTGTGGAGCCTCTGTGTTGCCATTCGAACCTGGTATAGTAAGTGTTAGTATGAAACATGTCGGGAAAAAGAGTCCACAATAGTTGTAACCTAAGCTTTAAAAGATACATTACGTTACATGTACCAGAAGTCTTTTGTGTGTAGATGTTTTTCTAAGATTTCTTCACGGAATATTGCAAACCTCGTAGCCATATATGTTGTTGTCAAGTGGATATGTAATGATGTTATGGTTTCTCCATTTTTGGGCAGTAGAAGGGGTGGGGGGGAAAGGTCCTGGCATGAGGCGGTGCAAGTCTGGCCATTTAGTATCAGTAGCGCTTAGGGTAAAAAATAAGGTTGGTGTTCCTAGCTAGGAAATCATGTCGTTAAGTTCATTTTTGCATTGTGTCCAAAAAGAACGGGTGCCTCTTAGGTGGGAGGAAAACCGCATGAGGTGGTTGGCTATTTGTTCATCCAGAAAGGTTTCTAACAATGTGCGGAGGTGTTCTATTGTTGTGGGCATGTTGTCTTCAATCTGTTGTTTTGTGAAAATAGTGGAAGTGGCTTGACTTCTATGGTGCATCATAAGATTGAGTAGAAAATATCGGAAATGAGGATGGCTTCCAAATCGGTTGTCATGGTAGTAATGTAGAGATGAAGAGCATATTCATGCATTTGATTTCTAAGCTGCTACGGGCTTGCAGAAACATAGTTGAGCCCGATGGGAATAGAGTTGGGAAGGCCATTGAGAATAACCCCTCAGTTGTGTATTCGTTGATGGGGTTTGAACTGATTTGGGGCCATTCAATTGATGGTGGGTATGGGTTTGATGTTGGTAGGGCGTAGGCCCTAATTTGGGCAACCTCTGTATTAGTGGGGGAGGCTTGCAACAAATGATGTTACAAGGGTTGCATCCAGTTGAGAGGGTTTGGTGTCATTTGTGTCAGGTGTTGGGGGTTTGGTGAATTGGGTTGCTCAAGTATATGGGGTAGGTTATTAAAGATGTTAGTTGTAGGTATTGGTAAACTTGAAAGGGTGGCTTCATCTATGATGATGACGTCACTGTAGTATGGGTCATGTTGGATTTTGTAGGAAAGTGCATTTTGGATATGGGCTCTGCTAACAAAACACTCATAAGGTTTTCCTTCCAAGCCTAATCTTTTAAGGATTAAAATGTCTAGGGTTTCGGGGGGCGGGGAAAGAATCGTAGTATGGATGTAATGTCTTGGGGGAAACTAATGGTGTGGCCGGTGTACATGTATTGGCCTCCACGGGCATGGGTGACTTGTAATAGCGGGGCTACTCTAGCTATCAACATTTCCTCTACTTGGGTTAAAATTGATAGCTCTATGGGTTGAGGGCCGGGGTCCATATTATTCCATGAAGAAAAGTGATGTCCTTTTTTTTCGTAAGAGCACCTACGATGAAACTAATTCCATTTGGGGTGAGTCTTGATTGCATTCCTAGGTAGCGTTCCTTGCAAATTGAACAAGCTTCACTAGGAAGGAGAGATTCTAAGCGGGCTCGGAATGTGTGTTGAATGGTGTTGAAAGGGGACAAAGTGGGGATTTTGTGTAAAGGGGCAAGTTGGGGTAAGGGAATAAAGTTTGGTTGTTGTTTGTTGCGGTGGGCTGTGTTGAGGGTGTCTTTGTGAACTGCGTACATTTGGTGGCATTTTACATTTATAGCTTGTTTGTTTTGGTTGTAATGTAGGCGGTGCTGAGCATTGTCCATTTTTTTGGTGTGCTAAGGCAATACCTACAATAGCAAAACATGGACGTTAGATTCTGTAAGGCATTTTACATTTGTTGTAATTGTACTTCAAATAATAATAACCGGTACAAGTTTATTTGGATGGAGCTTATTTTTTAAAATCCAAAATGGGAAAGAGAAACAATTTGTAAAACTTATCCCTATGATTAAGTAGTAGATGAGGTTTTGCTCATTTTTTTCCATCGATGCTAACTAAAGACTCATAAGATTTTCCTTCATTGCCTAATATTTCAAGCTTTTTAATGCCTAGGGTTTCGGGGTAGCGGGTTAAGAACTGTAGTGTGGAGGAATTATTAGAATTTAGGGATGTTTTAGATTCAAGATAATTCTTCCCATAAAATTCCTTCCATTATAGTATCTTATTTTTTTTTGTTGCAGTTATCTATAAATCTATAGTTAGCTTAAATAGGTTTAATAGTTACATGTTTTAAATTTATTCTTTTATTTGTTTTGTAAGATATTTTATTTGCTCAAATGCTTGAATTTTCTAAGAATATTTTGTTTTTTTTTTTCCCTTTAACAACAAGAGAATGCGTAAATCAATTTTGAAGTAACAATTACATGTATCTAAAATGACCCAGATTGTACACAAAATACTTGTCTTCATATATATGGACATCATATTACAATCAAGTGTAGTGCTTTTTAGTAGATGTATATATACAAAATATTTATAGTTGTTGCTTTTTCATTCTGTGCCATCTAAAAATGCTGCTTTACCTAGCTCTTGTGTGGTCTATGTCTTGTTCGATAGAGTCATGTTATGTATTGTACAAGAGAGTTGTTCCTTGCCCTTGTAGGTAGATGGAGTCACAAAGAAAATGAACCTGTACGTATGAAACAACACCTGTTTAATAATGTTCCACAAGTCATCTGTACTCCTTGTTTGTTCTTTAAGAGCATTAGCAGGTACACCAAGCAAGGTTAATGCTACATCATCGAAATTCGTTACCCATATGGTCCTAGTTCGGTCTTCTACCATCATGTGAAGTGCATATCTATAATCACATGTAGTTGTGGACAAGTTGCATTTACTGCAATGCCATGTTGAGTCCGGGCTTGTAATTAGTTTTTTTCGGCATTGTTTATTATTAACAATGTGTGAACAAGTAGGGTAACAATAGTTTTCCATGTTGAGATGTATAATAGTTGCAATGGTAACGATCTGTTCGTTAGCGTTGGGGCTGGTACAAGCATGAATATCAGCAATTTTCTTCTCCACAGGTGCTTGTGTAGTGAGTGGAGCTGCGCTAGTAGATGCTTCTGTTGTGGTTAACCAAATTTGTAGTGATTATATCTCGGTACTGCTGGTGTTACAAATAGTTGGGTAGAAGGAGCTGATGTTAGTGTTCTACCTCTAAACTCTATGGTTTTAGCTTTTCTAATAGCTAGTATTGGCATTTCGACTGCAGAGTTGACCATGTTGTGGTTGTAAAATTTGGTTTGCCTCATCATAGAGTACTCCCCATAGAGTAATCATTATGCAATATCCAGTGTGATCCTTTATAGTAATTGTAGAATGTTGTGTGCTACTTCCATCTTTTCGGGTGCTCTTAGAAATTTCAGACCAAAAGTTACTACGCCTATAACATCCACAGTGGTTCCGAGAGGCATTTGTTGGATTGCACTAATTGGTGTGAAGTGGAAAGTAGTTGTTGGTATGCATGTAGTAGGTTATGTATAGATCTCTAAAATAGAATCCATTCCTAACATGATTTCCCATGGGCTGCTGGAATCCCTATAGCCTACCTTAACATATTTGAGAGTCCCCTTTGAAATTCTGTAAATTGTGCCTTCCTGTATTTTTGCATGGTAAAAAGCTGCAGCTTTGCCAAAGCATGTAACGTTTATGTCATCACCAAGAGTGTCAATCACATTGAAATTGAGAATCTGGCCTTCTCCTTTTGCATTGTTGTAGTCATGTATTGTTCCTTTGTGAATGACTCTTCCTTCCAATATCCATGCCATATGATATGGATGTAGTTTGTTAATAGTTGTTGGTGTGCCAAGTGCTTTTCCTAGAGTGGTATTTTCCATTTTTGATAGGTCCTACCACTTTTATGTTGACACTGCCAAAAGTGTGTAAAAGATAAGTAACTTATACAACTATGAAAAGTTCAATCAGAATACACCCAAATAAACGTAAACGTAATGAGAATAGAAAATATTTCAAAAGAAAAGAATGTAGTATATTAACAATAAGCTTTGATACGTATTGTAAGGGTCATAGTAAATTCTATAATTTTGAAATATATTAATAAATGTGTGTATATATATGGATACTAAGTGAAAGCAGAAGATGGAAAGCTCTGCCAATCTGTCTCTTGCACATATTTATGTATTTTTCTTAGAAAATTAAAATGATTAAAAAATCTTTTGTTCAAGCTTTAAGACGTTTTTTTTTTTGAACTTTATCCACTGGCGAACTTGAAATGAACTTCATCCTCATCGACCATGAACTCAAACTCGAACCTTGTGATATTGATTTATATATGCATGTTATTCTCTATGTAATATGATTTGTTAATCATTCCCAACCTCATTGCCTCTCAGCTGAAACCCATGTTGTGCATTATTATCTCGCCATCGCATCTGCTTGTGTCCATGGCCATCAAAAATATGATAACATTATTGTTGTCTAGGAGCTCATCAGTTGCCTCAAAACTCAGAACAAGCCAGGGGTCCTCATCAAGTGATGTGAGCTCACAATTTGGATTTTAAATATTGTTTGGATCAACAATTGCATTACTACACCCATCCATCCTTGTGGCAATTTTTAATGGAGAAATAAAAAACCTCTTCGACCCACTTTGTGGCTTAAGACAAGGGGACTCTTTAAGCTCTAACTATCATCATCCTCGGCAAGCTTCCCTCTAGAATATTAAACTAGTGATAAGAACCAAGGCTACATTAATGGGATTTATGTCAATAGACAATGCTCTATAATTTTTCATGGATGACACGCTCCTTTCCACCATCATTGTTGGAGAAAAAATAAGATCAAGCTCATTTTGTATGGCCTCCAATGGGGTATGGACCAAGAATTCAATGCCTACAAGTCCAATATCTTCTTTATCAATGTCCCAACTTGACGGAAAATGGTAATTCTCTTCATCGTACAATTCAGCGAAGGTTCTCTCTTACCAAAAACTTAGGCTTCCCACTTCACCTCAAGAATACAAATGAGCTTTGAGCATCGACCATTAACATGATGAAAAACAATTGAGTAATTGGACCCAGCATTGGCAATCAGCCCCACCATGGCAATGAAGTCTGCATGGAAGTTGAGACAAATAGTACTCCCTGGAGCATTCGTGAAAAATACATTTACATGCCTTCAACCATTCAAGACACTCTTTCACATCCTTGAAACTCTTGCTTGTCTGGTATGGCTAGGCATCTTTGCAAGGAACGACTCTACTTTCTCAAGTTGTCTCATGGTATGTTGGAAATGGTCCATGGATATGTTTTCAAATTTTTGGAATTTAGTTGGAACGACTACCTACCTTTGCATGGCTATGAATGTGTTGGCCTTCAACACCACTTGCAATTTGCAAACACATGAATTAAATACATTTTCCCAGTACACCCACATGGTCCTGCACAAAGATAGAAAATGGAATTCATCTCTTTTCCAATCTGCGCAGTGTTGCCTATGTTCCAATGTAAACTAAATCCCAAAACTCTCCCAATGTAAACTTGTAATTTTGAGTTGCATGTTGTAAGTTGGTTGTAAGATTGTTGTAGGATTTTTCCAACCTTTGAAAAAGCTTGTTCTTCAACCCTTGTTTCTTATTGTTCAAATGAAAGAGGTTGGATCTCAGGCGACCTCATCAATCTTGGGGACAATGTTAGGAGCATCAAATGATCTAGATGCTTCATTTTCTCCCCATCCTTTGCCAGGGGCACATTCTCATGGGAAGACTCTTTGTAGAAAGAAACAAGGAGATGATATTGAAGCTCAGCCAAGTCCTCGTATTGTTGGAGGCACACTAAAGAGTGTTGCCACTGTTGGTCGTCAAGGTTTTGCTCTTCAAGATAAGGTATCTTACTCGTTCAAAGTTTAGGAGTTCTTCTAACCAAAGTGTGGTACTTGTGGAAAGGTAGCAAGTATACCTTTCTTGGATTTTTATGTCCTATACACTAGACTCTATGTTAAGCGTAACTTGTTTTTCTTTTGCTTTAGTTAACACTTTCCTTGCCTGATGTATGATTTTCTATTGTTGTTTTCCTTTCTTTCGTCCTAAGATTTAATAATTGTAATGTTTCCATAGTTATTATCTATATATACTGTTGGTAATACAGTGCCAATCCCATTTTTGAAGGCCACAAATATATCCCCTATTGCTTTGATATCAGCAAACATAATATGTTGTGGTGAAGGGGAACAGAGCTCCTTATAGTGGTTCATTTGCATTGGATGATTGATGTTATTTACTTTTATATTTTTTTAATCTCATTTCCAAAATCATATACTGACGGGTTTACTTACGGAGAGGAGAAGGCAAAAAAGTGAAAGGCTCTAGAAATGCCCACCTTATCTTCTAGTAAAAAACTAATCCACTTTTATTTCTATATAAGTATCCATAATGTGGTCAAAATCAACTTTAACCATGCAAAACTATTTTTGGAACAAGGTCTCCTTATACATCCATTCTTTTGGACCCAAATTTTTAAAACTCAAAGTTCTAAAATCTCATGCTATTTACTTTTAATATTTTTTTATCTCATTTCCAAAATCATATACTCGAGTTTACTTACGAGTTGCAAAGGCAAAAAAGTGAAAGGCTCTTGTGAGAAATAACCATGTCAACCCACCTTATTTAATTGGTTAAAAACTAATCCACCTACTCTTTCACTGGAACTATCCATAATGGTGATATAAACCTATACCTACTATAGACCATTTTGCAAAAATTTTGCCTCATGTTTTAGTAAAGGGAAAAGTCATTCATCAAAAATGAGTCTAAACTAAGTTGTGCTTTCACAATTTCAACTCTAAGAGGGAAAAACCACTATCCACAATGATTGGTTCCCAATCTTGTCATCACTTGAATAACATGTTTCCTTGAGAGGATTAGTCCACAAAAACTCAATAATTGAACACCCTGAGAAGCTGATAACCCTCTCTTTCATGTCAAACTTAATTAATTTGTCCACCATCTCTCGAGGAGAACACTATTGAGCTGAGTAAGAGAAGATAAGTCATCTACAATTTCATATTTTTCATTAATTATATAAATGGGGAAGATAGTATTCAAATATTTAAATGGATGCAAATTAAAATTTATGAATTAAAGCTATTTCAACAAATCCATTTTGGGCATATCCTAGAATCATTACTATCCATGATACCACATTTTTTTGAGGCATTCTTTCGAATAGTTCACGTGCCTTGTCTATGGTTCCACATTTTGCATACATGTCTACCAGGACATTTGCAACCACGTTTGACAAAATTCCTCTATCCTTTATGCTTTTATGGATGTCCATACCCTGTTCCAAAGCTCCCATTTTGGCACAAGTTGGGAGTACGTTGGAAAATGTAAATTGATCGGGTTGAAGACCTATTTGTTGCATATGGTGAAACAGTGTGACTGTCTTGTGAAACCCCTTAGACCGCAACCCACTTCCTAACCCCTTAAATGGTCCTATACCCAAGCGCAAAAAACATTTCATGTGGATATATAAATTCCTGTATTTTTTTTAGGGCCTACATTTTGAAAACCACCAATGCATATCCCCCAAAACCCCTAAATTGTATGATAACAAAATTCTATTCCAAAGACAAGTAATAAAACCAATAGAATACTCAAACATAATACATTGTAGTAAAATATAAAAACCGACAATAAGAATCAACCAAAAATACTATAGAGAACAAGACAAACCTAGGAAGTAGTGGGGACGTTGTCCAGAAGGGTTGAAATAGGGGCCACATAAGCAATTTCCAAACAGATAAGAACAGAAAAACCAAAAAACTAGAATATGAACCATATTTAACGAGTAACAACACCAACAAGGATAGGTGTAGAGTAGCCATGCCCCAAAGACTGCATGCCATGACAGGTGTAGAGAGAAGAATGACAAGGAGGTTAAGCTCTAGGAAGCAGGAGACCATCGTCGTTGCAGATCTAGTGTAGGGAAGCCACGCCTCCGGCGTAAATATGTTTAAGTAGTTCTCTAGGAGTATTAAGATAATTAATATTTGTAAAAAAATTATGTCAAAAGAGTCAAAATAAAAAATGAGTCAAGACTTAAGAGACGATTTTACACCAATAAATTGTGTTGAGTCATTTTGCCACAAGTCAAATAAATTGTTTATAAATAAATGAATTTTCAATGGAAATTGACATCCATGTTATTTCACATTATGGGAAGAGAGTTATATTTTAAGAAAAAGTGGAAATAGTTAAGCTTCATATCTTCATCGACTTAGTAAGCGGTGACACACTAGAGGATAGAGGCATGGAGGATAGAGGCATGGAGGACAGAGAGGACAGTAGTGCCCCCTCTCTTCAATCACCAACAACCGAGTCGGATGAAGCATTGGTGATTTGTTTTTCAGTTTTATTTCAGTTGTGTGTAGTGTGATTCTATTCTAGAGTTCTTGTTTTGTGTCGATTGTTGAATAAATGGAATTTTCACATTATGGGTGAATATGACCCAATATTCCATTTCCATTTTTGTAAAATGGCTATCAAGGGCAACTTCAATGGCAGGTAGTAGTTTTGAGTGACTACAATTAAGAACATTTTATTCTTATGAAAGTAATGTGAATTCTTTTCCTATTTTTGTGTGAGTAGATTCTTATGTAACGTCTTGATGTAGAAAATTTGTAGAGAGCTAAATTCAAGGGAAGCTTCCAGTGGCAATGGTATTTTTTAGTGACTACAATTAAGAACATTTTATTCTTATGGATCTAATGTGAATACTTTTCCTATTTTTGTGTGAGTAGATTTCTATGTAGCCTCTGATGTAAAAATGTTGTAGGGAACAAAAGCACTAGTGTAAGACATTTCATTGGTCTTGAAAAGGTTCGTGGAGATCTAGAAAACCCCATGAGGTGAATATTTGATGGGACTGTTCACATCCACATTCATGGTAAGCGTGTTAAAAACCATAAAAGGTTGAGCATTACTCCTTTCATTTGTATCGAGGTCATGAGCCACGAAGATGGGCATGCCACAGGGGTGAGTATACTATAGTTGAGAGTAAGGATTTTTATCTACCATGTTCACACTAAGGGGAGAATGTTAGGAAAATTTAGTATTCACATGGTTTGATGTTATTGTATAGTAAATGGTAAGTTAGATTGTTATTTGATTGTTAGTTATATATAGTGTAGTAACAACAATATATCACATATAGCTTATAATTTAGGGCGATTGTTGAGAGTTTTGAGGGATTGGTTACCTCCTTAATAATAAGACATACTTCCCTATATATTTGTATATTAGTATGAATTTTATAACAAAAGATTTATTTTGTGTTAGATTTAAACCAAATTATGTCAGGCATATCCTTTAAATGCAAGGTGTTTTAAAAGATGTGGGTCCCTGCGGATCCTTTCCACATGAATTAAGAGTGGTGTGAATTATAAAATCACAACCATAATCAAGAGAAAGAACAAAAGGGAATCATCCACATTATACCCAATTTTCATAAGGTTGCATCTACTTTACAACATTCGGATGAAAGGTATATAACATACATAAGAACATGTTTCTCATTCTATATAAACCTCTATTCACAAGAGCACACTTGTCTTATTTTCATTCCTTAGTGTAGTTAATGTATGAGGCTTACCCATATTATTCACATCATTGTTAGAATATATATAACTCACATACCCCTCATTTCGTGTCAGTATTCCATGATTTTCCAGGTTATGCTTCCATAGGGAACCATTTATTTATAGTGACATATCAAAGTGCAATATTAAGTTAAGGAGATGGCCCAAGTTTTTCTGTATATTACGTTTAAGGGAGAGAACTCAAGAGTTTATCTTGTGCTTGTGGTACATCTTATAGACCTAATTTCCAAAAATAGTTATTGATTAATGTACTATGATTAATTATTTTGATGTGCACTAAGAAGTGTACCACCTTTTTATGGGGTCCACGCTAGAGTAAATATGATATTATTATTTCCAAACAATAGTGTACAAGATAGCGGTAAAGGACTACATATTATGCATAGTGAAGATCATACCACAATTAACTTTCACCAAGGGCATAAATTCTCTTCTCAAAAATTGAGTTTTTTTCTCGATGTTTAAAAGCACGTACTCTCAAGTAGTACATACTATTATTTTCAATCCACGACACAATATTTTTGTATTTCACTTAATAGTTGAGAAAATGCTATCACAAGGCATGCTTCCACATGAAAATTCATTATGCTTCCATTGATGACAAGGGGTTTAAAACATCAAGATCAAGTACAACTTCAAGTTTCCTAACAATCCCTTTCACAACATCTTGATAAACACCAATCATGTGAAGGAGTCCATTACAAGGTATTATCCACAGTTAACCCCTTAACTAAATTCCACAAGTTGTCAAGGATGTGAAAAGATTATGTTTCTGACTTATGAAGTATGTCCAATTAAAGGGATTTTATGTTATAGTCAGCATAAAATTAGAATCCTTTTTTATCTCTACGAGTTATCTAGAATTGAAAATCTTAACATCCATATTATAATTGAATTACATCATAGGTTTCAAAGTCCCCTATGCTAAGTACAAGCTACACATTGTGGTCAAATAGTACCATATACATGCGGAATAGGAGTGATCATTATCATTACCTATGATTCGAGGATTCCACTAAACCATTATGACATGCCATCAAGGGTATCGTGACATTATGAGTTAGGAGGATTTCCTAGATCTAACAAGTTTAGGGTTCCATTATTATACCACGATTATACTATCATTTATAATTGCAAGGTGTTATCTACGAATTCCTTAGGTTAGGTAATTAGGTTTGTTTGAAGGAACTAATGTCAACTAAGGTTCACCTATATGAGGAGACACCAACCATCACTAACCTAAACATAAGGTAATGTATTTTACCCTAACTTAGAAAAGTCGATTTATCCCTAGCCAATGTGTTTTATAAATATAGTATAAATTAAATTCATTATAAATATGTTCGATATCATTTCAAATGGTGTTAAAACACCTTATCAACTTAGTTAAGCACCTTCCCATTTGCAATTTACCATTACGAGTACTAAACAACATGTTATTTGAAATTTCAAAGTGGCATACTAAAATACACACGATTCATAAGACATGGCGGTGAAGGGTAAAAATATTTATGTTTTGGCACAAGCTATACTATCAAAAACAACCCTATTAGTTCTCGATCTTTACAACACATACTTTTCAAGTTCTATTTCACCATTACATAATCAAGTAAAATTACTAGAATTAATCAAAATCATCTAAGTACATATTCTTGAATATAATTGACCTATAAGGTAAAATGAAAATATTCTTCAATTTTTTGTCAAAAAATAATGTGCTTGGGTACATTTCTAGGTCCTAAAAGCATACTTGCATTCAGATGATTCAAAAGCGAGAAAACTAGTAATTGACAACTATCTTTGGCCTCTTTTCTTTATTTATTGTCTTCTTTTTGGCCTTTTACACCCTACTGACCTAGTCGGTATTTTACTTGCTTATATTTTATGACTTCGGACACCACCGCCCAGCCATGACACCAGCTCTTAGGCGCCCTCGTCCCCTCTAGGCACCCCTGACCTCTTTCCACCTTACTTGCTCTTTTTAGGCCTCTTTTATCTTTTGGTCATCTTATTTTCTTATGGGTCGACCTTTATGTTGTCAATTAAGAAATTCAAACAAGGAATTCATATAAATATAAATTTATGTGAACAAAATAAAGGACCAAGCTCTAAGCATCTATTATCATCACCTAAGGTTACATCTAAAGGATTCTAACAACATCAAAGGCCTTTGCATTTTTACATAAACTTCATGGGAAGGGGAAGCTCATTTTTCCATCCACATATATATTTACATTGGTACATTTAGCTATCGCCCACTATCAAGTACACTTGCAAAAGGGCTTCCTAGGGCACAATTCTATCACACATGCATAATAACTACATGGATTATGAGATGTAGTGCAACGCTTGGTCGTAAGTTCACTCAGTTAGGTGACCGCTGGGGTTAGTCCGACTCCCCATATTGCATCTTTCTTTTTGGGATTTGATGTAGTTTGAGGGTGTTGTAGGTGGAAATCTCTTTGTAGGTTATGGACGCATTTAACTATCATATTATGACATACAAGAGGCCAACAACAAGCGTCAGCGACACTTTTGCAACACCAAAAAAATCATGTCCTGTTAGGAAATTTATTGTTTACATTGGCATATGGGTTTTACCGTATAATAAATTATTCTTTACTATGGTTATTTGTAGTTAGTTAAATATATTTTTATAACAAAATAATATATTTAATTATATGTTTATAGGTCCGTAAATCATATAAATGGGTAAGTTGTTTGGTTGACTTCCTACTTTTTAGGAAGTAGTTTGCCCCAGATTTACGAGTTTCTTCATAAATATTTTTATATAGGAAATTGTTTTGCATTGGGTCACTGGATTCATTGTGTTTGGATCAAAATTTGCATGTGCAAAGATATGAAGAACGTTGTCCAAGATTGTGTCTTTCCATGGCCGCATAAGTGTGAATAACAAGTTATTTTTATCCCATTCAAATTCTTTCACTTGAATTTGTCTTCTTGTTCCTCCAACGTCAAAATGAGTGCCCCAGCTGATGTGTCATTCACTGCTAGGAGGTCTTTGGGTCGGTGTATGTAAATTGTGAATCACATTGTGGCTTGGTTCTATAACAGACATAAAGGAGAGGAAGAATTTCATGCAAACTTGTAGTTGTATACTTCTGCATTGAACATTGGGATCAGTCGAGTTCTATTGTTGTGCAAGCTCGACTCTCGAGTTTATCAATTCCTCTATATCATTGGTGTCTGAACCTGAATGTGAAGGAAGTTTACAAATTTCGATTGGTTATCTTGTGAGGACGTGTCATGCATGCCAACATTTTAGATTCAACAAGCTCAACATTTATTTGCGTGAAAATAAAACCTTTTATAGCAACTCAAATTTGATACCCCTTCGAGCTCCAAGACACAATGGCCTCCCATCCACAAAATTACACTTATCTCTATTTTGCAAATCCATGCCACGTCGTCCACCAAGTTTTTTCGCCAATGGACTGCCTCAAGCCCTAATTCAAGCTGAGTTATCTCCTCAACGTCTGTAATTTTATTTAAAATTCATAGTCATTGTTTAGTGTATTTTTAGTATTCTCTTTTTGGTCAAGTTTGATAAATGGTCCATTACATTAGTCAATTAATGTAAGTATGTGATCTTGTCATATTAATATTTGTAATGTCCTTTAAATTTCAAATTGTTGAAGTTAGTATACATAAAAAAAGGTTATTTTGTTTTTGTTTAGAGTCTTGATGTATTGTATTGTAAAAGTCATTTGTCACCATTTTGTCTTGTCAATCGTAAGTTATTTGAGTCGTAGTATCAAGGTCATGTAAAAGAGTCAAAACTTTTTTAATTGTGTTGTTGTTTTCAAATAGGTGATTTTAGGAAATTTGTTTATTTTCATTTTTTATTAGTCAAAATAGTCAAGTTGACAAAATCTTGTTTAAAAAAATGCCTTACGGATGCATTTTCGGTGTTACACGACATCCGGAAAAATAAAGTCTTTCACGGTGCGGGAGGGAAGAAAAGAATAAGTTCAATGTGGAAACATATGTGCTTCATGTTTGCATTTCTTGAGTTAGAAACATGTATGTTGGAGGATTGACATAAAAGAGGTTGGAGGTTGATCAACAACCTTTCGTCGATCATGCTAACGATGGGACCGCTTCACTTATTTGGTGGCATGTGTGTGCTTTTTCATTAGTTTTGAGTGGATTCAGTGTGGTGTGAAAAAAATAATAGAGATGTCGTATGTTCCTATTCTCTTGTGTATGTGAGTATTTATACATAATTCCCCCAATGTAATAACATAGTGAAGAACAAATAACATGGTGAAAAGCAACATCATGTTTCTTGAAGAGGTTGATTAGTTAGATGTGTTCCTATTCACACCTAGTTTTGTGATTAGCCTCTAGAAAATCATTGAAGTTTGTTCGGATGTGTTCTGGTTAAGTTCTCGCTATGTACTAGGTGGATGTGTTCTCCAAAGTAATCGGTTGATAGGCGAGATGGTTCCTATATGAAGTTCCCAAACTGATTCGGTCAGATAAGTTCCCTGACAGTGCTTGGTTGATAAAAATTTGATGTGTTCCTTCATTACCTTCATTTCAAGATGTGTGCCAAGATCATGAGCGAGCATAGGTGAGTAAGCTACGTAAAGAAGTGTGAATGTTTTTCTACCATGTAAACACTAAGGGGGTAATGTTAGGAAATTTATTGTTTACATTGGCATATGGGTTTTACCATATAGTAAATTATTATTTACTATGGTTATTTGTAGTTAATTAAATATATTTTTATAACAAATAATATATTTTATTATTTGTTTATACTCAGTAAATCATATAAACGGGTAAGTTGTTTGGTTGACTTCCTATTTTTTAGGAAGCAATTTTCCTATTGTGTTGGCTATATATTAGCCAAATGCTTTGTGCATCAATATACAAATAATATTATTATTTTTCCAAGGTATTCGGCTCTGTGATCATTTTATTTCCAGGAGCTCCTGCGTAGTCACGGGCACCTGAAGCAATCTCGGAACCCATTGCACCCCTGACCTAGTCTAGGTGCCATAGTCCAACCTCATCACGATAGATCCAAAATTTACGAGTACACATTTATGATGGTTTGCCCTTCTAGTTCATCGGTTTTACAATCCAGATCAATTCTAGGAAAAATGTGAAATTAACTAAGTCCTTACTCTCTCTCTCTCTCTCCATTGCACTTATGGTTTTATATTTATCTAGCTTATTGTTTGTGTCATAGTGTATCTAGTAGCTTTATATCATAGTTTAAATTCGATTACTATGTAATTATGGTTTATCATTAAAATCTATTTTGTTAAATCATTTAGTGAACCCACATTCAAACACTCTTGGATCCTCATTTTGCTTCTTCTATCCAATCTCCTTTCATGGATCCTAAGGTTTCTCAAATATCTTTACATGAATTAATTCAAATGCATCCACCTTGCAAAGTTGTTCTTCAAAAAACCCTAGACACTATGTATCTCCCTAGCAATATGCCGCCTTCACAAGTAAGTTTCATCTTTGATCGTCTTTCTGATGACTCTATTAGTTCTAATGTCAATCAATCAATTTGCAAATCTATTCAAGCTTTACATTATTTATTTCAAGATAAAATTCAGGCTATGGAATCCACAATTACATCTCTCATGTATCTAAAATTCAACATCTTAAGGCCATTTCTCAATCCAATGCTAGTTCTTCTTCTACATCTCCTCATGCTTCTCTTTCTTCTACACGTGCTCATATTAGTGAACCTCAAGTATTACCATTGTCGAACCTCTTAAGTTTGATCATAATGTTAAACAACATGGCATTCTTCCTACACTCCTCAATAATCAATTGATCAATTTGCCACCTACTCATTTTTATCCTCTTTACCATCTTGCCAATTATCAAGGTCACTCATTTTACAATTATCATCGAATCAATGGACATCATGAAAATGATTGCTATACTTTAAAATGATGAATCAAATGCCTTGATCATCAGGGTTTTATTTCATTTGTTGTAAAACATTCTATTACATTCCCATCTCCAAATGCTACATCCAAATGGGCTCCCAAATCTGCTCCTTCTATGACAAATGAGCATCATAACATCACTTCTAATGTTCCTTCTTTACGATCAAGAGTCACCTATCCAATCCAATGTCAGACCATATTCAAAATTATCTACCCCATCATCTCCTCCTACTCAATCTTCTACAAGTAGATACGTACTCCAATTAAGCAACCTCCTTTCTAAAAAATTTCCAAACCCTCCTCCTCTCAAGTCTTCTACATCATTACCAAGTCACACTAACCAAACACCTCTCAAAATTGGTCCCACATCTCCTCCTCTCAATTATTCTATAGCATTATCAATCCCCATAAGCTAAAACCAATAATTTTTTTCAAGGAAACTACTCCTTACATTGATCCCTTTAACAACATGAACTGGATCTATACACTTGGGGCATCATTATTACTTCTCCCACCTTCCTAACATCATCCGGTCTTTACCATTATACTCTTATGCTCATGTTTCATACTTTTTTATTTCTAAGACTTCTTACACAACTTGATACACATATTATATCATCATTTACCCTATGACACACTCTTGTGCTAATGTTGACACTTGATTGTTGAGATAATACTACATCCATGAACCTCACACACTACACATTTCACGCCCGTGCTTCACGATACATATTTTTAACATTCAATTCTCACACATCATACTACCATATGACGTATTCTAGTTCCATGGTTCATACTCGAATCTTTGAGAGTATAAATATAAATTGAACCTCACAACATTCACTCTCTCTATGTGTTATGCTTCATTGATTTATATTTATAGCACACATTATCAAACCATTTCCGATAACACACTCTTGTTATATAGTTCATTCTTGATTGTTGAGGGGTATTTTATAAATGAACCTCATCTCATACATATCTCATACACATCCATTTGGGGAAAATTGCTCCTATCACATTCACATTACATACCATTCCATCTCACTCATTCAAAACATACTACATATCTTGGTTGCATTTACTCTTGCTTTATACTAGTTACATGTTACACTTTGCTTACTATGTTTAGTCTAATATATAGTATTTCATTATCTTTTCTATATACACATACGCATTCACTTGGTATTTATTTGTGAATACAGACTTCATACTGAGATCTTTACACACAATGATGATGCTTAGAACTATACCTCTTACTAGTCCCACCAAGGTTCCTAGAGCATCTACATTTCTACTCTTACACATCACAGTGTGTTATTGTTTCCATTATTTACTACTTCCTATTCTTACTAGCACACTACTTTCCATTGATCTATACACACTTTATATTTTTATCTTTCTAATGGGTGCTTCATGTGCAACATTTTCTTTGTAGGAACTATTTGCAACCATGGTTGTCAATTCCATATTAATTAACATTATTTGTTATCGTATGCCATTGTTTACAGGATATTCCCTTTGTCTTGTATGCACATTGTATGCTTTTGACCACTTCGGCCCTGATTATCTTGTGACATTGTGAGTGATGTCCCATATATGAAACCCACTTTTGCGGTCTACATCTTATATGCACATTTGCTTGTTACTCTATTTTTCTATTACATGATTGCTACTTTTATACTAACACATATATCTAGCCATATTTTTACATGTGCCTTGATTTACACCATGCACATTCCCCTCCCCTTGTAGGGTACACAATTCGGGTCAACATCAAGTCCTCTCTTTAAGTTGTATTCTCCCAAGTGACATCGCATGCACACTAAACGAGGTGGGCATACATTTGGTGAATTAGTCACCCTATACAATAGCTCAGAGCTACAATACATTATAGTTCAACATAGGAATAAAGCAGGCTATGGTTATAGAAACGACCTAGAATATGACTTAGGTCCTCGATTCAAACACATAATTCGGTGCTAGATACAAACACTAGAGCACTGGGAACTCCCGACCTCTCATGGGAGCCTATGTCCTAGGGGCATACATAGTTAATTTCTCATATCACCATATTTTTCAAAGTAGTTCACGGATCAATTTTCATAGTAGAGGCACAATCCTCTAGCAAGAAGAATGCATTTTTCTCTATTTATACATGGAACTAATACGGAACAACTCAAAACTAAACACAGATCACACCATCTATAGTGGTGTATAATTGGGAAGCATTCATGGAAGGAGAGTAACACTAGACCTCTCTCCCCAACACTCTTCTACCGTAGTGTGAGATCGCCCAAAAAAATCACACTTGGCATGAGATCACCCAAAAACCTTTTCTTGGCATGATATCTCCCAAAAAATTTGCTCTTGGCATGAGATCACCCAAAAATTCGCTCTTCTACAACATTTTTAGGAAATTTTCTATCATTTTCCACTCATGATCATCAAGTGAACACTTTCCTTTTACTATTTTAATGCACTTTTACATACTTTTATAGAGTTTTCATAACACATGACTTTTATTACTCTTTTTCTCTTCTTTTCAAGTCCATCCTTAATACGCAACAAGAAGCATACCTACATCAAGCACAACAATAGATACAACATATTACAACACAATGCACTTCACCCCTATGGTCACTTCCTCTTTCTTAGCTTTCACGCTTCATTTTTATCACTTCATGCTTTCACTTGTCTCTGGACACGTTATTGCCATCACATTCTACATGGTTATCAGGTACACATCTCTTATCTAATTTATGTTATCGAGTATTCACTCAACAACATAAATTAGGGGAAAATGTAAACACAAAATCATGCACTTGGGTACATTTCTAGGTCTTAAAAGCATACTTACATTCATATGATTCCTAAGCGAGAAAACTAGTAATTGGTAGCTATATTTGACATATTTTCTTTATTTCATGTCTTCTTTTCGGAATTTTACACCCTTTAACCCTTGATTAATACTTTACTTGCTTATATTTTATGGCTTCAAACACAAGTGCAGCTAGGAGAAGCTAGCACCCCCACCCCCCTTTGGGAGCCCCGACATCTTTCCACCTTACTCGCTCTTTTTGGGCCTCTTTTATCTTTTGGGAATCTTATTTTCTTATGGGTCACCTTCCAGTTGTCAATTACGAAATTCAAATAAGGGAATAATATAAATATAAATCTATGTGACCAAAATAAAGGACCAAGCTCTAAGAATCTATTATCATCACCTAAGGTTACATCCAAAGGCATTTAAGAGCATCAAAGGCATCCATATAACATTCATACAAGGGACAAGGGACTGCATTTTCTACATACACTTCATAGGAATGGGAAGTTCATTTTTCCATCCACACACACACACACATCGGTACATTTAGCTATAGCCTGCTATTAAGTGCACTTGCATAAGGGCTTCCTAGGGAATGATTTTATCACACACGCACAAGAACTATATGGAGTATGAGATGTAGTGCAATGCTCATTCATAAGTTCACTCATTTGGGTGACCATCTGGGGTCATCTGAATCCCCATATTACATCTTTTATTTTTGGGATTTAATGTAGTTTGAGGGTTTTGTAGATTGACATCTCTTTATAGGTTATAAGTGCATTTAATGATCATATTGTGACATACAGGATACTAACATCTAACATCGGTGACACTTGTGCGACCCCAAAAAATCATGTTCTGAGCTCCTGCAGAGTCACAGGTGCTTAGAAATAGACTTTGGCACGCAAGATCCCCTGACCCAATCCAAGAACCCTATTCTAGCCTCATCCGATAACTCCATAATTTATGAGTCCACATTATGACAAATCTTCCCCTCATGTTCATTAGTTTTCCAATTGGATCATTCAGGAAAAGTCTAAAATCAGCTAATTCCTTTACTCTCTCTCTCTATCTCTCTCTTGCACTTAGGTTTCATATTTATATAGATTATTGCTTGTGTTATAATGTATTTAGTATATGTATATCATAGTTTACATTCGGATTACTCTACAATTAGGGTTTAGCTTAAAATCATATTTTTGTTAAATCGTAATTTATTAATTACACACACATACATAATAAAATGAACCTTTCTTCCTTCAATAATGAAACATTTATAAATTTTGAGAAGTTTTCTAATGCATCATGCCTATAAGGGTTCAAGAACCAATTATATAATTCTCATGCTTTGGTTCCCCATTGCATATACAATTACATCAACTTCTTTCATTATAAAAACTATGCAAGGGTACATCTAAATATGAGAACAATTCATTTTTCTACCTTTGGAGGGAAAATATGTTATAAATCCATAAACATATTTAACACTAAATTCTATCAATTATTTTATGCCACCATGTTCCCTACAACCTGTAAAACCACGTAGTTATGGGTCAACGACCACGCACTGACATGGACACACCCCTCCCAAATAACACACTAAAAAAATCCCAAATCAATTTAGAGTTAAAGAGAGAATAATATACTCATTTTCCGTACTTATTTTAATCAAGACAACTTTTCAAGATTTAGAGAGAGATTAGAGAGAGAAAATAATAACTTATTTTATGCAAGTAAACTAAACCATTTCCATAATCAAAGGGGTGATAGTGTTAGGGTAAACATATTTTACCTAGGTTAATTTGGCATAGGTAAGTTAATTATAAAATTGTGGTAAGTTGTTGTTATCACCGAATCACAACACCCTCTCGTTTATACAAGTGCATATACTTGAAATCACGGTGTGATTGGATAACATGGGTACTATCTCCAAGTTGTGGGACCTGCTACTTGAGATAGACCTCCAGAGAAAGCTGGTTCTTGCTCCTAAACTACCTGCCACAATCTACTCTAATGTAGGGAAACTAACTATTTTAATTTAAATTTCCAAGGGAGGGGAGAGAGAATGCATAAAATGAAAGCCTACACTAAAGCGGTGATACACCAGAAAAGGAGGGTGTGAGAGTAGTCTCCAAATGCGTGAAATACAGAAGCAAAGTGCACACTAGAAGAGGTGATGACAGTTCTCCATAATCTAGCAAAATGCATTCACAACTATATTTGGACATACACAATGATAATGGATCCTGTGTGAACATAATAATAGACACAATATTATTGTAAAGAAGAGGTCAAGGGGGCAAGAAGAATGCAAGAAAACACAGCAGGGGAAGATACATCCACAAACTTATATTTTATTGCTTCCTGATATGCACAGTTCAATCGGTTACAAGGTAAGGGCCTGGATCACCATGCAAGGAGTCCACAACAAGGGCCTGCAACACATTGGCTTCACAAAGAAATTTTGGCAGAGCTTTGCTACAAAAACTACCTCCCTTTACAATGAGCCCAACACTCCAATTTATAGAAAAAATGAGAAGAGAAAGAGAAGGGAAAATGGAAATCCCGAAATCTGTCCTTCAACCACTTGTAAGAGGCATTAAATGGAGTAAAATGATTATATATTACTTGCAAAAGGCTCCCCATACTGTCCCATGTTAACACAAGAGCAATGTAAAATAATGTCTCGAATGATATATGAATGGACGAGGGGTGAATAAATACATAGAGAATGCGGTTAGGAGATGTAACCCTTTCGTATCCAAACTAACCAATAAACAATGTATTAAATATGCCAACATTCCCCCCTTAATATATTGTTTTTACAAATCTACCCTAGATTCATCATCTTATTACGTCGTGACATGTCCTATCTGCTTGCAACAAGGACTTTGTCTGGATTTTCTTGAATCTCTACGACAGATGTGCTCTCGTTTGTAGAAAAATAGATGAAGAAGTGAGCTCGAAAGCTCGTGTGGTGCGCCACAGATGTGCCTGAGGGCATTTAATCTCACATTTGTCATCTGGATCGACACAACTCTTCTCCGTCTATATGTCGAACAAGACTCAGTCCATTATGTCCTCGGATTGCAAGTTTTGGAGACTGGCGAAGAGTAGATACCGATGCTCTTCGGTTCTCTCAAATGCGGCACGTCTCTATGGTTGCTTGCAATGTTGCTAACATCTCTGGGCATGACTTTCATGCTCTCAGACTGTTGCATGGGATCATAGGTTGGTTGTTTGCGTCCATCTTTGATAGCAAATTTGATGAATGAATGAAGGGGCTTAATCTCATTTTGTTCCGATTTGATTCAAACAAATTCCACATGTCTCCGATCTTTTGTACGATGCACTTGCTAATGTATCGCTTGGTCTACGAACAACAGTTGAGAAGATGTTGGGGGAAGGAGTCTACCAATGCACACCTGGGTTTTCGGTGGTCGATGCCACTCATGTCAAACTCCACCGGTCTTTGATAAGTTGGTCGAGTTTTCATTGCCACATGCTCTCTTCTCCCTCTTTGGTGACTGATTCTTCTTTTTGAATTCTTGAACTGCGGGCTTGTACCACGGGTATCCTCCTCTGAGTACGCTCACACACTCTTCGGTCATTTTTTTCCTCACACGCCGAGAAATGGTCGTTGATGGGATAACTCGTAGGTGGACTTGGATCAGTTTAATGATCGATGCCACATTGCGAGAAATGTTGCGCACAGGTATGGTCTTCTCATTTTGTTTGAAGCGGTTATATTTCATAACTGTCTTCTTCAAGACAGTTATCCCCTCTCTCTTCGAAGATAACTGTGGAGATGAATGAAAATCCAAATTTCATTCACCCTTCCATCGTAGAATGGGGAATTGTCTGATGCGCATTCTGACATGCGGGAAAGTGAGGGTTCCCAAGCCACTCGATCTCTCCCGCAACTCGACGCCTCCTCTCCAAAGTTGTAATCGCTCACAAATCCTCCAAACCTTCAGCACTGCCGCGTATTGAACATCCCACCTCTTCTGCTCTAACACCAGGCTTTCCTCCACGCACGGAGAATACAAAGCCGAGTCTCCACACACAAGACAACCACGCACACTTCTCCTTCCACGCAGGAGGGACCAATAAAAAGAAAAACAAATGAATCTCGTACCCCTCTCCTTGCTCGATAATGTCGTACGCAGGGCATTCAATGGATTTACAGGAAGGGGCCTGGGACGAGCTCCATGTGACCGTCACACGTGCAGGGAGAGCAGCAACACCAGATATAAAACATATCTTCACGCAGAGAAAAGGAAAGGCTGTCTACGCTCTTGCACCAAACAAAATTTATCCTCCACGCTACTCTGGTGTGCTACTCCCACTTCCACGCTCTGATACCAATGTTAGCACAAGAGCAATGTAAAATAATGTCTGAATGATATATTGAATGTACGAGGGGTGAATAAATACATAGAGAATGCGGTTAGGAGATGTAACCACCTGTATCCAAACTAACCAATAAACAATGTATTAAATATGCCAACATCTCGGGTGCTTCAAAGAGAGAAAGAATGATGACCATGCCTCTTAATTGCGCTCCCAACCACCAAATAAAACATCACATTTATGAACCCGGCCACGTTTTGTGAAAAATATCCATCAATATCTCATCAAATCTAGAATTTCTTGATTTTTGTGCGTCGCTCAGAGCCACGATTCCAACAAGTATTCAATTTTGTGCGATTTCGTTGAGAAATACAAAAGTTATGGCCTTGAGTGCGAGCGGGCGGCTATTTTGGGTATGGCAAAGCGGGCGTTTTGTCATTTGACCAGGAATGAGCATTAAGCGATTGGAGCTGAATATGTTTCTTTTAATTAAATATATCTACGTCTTGCTCATTCCGTAGAAAGTCTAATTTTGTGAAAATCGGAGCTCAAGTCAAAAGTTATGGCCGTTTGAAGTTTTACGGTCAAACGTTGACTTTTCTTCTTTGCTTTCACAATTTCGCCTTTCGTGTCCTCGCATCCCGCGCGTACCTTTGTCCCAGCTGTCTTGGACGGATTCTCCGCATGTCTGTGGATTCGGGCTTCCTTGTCTCTCTTTTGAGGCCTTTTCACCTTTTCGCGTCCCTCACGCCCCGCGCGCATTACCTTTGTCCCAGTGTCCCCTGCATACAAAATCCCCGAACTGCCCGAAATGGACCGTCTTTCGAAAAATCGGCCGATTCACGTCCCTCGCGTACTTTTGTCCCGGCTATCCCAAACCACACGAAACAAAAGACTTGACGATTTTCCTGCTTTCGCCGATTCGGATTTTCGCGTCCCTCGCGCCCCAACGTCCCAACTGCCATGCGAACATATATTTGTAATTATATATATGGTTCAAACAATATATTTGTAATTATATGTGCACGGGTATGTTTATTGTTGCATTGTTGCAACATCCCGTTTGTCTGCACATGGTTGTTAATTCCTATAAGAATTGCAACACATTCATTTTAATGTTGATTTGATTGATTATTAATAAAAGTGTGAGGCTTTCGTCCCTCTTCTACACTTTCATTTGGTACCAGAGCTGGTTGATCTAGACTTGTGAGCAGAGAAGGTTGGAGAGAGGTTGTAGAAGGAAGAAAAAGTCTTGGAGAAGAAATTGCACTCCATAGAGAGCTTATGTTGCCTCAAAGCAGCCTTCCCGCACATCCCCCGCATCCCACAACCTCCTGTCATACTCTAGGTAAAAGCAAAGATTTTTTTTTGCCTTGGTGCCCCCTGCACCAGGAAAATTTGCTTCCTAGAATCTAATCGATTCAAATAAAAAAATTTTTTCCCAATAGAGGTTTCACAACTAGATCTAGTTGTTCATCTTAGTAATATTATTGCTAATACTAGCATCTTGCTACATTTGAAGGGGTCTAAATCAGTCGAGTCATTTTATTGTGGCAAAGTTGTATGTTGAGTTCAAACCGAGCTGGTTGTAGATCCCCACCTTGTTAGTGAACTTAGTAACAAGTCAGCTGGTTGAATATTGGCTTGCATAGGCCAAGTCGACACCTTCTCCCATAGACTGAACTGATCTCTTGGAATAGATTGATCAGCTCTGCATTGTGGAACCACCACCTATCCAAGTTTTCATTCAAGCGAGCCTGATCCTATATCCACGCAGAGTTTTCCATGCATTGGTGAATTGGTCGATTCATATACACTACGTCAAACTATTGATCACACAAAGGAGCAATCGAGCTAAGCATCGATGAGTTACAAATTTATTTGGTTGAGTACTATTTGGGTGAGTTCTATTCCAAGTGACCGAGCCTTCCCCTCCACCCTCTCCGAGCTCGGCCTGAAAACAAATAATCCTGCAAACAAATAACCTTGTTGCAAACAAAACAGAGGCGTCTATTACAAAAATAAGCAGTCTAAACAATCAATAAGCGACAAACAAATCAAATGCAACACCAATGGATCTGCAGATCGAGCCAAGTGAGAAACACAAAATCCAGAACCTGCAACTCAAAGAAAAACACGGCGGTTCAATCAAAACACGATAAAAAAAATAACAAGACATTAAACGGTGAAACGGTGAAAACAAATAAGTCAATTCCATTGCAAGCGGAAAAAGAAAATAACAAAGGAGATCCGGATTTTTCAAGAGAAAACCCTAAACCGTCTTTTCTAGCGTCCAAGTTGACTCCCTTCTCATGCCACATCTGATTTCCAAAGGTCAATCTTTTTTCAAAGCATTTAAATATTACTTGCTTCAGTTCATATTATATGCGCTTTTTTGCGCTTTAGTGGTTAGTGGGATGGGCTTGTGACACTTAAAAGGGGGAGATTAGATGTTCGGATCCCCCAAGAATAATAAATTTTTAAGCTATTTTAAATTTGGTGGAATTTTTAGCACAGACCACCAAAATTAGGGCCAAAAACTCCAATAAAATCCCTTAGTTACTACTAAACCCCCTCTATTTTTAGCAAGAGAAAACCCTAAAAAGGGTCCAAAATTTTTTCTCCCACTTAGCATATTTTTTAAATTTGAGCAACATTTTTAAAGGGGGGTCACTTAAAAACTACATTTTGAGTTTGTGGTTTTTTTGCTTAGAGAGCCGTATTGAGCTCCCAGAGGCCAAAGGCCCCGAAAAAACAAAAACAAATTATTTGTCATTCAATTTTTTAGAATTTTGAATGTAATTGCATATTTCAAGTGTATTGTACTAATTTGTAGGTTGCCATATTCAACCACAAACCATTGTAACTGCTTTAAAACTGGTAGAGATTTGTACTAAAAAATAATAAAAATTTGGTTTATGTATCACTCACGAGATCTTCGATCTCATTCACAGCGTTCGATATAAATAAACAATGCCTCTAGAAGCGCTTACTGGGTAAAGTCATCATGACTACTACTACACTTAACGCCTAATATAGCTGCAACAACGTCATCTGGGCATCGACCCTTTAAATCAATGGGGAGTAATAAGGACACAATGCACACACTTTGAGCCCTCCCATCCATCTTGTGAATGATTTCTGACTTAAATCTAGACTGAGAAATTATCTAAGTATATAGCAAAGTTACGCACACATGTGTATGAGGATATTTCTTTGAGTCGGTGTCAATAATCACACAAACCCCTTTTGTATTGTCTTGGTACCACGTATCAGATTCTTTCACGTACGTTAACGCCTCTTTCACGTATTCAACGAGTATATAGAAAGGGTGAGCTTCTTCCACATACCGATGGGTATATCAGAAGGGCGCATATATAGAAAGGTTGGTATATCGATGATTGTATATAGATTGGGAGACCATATACCTAGAGTGATAAGAGCCTTACCCTTTGTTAGTTGATTTCTAAAATGGGCACCAATGCCCCCAAGTTCTTTCTTCCAGATTCTCAACTTCTAAGAGGAAATAACTATGTAGCATGGAAGACAAAAATCAAGACACAACTTGAGTTTGAAGAGATTTGGAATGTTGTGGATGGTTCTGTAACTAGATCAACAACTGATACAACACAAAAATGATAGTTTGATAGATCCGATCAAAAGGCCAAGATGATAATCTTGTTTGCAGTGTTCGATGATGTGCAACCCCACATTCGAGATGCCAAATCAGCCAAAGAAGCATGGGATAAGTTGAGCATAGTGTATGAGGCCAAGAACAAGAATGTCATACTGAATTTGCAGAGTCAGTTACACACACTAAAGTTCAAACAAAATGAGAAAATAGAAGCTTTCTTAAGAAGAGTTACAAAATTAAGGGCTTCACTTCTAGCCCTAGGAGAGGAGGTCACTGATACAACTCTCATTCCCATTTTCGAGAGCACTCCCTCCTTCATACCACATTTTTGTGACAACACTCAACTTTTCAGATCAGATAGTTTCTTTTGACAAGTTAGTGAACCTACTGCAACAAGAGGAAGCAATGTACAATAAAGATGATGAAGAGGAGCAGAACTTTCTTCTCATCAGAAATGGAAAGGAAAAGGAAAAGGAAAACCTAATTCCTCTCAAAAGTCCCAAAAAACATCAACATCAAGGGGACAAACAACAAAAGAAGAAATGTCCTATCTACAAAAGAGGACATGAGTTAAAAGATTGTTGGTTCAATACCTATAAGAAAGGTTCATCAAGAAACTCTGGACCTCAAAATCAACAATCTTATAAGGGACATTCTAACTACAATCAAGGGAAGAAGAAGGGGAACTGGTGAAGAAAACCCCATCAACAAGGAAATATAGTTGAGCAAGAAGAACATTAGATAATGAAGACTTCTTGTACATTGCTCGATCAAGTGAACCCTCCACATCATCTAGTGATGTTTGGTATGTTGATTCGGGAGCCACTCGACACATGACCGGCCATAGAGACTGGTTTACCACAATGAGGGACACACCTTCAAAAATCATGTTTCGTTAGGTGATGATTCTTCATACATAATATAGGGATTGGGAACATTTTTCTCTACCCTTGGTTCACACAATTGTAGATTATCGATGTACTATATGTCCCTGGGTTGACAAAGAATATGCTATCAGTCAGTCAACTCCTAGATCACAATTTGAAAATTGACTTTGATAGTCATTCCGAAAGAAAATGTGTTTAATTCGAGACAAATCACGAGGCTCAAAAATAGTTGCAAAAGCCTCCAATGTGGGACGCATGTTCCAACTTGATTTTTCCACAGAGATGATCAAGCACTTGTGGCTAAGAACTCTACCTGCACAATTGTGGCATCGAGACTTGGTCACATCAGTTTCAAGTATCTCAAAACACTTCACCGATACAACATGGTAAAAGGATTTCCATCTCTCTAAAGAAGGATACAGATAAGTGTCCTCACTGCCTAACAGGAAAAAACACAAAGCTTCATTCCATAAGAGTACTTATCGAGCTCATGGTAAGCTTGATCTGGTTCATACCGATCTTTGTGGTCCGATGCAACCGAGTCATTCTAGATTTCAGTACTTCATGCTTTGTGTTGATGACTATTCAAGAAAAATGTGGATATATTGTCTTCGTAAGAAAAGTGAAGCTTTTGAAACTTCAAGAAGTTCAAAGTGGTTTTGAGAAATGAACTGGTCATCACATCATAACTCTCCACTCAAGATCGAGGGGGAATTCACCAGTGATGAGTTCAAATCCTACCTACAAGCTCATGAGATTCATCAACAAATGCCTCCTCCACACACACACAACAGAATGGTGTTGTTGAGAGAAGAAATCATACTATCATGGAAATGGTGTGATGCATGATCGATGATTCTAGACTAGCGAGGACATTTTGGGAAGAAAAACAAAAAAATAATAGTTTATTTGTTGAACAAGAGTGCCCATAGTTTCTCTTGATGGAGTAACACCATATGAAGCATGGTCAAAGTGGAAACCATCTGTTGCACACCTCAGAGTATTTGGGTGCAAAGAAAGCATGCACATACCCAAGAAGAATAGAAAGAAGTTGGATATGAAATCACAAAAACTCATCTTCATTGGCTACAAGTGAAGAGACTCTTGGGTACAGATTGATGGATCCAAAGACCAGAAAGTCTACACCAACAGAGATGTTGAGTTTTTTGAGAAGAAAGGAAGTAGAGACTCCTCCTCCAGACTCACCTGATGTAGATTTTTCACTGTTGTAAAAATAGAAGCGATGTTCCCACAGATGATGAAAGTGATGATGGGGATGATGGTGATGATCAGATAGAACCACAACCCATGGGAGAGTAGTTCAACGTATGCCCAAGTGGTATACTAACATGATACGAGATGCAAAATTGGATGCTCCACCTGGATACATCCACCACTGGACCAAGGACTCACAGTAAAGCATGAGAAGAAGTAAAATTTTCTTTGATGAGTAGAGTTATTGAATCTGATGAGCCCTCTAGTCCAAGAATCCCTATAGTCAAAATCTTGGAAAGATGCCATGGATGTTGAATATAATTCAGTGATGAAAAACAACACTTGGCAACTTGTCGATCTTCCACTAGGAAGAAACCCATTGGTTGTAGATGGATATTCAAAACAAAGTACAAAGCAGATGGGACCATAGACAAGTATAAAAGACTAGTAGCAAAGGGGTATGCACAAAAAGAAGGCATGATTATGAGGAGACATTTTCTCCCACATCTAAGATCAAAAATGATCAGGATGATCTTTTCTCTAGCTGCACAATTTGGTTGGAAAGTCCATCAGATGGATGTAAAAAGTGCCTTTCTAAATGGAGATTTACAAGAAGAAGTCTACATGACTCAACCTGAGGGATATGTTGTACCTGGTCAAGAAACAAAGGTATGCAGACTCAAGAAATATTTGTATGGCCTTAAACAGCACCCCGGGCTTGGTACATCAAAATTGATGAGCATCTCATACAACATGGATTTGTTATAAATCCATACGATCCCAATCTCTACCTCAAAAATCAAGGGGGAGATTGTGATTTTTGTTTTCTATGTCGATGATCTAGTCATCACTGGTAGTTCAGTGAAGATGATCGATGCAATGAAGAAAGATCTTAACCGATCATTCGACATGACAAGATCTCAGGATGATGCACTATTGTCTTGGATTGGAAGTATGGAAAAAAGAGAATCACATATTTGTTTCTCAGTTGAAGTATACCAAGACAATGCTTGAGAAATTTAGGATGATGGATTGCACACCTATTGCTACACCTATGGAGAACAAGATTGTAGTTATCTCATTCAGATCCATCTCCTGTGGTAAATAACTCTCTATCGGCAAGTTGATTGGGAGTCTCATTTACCTCACATACACTAGACTAGATATCAACTTTGTAGTGAGCTATCTATCCAGGTTCATGCAGAACCCAAAGTTTTTCATTGGAAGGCAACAAGGTGAATCTTGAGATATCTCAAGGGAAAAATGGATCTTGGTCTAGAATACAAGAAGAATGACAACTTCTTCTTGACTGGATATTGGATTCAGATCATGTAGGAAATATTGATGATAGAAAATCCACTTAGGATTTGTATTCTTTTGGGATCTAGACCGATATCATGGGGAAGCAAGAAACAACACTTTGTTTCTCGCTCTTCTACAGAAGTTGAGTATCGTTTGTAGGTGAAGTTGTCTGTGAAGTGATATGGCTACATCGCATACTTGAAGGACTTGGAATACCACAGACAAACCAACCACCTTATATGTAGACAATGAAGGTGTTCTCAAACTTGTTCGCAATCTAGTTTTTCATGAAAGAACAAAGCACATTGAGGTACAAGTACATTTCATATGTGAGCATGTCTTGAAACACAATATACAACTTCATTTTTTCCAACAAGATGAACAATGAGCAGATATCTTCACAAAGTCACTTGCACGTGACAAGTTTGAGTTGTTTAGAGAGAATTCCTCTCCTCATCCCTTGAGGCAATGAAAAATTAAGGGGGAATGTTAGGGTAAACATATTTTACTATAGGTAAATTTAGCATAGGTAAGTTAATTATTAAATTGTGGTAAGTTGTTATAAACCATATTTTAATTGTATTTGGGAATAGTATTTCCCGTAGCATGTTGTTTTTCATTTATTGGAGTTGTTATATGTGTTCAATTATAAATATATTTGTAATTATATAAGAATTACAACACATTCATTATAATGTTTATTTGATTGCATAAAAGTGTGCAACATCTCTTCTACATTCAGATGATATCACATTTTGATTTCAATTCAAATTAAAAAACTATAAGTTTTACCTCGAACACATTCATTGTAATTTGATTTTGATTGATTATTAATAAAAGTGTGAGGCTTTCGTTTCCCTTCAGATTGTAATGGGTGAAACCAATTGCACTATGATATTCTCCATATAACAACAATGAGGTTTTCAAGATCAAAATTTTATTCTTGAATACATAGGAAAAAACTACGAGGTGGTTTCTCGAGGGTTTGGTCGTAGGAAAATGGTTGCTCCCAAAAAACCATTTTCCAAAGAAGATGGAAACCCATTTTTCAAACATGACTATCTAATTTTACTGAGATGTTTCCAAGTTGAAATGAGTTCTCTATATGACAAGGAAGAGGTTGAAATATTTTAACATCAGGACATAGGTTTAAAGATTCTTCTTTCATGTCAATTTTGGGAGGTGTTTGTGACAAATTGGGATTTTTAAAATTTTTAGTTGACATCGGTAATACATTTATCAATCTAGATTTAATGATCGTGTTCATACAATGGTATTCAAGTCATAAGTTGTTTTTTTCATATTCTAGATCTAGTGTTTTGGCACACCATGTAAGGAGACCATTTATGACATGAATAGTTTAACATGATATTGAAAATTCATTAGTGCATTTTTTAAATATCATTTGATAAAAAATCATGGATAACCATCTAGACTTTAAATTTTACATTTGAGCCATTATAAGGGGAATTAAAATCTCAAAAGAAAGTTAGAGAGAGAGAGAGAGAGAGAGAGAGAGAGAGTTAAAGAGAGAGAGAGAGAGAGAGAGAGAGAGAGTTTGTGCCTATAACGTGTTGACACACAAGATTTGAGGAGTTTGACGTTACATGAGCCAAATGTATTTTCTTGAGAAGTTCCAAGGTCTTTTATTCACACCCATTTTTTGAATTTCCCAAAACCATTGAGGTTAATGAATACATATCTCTTCTAGGCATTCTTTTATGAAAATTGACTTATTTTTGTTATTTTGCATAAAAGTTTCCAAGGCCTTCGAACAAGCCCATTTGACCAAAACCTTCAAACACCAAGGAATACATCCTTGATGCTACCTCAAGATGGATCTAAATTCCAAGTAAACACATCCACACAACCATCATAAGTTTTATTGGTGCATTGATGATAAGATATTAGATTTTCCTAAGTGAGCCATCGTAGCCAAATACACTCAACTAAGAAAACAAATCCACACAACCACCACATGTTTGATTAAATGAATATAAATTTTAAATTTTATCAAGATGACAACATATCCAAAAGGTAAACCAAGAAAACAAATCCACACAACCACCACATGTTTAAATGGCTTGTTAAAGATAAACTTTAGGGTTTCCTCAAGATAAGTAGTGCTTCAAATAAAGTCACATTTTTGGTCTAAAACAACAAAAATACCCATGCCATCTAAGTATTTTCCACCCCTTTGAACCACATAATGTGTGCATTTGGATGCTAGATAAAAATAAAAATGAATCTTGCACTCCTTGAGTATTCCATGATACCCCAATCATTTTCAAGAATTTTGTCAAACAAACCCTACACCTTACTAAGTGTGCCTAGTCTGCATGAAAATATACCAACAACACTTGTAAAGAAACATTAAAACAAAAAACCCCTATTTATTCTCCTTGGTGGGAATACCTTTCTATTCCAAAGCTCCTATTTTTTAGTGTAGGTTGGGGAGAACACTAGAAAAGGATGCAAATTTAGATTTACACCTACTAACAAGCATTTTCTTGATTTTTTTACATCCTTGCACCATGAGTGCCGCATTAAAACTTTCCCCTCTGCAGCCATTAAGAAAGAAAACTCTAAAATGCACTTTATAGATGTAACTCACCCCTTTAACATGATTTAGATTTTATTAATATTATTATTATTTTAATTTTTTAATTTTTTATTTAATACTTTTAAAATGTCACATACATGCTTCTTCTAAGGTGGATTTGGTTATACTTGTGGACGAGATATGGTCACATACATTAATTTAGTGTTTACATTAGCTCAATCAAGAAGCTCAACATTCGTTTAATCAAATAAAATGTGGAATCGATTGAATTGAGACCTAACTCGATTGATTTTATACGAGCTCGATTCAACACCAATATTTTTAATTCCAAACTAATATATAAACATAATATTAAAAATTAATTTGCATGTTCTAGAAGTTGGATGCTAATTACGATATCACCCTTTACCCGTCAATCTCGATGAAACTCCTTATTCAACACCCAAATGGGTTTGTATTCCATCTTTTTTAGCCAAAGAATCACAATAACTCACCTTCTTCAAAGGGATAGAAAAAAATTTAAATGACGATGATGATGCCAACCACATCTCGAGGAATGGAATTAAGAACCCATAATGAAGGAGACTTTTGCATTTATGTTTGGGGGCTACACATAAATAATGAAGATCATTATGTCAAGCCCTCAAAATGTAATATTGAGTCATAGAGGCATAATACATGGGTCATATCATTTATTATGATATTTTAAAAGTGGATCCTCATAAGATCTAGGCCATGGTGGATTGGAAGATACTTAAAACCCTAAAAATATCTAAAGGGATTAGTAAGGTTTATAGGTTCTCTATCTATTGCAGATTTACGAAGAATTATGGTAGTATTGCAAGACCACTCATAAATTTATTAAATACCCTTTCATTGGAATTGGGAAGCAACTCGGGAATTTGATACAATGAATAAGGACATGTGTATCACTCCAATTATGGATACCACATATATCTCCAAAACAATAATTATCAAATTTGATGCTTCACGGTGCGGCATATGTGCATTAATAATATAATATGTTTTCCAATAACATTTTAGAGTCATCAAATCAAAGGTAAGAATCTATCAAAAATAATTTATGAGAATGAAAATATGGTTATTTTTATGTAATCAAACAATGGAGACCATATCTCATGGGTCCTCACTTCAAGGTGAATAAATATCATGATAGTTTGAAACCGTTCTTTGAGCAACAACTATCATCTAAATAATAAGACAAATGTGTCACAAATATGTTGGATTATGACTTTGAGATCATTTACAAGAAAGGAAAGTAATATTTGTTAGTTGATGCACTACCTAGGAGAGATGATTCTGTGAGAGGATTTAGTCTAAACTATATAAATTTAATTTAAATAGTAAACATAACAATATGCATTTGATAATTAAAACGAAAAACAATCAACACTTGTATTTAATGTGGGAAAACCTCTATGAGATTAAAAACCCACAAATAGATTTCTATACATGAGAAACCCTAATCATTTTAACATGGAAAATATGTCATTAAATAATTTCTCATCTAACTTCTCCTCTCTTGAAAAAATATTTATTTATGGGCCCGACATGATTCCTAAAACACACTTTCGACCTATTTTGTAAAAAAATCAATTAATATATCCTTAAGTTTTATTTAATGAATAAATATATGTTCCTATTTTTATTTATTAACTATAATCTATACTTTATAGTTATATTTAATATCAACATTATATATAATCAGGAACTCATAAGGGGTTAATAACCCACTTAAGATTATGTTACAAAACTCCCCATTAATTTTAAGTGGGTTGTATCCCAACATTACCTATTTATACAACAAGATTTATAATCCTCAAACCATGATAATTATATTTATATTTATTTATTTATATAGAACAACATTTTACAAGTTTTGTGGATATATAATTCATAGTGGAACTATAAGAGTGTGTTATTCACCCCTTAGTAATATGAGTGGTAAAAAAGTATATAAGTGCATTTGCATCATTATCAAAATATTTTAATCATGAAAAATGAAAAAAATATAATATAATAAGTTACTTACTTCTTTAGGGTATATAAGTATAAAATACGATGAACGGAGTTAAGACTAATATTAACAAATCTCAATAGAGTTTGAAGTACTAAAAAATTTAAATTCAACATTTAAAGGGGATACCATAATCTAACAAGAGAAATTCCAATGTGAATTCGAGAAATCAATCTCAAAACATAAAAGTACACTTGATATAAAAAATTAACTATAATGCTTTAAATTTGATCATGACTTTAAAAGGAACGATAACGAGATCGTACCAAGCTAAGAAACACGATGTTAATCAAACACCATGAACAATAAGATGAAATTAATTCGCCATAATAAATTTACATAAAACCTTTGCAAACAAATGAGCAAGAAATATCATATATTATTATGGAACTCAATGAAATATAATGAGAATGGGACTTGCTTATATAGGAAAGGAATAATAATCTAAGAACCAGTCAAGGTCATAGATCAAGCCATAAATCATGGAAATAACTATTCATCAAAGAACTAGTCAAGACCATAGATTTAGGAAAGAACTAGACATCAAGGATTTAGTCAATACCATAGATCAAGGAAAAATTATACCTAACAACTGGATAATATCCCCCTAATATCTAAATAAATAAAAAGAAATATCCACACACATAAGTGGGTGAGGATAAATACAATAAAGGTAAATAAAGTACATAGGTGAACATGATCTAAGGTAAATACCTACTCTAACAGCCCCCTCAAGTGAAGCTAGGAGCCAAAATAGAAGTGGCATGTCCACAGTATGAGTCCCAAAGCAACTAGGCTTGATGAGGTACTCATGTACAATATATCCATGAAGAAATCTCAAACCAAAAGAAGGAAAGAGAAAGAAGAAGAAGAAGGAAGATGTTCTCACGAACACCCCCAAGAACAACTTCTGAAACCCCAATCATTCCACATAACTCAAGGTAGCGAGGTGATGTAAAAGGCTTCGTAAAGATGTCTGCAACCTGCTGTTGATTCGAAAGGTACTCCAAGCAAAGAAATCCATCTTGAATGTGCTAACGAATGAAGTGGATGTGTATCTCAATATGCTTGGTCCGTTGGTGCTCAACTGGGTTGCGAGAAATGTGAATTACACTTTGGTTGTCACACCAAAGTACAATCAATGAATCCTATGGGAATCCAAACTCTGTCAATAACTGGTGAAGCCAAAGAATCTGCTGACTCGCTGTAACTGTTGCCCTGTACTTTGCCTCTGAAGATGAAAGTGCAATATCCTGTTACTTTTTGCATGCCCAAAAAACTGGAGAAGAACTAAGACAAAAAATATAGCTGAATTGGAATGCTGTCATTAATAGAACCTGCATAATCGAATCTGTATACCCAACCAACTGAGTAGAACCCCTAGTGTAGTGTAGGCCAAAGTGGGAAGTGAAAAAGTGCAAAATCCTTTTAGCATCCTACACTGTTAGTGACAACTATGAGAATAATATGCAAACCGAGATACAATCCCTAATGTAAATGAAATATTAGGGTGAGTATGGGTCAAGTACATGAGACTACCACCCAATTGCTTATACAACATAGGATCAAAAGTGGTGTGGTACATGTGGAAATAAGAGTAACCTCAAACTGAAAAGGAGATGGAATTGGATTACAATCGGTAATATCAAAGCGCCGAAGAAGATTATGGGTGTACTTTTTTGACTCAAACGAATCCTGGATCTGTTTGAGAAATCTAAAAACCCAGAAATAATTTAATAACCTAAGATCTATCTTATCAAATCAGTGTAGAAAGAGCCCTCGAATACTCGAATGTGAGAAGAAGAGCATCAGTAAGTAACAAATCATCAACATACAAGACAAGTATTGAAATATTCTCACCAACATGTTGGAGATACACCTGTATGATCGAGTGGCAATGAACAAAACCAATAGATAGAAGAAAAGAATCCATCTTCTCATACCAAGCCAAAGGGGATTGTTTGAGGATGTAGAGAGACCTTGAGCCTAAAAATAAGATTAGAATCCTAAAAAAATCCAGGTTGGCGGCTCCATGTATATTTCCTCTTGTAGATATCCATGTAATAAGGCACTCTTCATGTCCATCGGTATACGGGCCACCTTTGTGATGCACCAAGAGAAAGTACAAGGCATACATAATCCATCTTGGCAACGGATGCAAAAGTATTTGAGTAATCAATACCTTCAACTTGTGAAAAACCCTTTGTAACAAGACAAGTCGTATACTTGTCAATGGACCCATCACTGCGTATTTGGTTCGGTATACCCATAAAAACCTAACCATATTTCTTCCTTTAGGAAAAGATACCAAATCCCAAGTATGATTCTTCACACAATGAGATCCCTCTCCACCATCAGTTTGAGCTTTTGGTGTGATGGAAAATCATTTAGCTATGATACTAGGTGGTTAAGCGTGATGCCATGGAGTAGTACTAGGATGGGTGACCTCCCAAGAAGTCCAGTGTCATTTCCTCCTAATTTTGTTGGGCTTGATTGGGTGTATAGCTGGCTCCATCATGCAAGAGGGTGTTGGCATAAGGTGATTAACACGATGAGATCCCTCTCCACCATAAGTTTGAGATTTTGGTGTGACAACAAATCATTTAGCTTTGATACCATAAAAAGAACAATAACCAGATCGTAGCAAGCCAAGAACATAGATGCTAATCAAACACCATGAATAATAAGATGAAATTAATTCACCGAATAACTTTACATAAAACCTTTGCAAACAAATGAGCAGCAATATCATATATTATTATGGAACTCAATGAAATACAATGAGAATGGGCCTTGCTTATATAGGCAAGGAATAACAATCTAAGAACTAGTCAAGGTCGTAGATCAAACCATAAATCATGGAAAGAACTAGTCAAGACCATAGATTTAGGAAAGAACTAGACATCAAGGATCTAGTCAATACCATAGATCAAGGAAAGAACTATACCTAACAACTAGATAATATCCCCCTAATATCTAAATAAATAAAAATAAATATCCACACACATAAGTGGGTGAGGATAAATACAATAAAGGTAAATAAAGTACCTAGGTGAACATGAGCTAAGGTAAATACCTACTCTTACAGACTTTAAACATTACCATAAGACAATAAGATCTCTGCTATCTTAGAGAGGATAATTTATAATGTACCCAAATAAAATAAAAACATTGTCTAATCATGAGGCTTGATAAGATTAGAACATTCAATTGAAAATCTCACAAGAGGCATGGCATCGTGGCTGATTTACTCCTATAGGAATTTAACTTAATAATTTTATCAAATTTGAAGAACATTTTAAAGTTTAGTGTTGAGATAGTAAACAAATGATTTAATGAAATGTTCCTCTTGAAATAAATAATTCAAATTTACCCGTGGAAATATCTTTGGACACATGTAAAGGTATTTTAAATAAAATATTTTGTAAATTGGTTGAGGTAATTTAATTTAATTTAATTTATTATTATTTTATTATTTAAAAGTTGAATTTATAAAAATGAGTAATTACAAATAAGGATCATTTGTAATTAAGTTTGACTATCCTTATTTATTAAAAATTAAAGTCAAATTCAAGTTTAAAAACTTATCTGTTGGATCTAATGCATACGGGCCTTCCATTTTTAGGCCAATAAGCCTACTTATCACTCAATACAAAGGTTTTGACATTTTTCATACTTCCCCATTGACATCTCCTCGTACTATAATCTATTTGTAGATGGAAAAGAAATGTTAGTGTAAATTGTAAGTTAGAAATGGAAAGGGAATAAAATGCAATACCTTCACTTACCAAAGTATAGCTTCTTTGATTTGTTTGACGTGCTCAAGATGTTGAATTAGATGTTCTTGCTTGATTCTGGAGACACTTGGGCAACACCTCCCCTTTGATGAAGATTTTACTTGATGAAGATGATGATAGATTGATTGAATGATAAAATGGATTGGTTGGATGAATAAAAAGAAGATATTTTCTATGAATTTTCAAGATGTTTTAAGCTAGCTCTCATGGAGGATGAGAGTTCAATTTATATTTTGTGGGTGGAGGATTCAATGGATAGGATTAAGCCAAGTTGGATTGAGATAAAGGGTGGAGGATGCATGAGAAGAATGGAGAATTATAGAATGTATATTTCTATAATTTTGAATTTAAAATTTATGGAGGGAAGAAGGTTATTTGAATTAAAAACTTCAATGGAGGAAGGTTTAGAAGGCTTTAGATAAAGCTTCTAGATTTAGAGTGTGAGGATGTGATTAGATTATAATTAGATTAGGTTAATAAATGATGATTATGGGTGAGGTTACATGGAAATGCTAGGTGTAGGGATGGGTAGGGTAGGTGGTATGTGAGATGTAGGAATATTAAATTCCTAAAATGTTAATGAAGGATTATGATGATAATATGATATAATAAGGAATTAAAGCTATTAATGTTAAAATGAGATATAATAATGATTTAAAAGGATTAATAATGTAATGATAAATAATGATAAAGGGTAAATAATGATAAAATGGATTAATAATAATTAATCTTGCGATTAATTATTATATGGATGATGTTGGGATATTTGCGGGACAAATTAATCGTAATTAATCATGTCAACATTTTAGATGTCTACATTTTGCCCCTCTTTGAAGTGTTATTGTGGAGTAATGAAAATTCAAAGAAAAAGAATAAAATATGTTATGATGGTGATATGATGCCCCTCGAGGGGTTAGGTAGGGAGGAACGAGTCGGGTAACCACTCAAAAAGAGGAGATTCCCAAGTTAGTAGATGAGAGATGAGAGAGGATGAATGGATGAGAGGATTTTGAGGATTAGAGGATTAGATGAGGAGGATTAGAGGATTAGAAGATTTGAGGATTTAGAGGATGAGGATTAGAGGATTAGAATATTTGAGGATTTAGAGGATGAGGATTAGAGGATTATAAGATTTAGGAGATTAGAGGATTAGGATAGAGGATCAAAGGAATAAGAGATTAGAAGATTAAGAGATATTGTATTTAGAGGATGAGATCAATGATGTATGACAAGGGTGAATATTTTGGATTAGAAGGATGTTCCATTCAAGGGATAGGTTTGAAGATTTGGGAGTAGATTGGAGGATGTTGGATTTGACGATGTTAGATTTGAGGATTCTTGATATGAAGATAGGGTATAGGATGTTGGATTTGGAGGATTAGTTGATTGAGGATGTTTGGATTGATTTTGATGATAGGAATTTGATGAGATGAGAGTATTGGGATGATGATTGAGTTTGATGGAGATTTGAGTTTTGATTGAGAGGATGTTAGAAGATGCCCCAGCTAGGGGGTGAGGATTTTGGATGTTGGATGTGAGATGATAAGATTTAGATGTGGATATTGATTGATTGATTGATTGATTGATAGAGGATAGATGTTAGATAGTTAGTTAGATGATGATGAGGATTAGGTGTGGATGATGATAAGGTTAAATGATGATGATATATGGGGGTGTGATACCATAAATTTCCCACTATTATCATCATTATAATTTTATTGATGTGGCATGGAGTAAGATGCACCAATGGTATAAAGACCATGATGATTGAATTCCCTTATCCTCGTATCATTGGACAATTAATTGATAAAATATGGTCCTCATATCATTAAACCATGTAAAATAAAAATAAACAAAAGGGGCCTCATATCATGGCCAAAATGTAAATGCAAACAAAAAAGTAAACACACAAAAAAAAACACACACATTTCATTTTTGTATATTGTTTTTTGTTTTTATGGATTGTTTGATTGTTTTTATTTTTAGATTTTGGATTTTAGATGTTTAGATTATTTGATGGTTGATGTTGAGATTTTGGAATTGGGATGGTTTGAATTTGAGATGAGGTAAGATGAAAGGATTCATGATTGGATAAGCTCATGAGAGGATGGGAAAGGATGTAGGATCAGATGTGATTTTTTTTTATATAAGACCCAAAGTGCATGTTTAGGTAGGATGAAAGGGAATGGTTAAGGGAAATTGGATAGGATGGAAGGAGGATAGGGATGGGTTGATTGGTTAGGATTAGATGGGATGTGAGATGAGAGATATATAAGATGAGTGATATGGGATAGGATAAGATGGGGGGTATGGAAGATGATAATATATGGGTATATGGGGAGATGGACTAAGGGATAGATGTGGTATGCCCCTAATTGTAAAGTAGGGTGACATGTGTGGATAGATGATGAGTTTTATTTTCCCTAGGTGTAGGGTAGAATGGGAGTGATGTAAGGTAGGATGTAAAGGATCCTGATTAAGTTCCAATTTATTTGGGTGGGAAGGAGAGGAAATTGGATAGGTTGGGTAGGATAAGGATAAGATGAGGATTGTTTAATGTGGATGGATAGGGAATGGGATAGGTTAGTATTAGATGGGATGTGAGATGGGAGATAGATAGATAGATAGGATGAAATATGTGGTATAGGATAAGATGGGGGATATGAAAGATGATAAGATATGCCCCAAGTATAGGGGGGATGGATTGAGGGATAGATGTGGTGTGCCCCCAAGTGTAAAGTAGGGTGGCATGTGTGGATGGATGGATGGGTTTGATTTTCCCCCAGGTGTAGGGTAGGATGGGAAGTGAGGGATATCTAAAATGGATGATACCTAGCGGATGATAGTAAGGTCTCCCCCTAAGTCATGATGATGAAATTGAAAAGGGACATGAGGAGGATTGGATGAAAAGGAAAGGATCATCGTCTTCTTCCCATGGATGTTTGATCAAAGGAAAAAGGATGTGGATGGATGTGATGGATGGAATAATATAAGTGATGAAAAAAAGATGAGCCTAATGGCACATGTTGTAAGGCAAGAGATTGGAGACTAAAAAAAAGTGTGACCAAGGTTTAAACAATACCTGGCAACATGCAAGCCCTATGTCTCTTTGAGATCAAAGTGTGTGTGATTGTGATGGTTAATTACTTGAAGTGAAGACTTAATGGGTAGTATGTGAAGACAAACTAGCCAATGTATAGGGAGTGATTAAGTCAAATAGGTTGATGGAAGGTGAACAAAAGGTTAAGTCATGTGCATTTTTTCGCTTCATCACCTAAGTGCATCCATAGCCCCGATGGAGATACATCGATTCTTGTCACAAAATTTCTCTACTACCAACCAGTGCATCCATAGCCCCAGTAGAGTTTTTGGAAACACCCCTAGAGAGAGTCTTGAGGTGGATTTTATTTGATATTTTTAATTTGATATGATTTTTTTTTTTTGATTTTTGATTTTTGGATTTTTTTGCATAAAGAGATTCCACTCTCTTGAGAACTCTCAAGGGGTTAAGAATCACTAGTGGCTTGATGGGGGGATGGAAATGAGTGTAGTGATGACATTGGCTAGAGTGTCAAAGACATGCCCAAGGTATTCACCACAAGTTGATTAAGTGTGTTAAAGTGTGTGGATCTCTAGGAGGAAAATTGTGCTTTGAATGTTGGAGGTAATGATAGACCAAGGTCACACAATTGTAGTAGGTACTATTGTCTTACAACATGTGTGAGAAAGTTGATCAAGTGTTCAAATGAATGGATTAGAAGAGGATATGAATGATGTGATGATAAGAATGGATTAGATGCGTAAAGGGATTTGGATGTTGGATGGAAGGAGGATGGGTGGGAAGGAAAGAACATCCGTGCGTAGTGATGAATTATGTGCTCAATCCATTTTTAGGTGTTTGGTATTTGTAGGGGGGATTAAATGATTTGTGATTGGGTTGAGTGGTTGGGATGGTAGGATCAACAAGAGGAGTGGTAGAAATGGTTTTGTGATGGAGTAGTGGGAGGGTTGTTGTTAGTGTTAGGTTTATACCTAAGCCTAAATGACCTAGATTTTGAGGAAGGAGATGGGTTCGTGAATGCCTTGTTCATGGATGCCTAAGCCTTTGCCTCGATGTTTCATATTAGTGAACATATTTTTGGCTATAGGATATGAAGTGGATGGGGAATGATGATGCCATGTGGTCATCATGAGACTTGGGGTTGTAGTTTTTTCATCCACTAAGAGGCCGGACTTAACAAAGGATGGAGGTGAGATTTGTTTTTTTTTTGGTTGGTGAGGGATGTTTGGATGTATGATGAGATTTGGATGGATGATGATGTTTGGATGTTGAGTGGGATTTTGATGGTGGATGATGGTTAGGGATAGGATTGGGATGGAAAGGTGGTGGATAGAGAGGTACAAGGATAAGAATTCCTTGGTTAATGAGATTTTGGACATAAGACCTAAATTACATGCAATGATTGGTGAATGTCCATGGGTGCGATGGAAGTCACAATAATAGTGTTCCCGATACCAAGATGGTTTGGGAAGGTTTTGATTGTGTGATTTGATTGGGGATGGATGATCATGTTGAAGGTTTTTAGATGATGGAAGATGGTGGTCAAGGATTCTCCTAAAGGAGTGAAGTGGTTTGGGTTAAATGGTTTTGGGGAGTAGGAAGTAAAGGTGCAGGATTGGGTGGATTATGAGATGTTTTGGTTGATTTGGATTTATGAGTTAGATTAGATTGTTGTGGCTTAGAAGATGAAGGGGATGGATTAGGCCTGGGGCAAAGTGGATGGTTTGGGCTTGGAGGCCAAAGTAGATTTGGTTGATTTTGGATTGGTTGGAGTATGTGGTTTTGAGGTAGATGGTTTTGGCTTAGGATTAGATTATTTTTGGGATTAGTAGATGTAGATGAAGGGATGGGTGTAGATTTAGATGAAGGGGATGGGTGTGATATGGGGTCACATTAGATTTGGGTGATGTTGGGGATGAAGGAGATTTGGGAGATGGGTGTGGTGTAGGAACCACATTAGATTTGGTTGATTTAGGGGATGAAGTAGATGAAGGTGACATAGGATCCTCATTAGATTGGGTAGGAGATGGGGTGGGGAGAGGATTGGATATTGGATTTGTTAGGTTTAGGAGTTGTGACTTAGGAGTCATGTTAGATGTTTTAGGATTGGGGGATGGTGGGTTTTGAAATAGGATTAGAGGATATGATAGTGTTAGGTTTAGGTGATGAAGGGGTAAGATAGGATTAGAGTGTGGATGAAGATGATGAGGGTGGCATAGAGATCCACATTAGATGGTTTAGGATTAGGGGTAGAAGGGGATGAGGGTGATTTAGGAGTCACGATGGATGAGATAGTATTGGGCTTAGGTGATGGAGGGATGAAATAGGCTTAGAGGTTGAATTTGATGTTGGATTAGGGATGTGGGACTATTTAGGAGAAATTCCATGTAGGATTGGATTGGGATGATGAAGATGATGAAAGGATGGAGGACTAAGATGAGATGTGGGTGATAATGATTTTGGATGAAGTTTTGTGATTGTTGTGGATATGTGAATGGGACTCGATTATAAGTTTTATGATGATTGGATTTAGGAGTTGAGATTTTGGATGGTGGTGGATTATTTGCATGAGTTTTGATGGGAGGAAGGTGTAGGTCATGATGATTGATAGGGGATTTGGAGGTTGGGGTTTGGGATGGTTGTGTGGGTTTGGGATTGGTGGCTAGATTAGCAAGGACATAAAGGTCCTCTTGGTCTAGGTCAAAGTTAGTGAGGTGGTCAAAGTTGATGTAATTGGCTTATGGGGATAGTGGTTTATGTTGTTTAGGTTGGGTGTGGATTGAGATGATTTGGGTTCCTCAAAGGAGGAAGTCAATGGGGTGAGGGGTAGGGATCTTAGAAGGGAAAATTATGGATGGGGTTGGTTGAGAGATGATAGTTTAGGGGTGATTGATTGATTGATGATTTAAGATTGGATTTTTTGATTAAGTTGTTGAATGGTTTTTAGGATGTTAGGATCGACATGGGATGGTTGATTTGGATGGATGAGGAGAGGGATTGGTTGAGGTAGGATGTTAAGTTTGAGATTTGTTTATTAAGGTGTTGGATAGTGTGTGGGATTTCATGGTCAAAGTGAGATGGTTGACTTTGATGGGTGGGGATGATGGGATAGCTTGGTTGATGGATTTAGAAAAGAGGTAGGGGTTTGGATGTTGGTTTGGAGAGGATGGGGATTGAGGATCAAAGGCCATGGTTAGATAGGATGTGTGGGGATTAGTTTTGGATTAGGATTGTGGATTAAGGATGGTGATGGGATTAGGATTGGGATTGTTGATTAAGGATGATTAATTATGATGATGTTTGATTGATTAAAATTTTAATGTGATGGGATGGTTAAGGGTGTTCAAAAATAAGAAAAAACATGCAACACACACCCTAACTAGTCAAGTGGGATTGCAATCAAGCTATAGCCCACTTTTAATACCACACACCGATGGTGGTGCCACAATTGGCTCTCCACCTATGTGTCAATGTGGGGTTGGCTAGTGAGTGATCTTGGGAGTGTGGCCTCCTTGCACTATAGTTTCAATATGCAAAAGGTTTCCTAGTATAGGATACACAAGCTCACTAGGGGAGTCCCGATATACCTTGTGGTATGTGGGGCCCAAGTCCATGTTGCAAGGATGTTGTCTAAGGCCTGGGTTTTGGGACGTGGAAGTCCCCTCACTTCATTATCACTCTTAAAACAAGCAAGCACTTAGCCAATAATGACAGTTTTCCAAGAATTTATATACCTTGGAACACGGGGTGTGTCTATGTGTGTGGAGATGAAGCCCATGGTCATGAGACCCTAGGACTATGGAAAGTGTGGATATCACTTCCACATCATGTTATTTACCCCTAAAATGAAAAAGGGAAGGAAGGCTAACCACTTTTGATCCTCAAGATTGTCCTAGGACGCGAGAGGAGAGCATACATGGTTTTGCCTTTGGGATGAACAAGCAATAAAGGAAAAAACACAAAAAGGATGATAAATGCAAGATAATAAATCTATATGATAAATGAAATGATAAATATTAGTAGTTTGATGATTGGGTTTTCAAGAGGAGGCCCTACAAAACAAAAAGGTTAGTAGTTTTATTATAATCCCAAATGTCTTGGACCAATCATGCTACAAAACAAATGGTTAGTAGTTTTAGATTGATTTTTAACCAAAAAAAGTAAGCTAGGAAGCTGCAATCAAAGTGTTAGTAGTTTGGAACGAAAGAAAATAGAACTCAATGTATAGTTTAAATGAAAAGATTTAGAAAAATGAAAACTATGAATAAATTATATTATAAAATTCTAAATTAACACTTTAATTGCATGTATCGTACTATTTTTATACCTTTTCGTGGAAAAAAAAAGAGTCATTTCAAGTTTGGGATCAAAAAATTTATAGCTCTCGGAAGTTAGGAAATGAAAGCTACTTATTACAAACATAGGCCTATTGAAATAGCAAAACAAAACGCCAATTGGGGTTTCACAAAAGTACTTAACCATTTACAAAATCGCCAAGGGTTTTACAAAAGCACAAAATTATGTCCCTACGACCACAAAAGTTAGTTTTTCATCCCAAAATCACTATTTAGGTCGAAGGTGTATGTTTTTTTGTATGCATAAGCATTCAAATAGATGATTTCCATGAAAATTTGAAATTTCAAGGTGTAAATCCAAATGATTTTTTTTCAAATTTGGACAGTTTGTTTTAAATATAAAATGTTATTAAAAACAACAAAAAAATTTGGGGGTAAGCCCCACTGATGGGTGCAAAAATTAGATGAAAAAATATTAGTGCAAAATGTAAAAGTTAGAAAACGAACCATATCAATTTCTAATCTAAACACTCTCTATCATTACCTCAGATAGAGCTAGATGGAAAGGAATACAATGAAACACCTTCACTTACCAAAGTAGAGATTCCTTTGATTTGTTTGATGTGCTCAAGATGTTGGATTGAACTTGTTTGCTTCAGATTTTGGAGACACTTGGGAAGCACCTCCCCTTGATTTGATGAATGATTTTACTTGATGAAGATGATGATAGATTGATTGGATAATAGAATGATGATAAAATGGATTGATTGGATGAATAAAAAGAAGTTTGTTATGGATTTCCAATATGTTCTAAGCTAGCTCTCATGGAGGATGAGAGTTCAATTTATAGTTTGTGGGTGGAGGATTCAATGGCTAAGATGAAGCCATGTTGGATTGAGATCAAGGGTGGAGGATGCATGAGAAGAATGGAGAATTATAGAATATAGATTTTTATAATTTGAATTTAAAATTCATGGAGGAAGAAGCTTCCATTGAATTAAAAATTCAATGGAAGGAGAAGGTTAGAGAGGCTTCTAGATTTAGAAGCCTCTAGATTTAGAGGTGTGAGGATGTGATTAGGATTATAATTAGATTAGGTTAATAAATGATGATTAGGATGAGGTTACATGGAAAGGCTAGGTGTAGGGATGTGTAGGGTAGGTGGTAGGTGAGATGTAGGAATATTAAATTCCTATAAAATGTTAATGAAGGATTAAATAGGATAATATGATATAATAAGGAATTAAAGTGATTAATGATAAAAATGGGATATAATAATGATTTAAAAGGATTAATGATGGAATGATAAATAATGATAAGGGGTAAATAAGATAAAATGATAATAATAATAAAATCTTGTGATTAAATAATATGGATAAAATGGATTAATAATAATAATCATAATCTTTTGATTACCATTATGATTGACATCTTTTTGATCCATTGAATGATGACAATTGTTAATAATTTATTAATAAATAACATAAATAAATAAATAAACACTATTATATTAATTAAAAATGGTTGGCATTTTATTGTGGTGGGAATTTTCACTATCTTTCCAGGGTGGCGAAGGAGCCAGTGAAATTATTCTCACCGGTTGGGATGTTGGTCCATTATACACTCTTATTAGTCACTCTTTAGCAGAGATTGCCTACCAAAAATGATTCCAAAATAATTACATGTAGGTAGAGTGGCTAGTGCTCGGGAAGTAGGGGTGTAATTTGGCCGTTGTTTTTGCTAGGTGGCATAGGTCCATTGCTCACCTAGCTCACGAATCCTTTATGGAGAAAAAATATATACTTTCCTCCACATGTTTTCTCGTATCATCAAAGATTCATGTTATTCTAATTTTCCCTCTAATTTTGTGTGCAATTATTAACTAGCAATTGCACGTCAAATATGCGATGGAAAAACCAAGGGGATATATTGAATAAGTAAAACTGGGGGGACCAAAACAAGTAGAGAGGAAGAAGGGTGAAACTCTTCTTTCCTACAACCACAAGTCGTTTTTGTCAATCATTAGAAGGAGAAAGAGGTTGTAGTGTGAAAGGCAACAAGGAAATAAATTTTGGAGATATCTTAGAAGCCAAGGAGTGGTTAATCAATACTGGCATTGTCAATTATTGTTTAAAATTTCAGGCCTTGTGTTTTTTGGTTAGTTAGAACTCACATAAATGTAAGGGGAATCCATGTGCATGTCTTGTAGGACACTTTAGAGACAAGGATATGTGTACTAGACCTAGAATTCAAGGTAGCAATTTCATGTGCAATTGTGATAAGGGGGTCTCTAGCTATTAGGGTAAATGATTATAGTTTTATTCATCAATAGTCTTGATACATGAGGTCCATGAACTACTGCCGACATGAAATGGGCTTTATTAATTTGTATTTTGCTCTACATTATTGTCTCCATCTCATGGGAACTATCTATACTATGATTGAAAGGAGGAGAACCATTCTTGGCATGCACCGTAGGTTTTCCGGTGGTGGCAACACGATGACCTCCATAAAATAGGCTTTACTATTTTTTATTTTATTTTCATTTTTTGGCATCAAGGTTATCGATTGGATAGAGTTTAATTTGTTAGATAAGATAAAGACATGAATGGAAAATTGGAAATAGAAAGGTGGGAATAAAATACCTACATGTCCCACACCTATTCCAAGGCTTGGAGTGTCCCTACTTTAAAAATATATGTTATTAGTGCTTCATTTTATCATTCAATCTCACTTGCAATATTCATATCAATGCAATATGTGATTAAAGGGGCCAAAAAAAAAAAGGGGAAAATCCAATAGGTTCGAGGTTTGAAAACCCCATTGTGTGCTTCTTTTAGCACTTTGTAGGCCCCCTTTTCAGTTTTTAGCTCGAGTAATTGTAGGGAAATAGGGCTTAGATGAACAATCATCTATTATTGAGCCCCTCAATGGTTGGTCATATGGCCAACAAGTATATTTTATATCTCGATCAAATTTTGTTATTTTTTTCTTTTATAGTGTTAAGGTCATCAATTGGGTGACATTTAATTTGGTAGATAAGACATATACATGAATAGAAATCTAGAAATGAAAATATGCAAATTAAATACTTGAATGTCTCACCAATCGAATTTTACTACTTTTTTATTTTATTTTTTATGGCATTAAGGTCATCGATTAGACGATGTTTAATTTGGAAAATAAGACATATACATGAATGGAAAGACATGAATAAAAAGGTGTAAATTAAATACTTGAATGTCCTGTTAATCCCAAAGGAAGAAAAATCAAAATTCTAAACCAATTTTTCGTCAACTTCCTCCCTCCGATATTGTTGAATGTTTATTCTCTGATATATGTGATAGAAGTAGTTTGAGAGGATTCCTAAATACAATTAAATTCATAACCTTAATATTATTTTTTCTTCTCTATTTCATTTTTTGGACTCCATGTGACCATGACCGAGGTAAAACATTCATTGTATGAATACATGTCCGAGGAAAGTTGAGCAAATCTTATGTTCCCCTCATTATAAAAGTGACACGGTCATATGTGGCAGCAGCATCTTTGGTGGTGTCAAACGTACCCAACCAAATGTGGGCTCCTTGCTTTGAGAAATCCCTAATCTCTATAGTGAATTCCCCAAATGTCGACACGACACTCCTCTATAATGTCTCTTACATAAATATAGACTCTGCTAAATTCACTTCCTTTCAATTTTTTTCAGTATTTTCATACCTATGGTATTTGTCAACTGGAGAAAATTCAAGTACAAATCACGGCCCTGGCGGCCCATGCATCAATGTGCTCCCTCTTAGCTTGTTGGTCATCCATTCTCTCGACACTTTTCATAAAGGTAACTTCAATCCAACTGGGAAATGCCTTTCAACGTAATAAAATCCTATCAACTAATTACATGTGAATTATACTTAAATAAATTAAAAATCTAATGAATCCATAAAGAGTTTGAATCATAAAATCATCCCTAAAATTTATAGTTTGTATAGGTTTATTCTTCCATGTGTTATTTTATTTATATCATACAAAGTAAGCATAATTTATTATGCCGAAGGCATTTTCCAAATTATAATGGACCCAACCTTGTTAACTCTGACATATATCGAGTGTCCGTATCACTGACATAGTATGTTTTTTCCCGTTATTGTCAGTGCTAGCTAAAGTAATAATCGACATTTAAAATTTAATATATGGTGCAATGGAGACGGCGAAGGGGATGCATCGAAGAAGATATATTTGAGGGAGGGAAAATTTGTAGGATGAAGAGGGGCGATGAGGAAGGGATTTGAGAGAGGGAAGTACACATTAAAGTAAGGCATGTTAGATCAATACTACCAATTTAAATAAATGAAAATGATAACCAGTCTTCAAGTGACACCCATTGGTGTACCATGTTTAGAGGCATTATGGTTAATCAAATCACAAAGTATCCTTTGTCACCTCCTGTAGATAGGGAAAGTTGCATATGGTAAATATGGGAATTCTACATTGCATGCGAACAAAAAATGTGGGTAAGTCTAGGGAAGATACAAAATATGGCGATCATGTCTATGATTAATTAGAATTTTATTTACATTTGACAAGTAAAACATTATAAAGATTATATTTAAGTTTGAATGACATAAAATCTTAGTCGATTATACAATAATTTCTCATTGCATAAGTAACAAGTGATCACCCCAAGGATAAATTATAACTATTTTATAATGATATAATGTAGCCATTAGTTATGGTTTACATTTTCCAAATTTTAAAAGCATCAATGCTACATTTAATTTGTTAAAGTGTTTATTTTTTACATAAGATGAAGACGTGAATGGAAAGCTTGAAATAAAAAGGTGGGAATTAAATACCTATAATTTGTTACATAAAACAAAGACATGAATGGAAAGTTTGAATTAAAAAGGTGGGTATCAAAAACCTACATATCCCATCCCTATTCCATGGCTCAAGTTGTTCCCACCCAAATATTATTTTTTATTTGCACTCCATTTAATCATCTAGATATCAAGAGTGCAATTCTTAGTTAAATGATCCAAAAAATAAAAAATTGGAAAATCTAATAGGTTCCAAGTTCAAAACTCAACATTAAATGTGTGAGTGCAATTTACGATTGAAGGGACCAAAATTCAAAATAAGAAAATCCAATGTTTTTTCCAATTATAGTTGTGGAATTTGTGAAGAAAAACAACAATATTCATTTATATTAGGATCAAAATACAAATGAACAATAAAAGTGGAAGTAAAACAGAAATAAAAGAAGCATGCAATCACAAGATAAACCCAATATTTAACATGGTTCACCCGGTTTGGAATACATCCACAAAAAATAGGCCAGCCTTATCCTTTATTTAGTACTGAAGAATACAATACAATTCTCTCTTTTTCGTCATTGAAAGATTAAATCCATTCACATACATATAACTCGTGCACCTCTTTGTAAAATCTTGCTTCAACCACAAGCAACCTAAATATAACATGCTTATGAATAAGACATGCTTATAATTAAGATAACCATAAAAATAACGATTCTCGTCTATTGATAAGACAATGCTATTGTTATACATGGCCATGCATTCCTCCCAAAAATAGGAGAAAACAAACCGCCACTTTAATTTGCATTCATGCTCCACAACTTCAACAATATCCCACTTAGATACTAGTTATTACAACCCATCTGTTACATCTCATCCTCAAACTCTTCTCTTACTTGTTTCTCTTCTTCAAGATCAATCTTGAAGACCTATGGAAGCTAAACAACCTTCCAACTTCTCTTATCAATGCCTTTGTCAACATATTAGAAGGATTATGACTTGTATGGATCTTCTCCAACTCCAGTTGTCCATCCTCCAAAAATGATCTAATAAAGCGATACTTGAGTTGTTTATATTTGGTTCTCGAATGGAGTGTTGAGTTATTCACAAGATAAATTACACTCTCAGTTTGTCCGAATAACCTATAATCCTCCTACTTCTTTCCCAACTCTTCAATGAACTGTTGCATCCATATCATTTCCTTGCTTACTTCTATAGCAATAACATACTCTCTACCTTTGTATTAGACAAGGCAACAATATTTTACAGTTTAGAAATCCAACTAATTTCCATGCCACCAATAGTGAATACATAACTTGTGGTTCTCCTCCTACCATCCAAATCTCTAGCCATGTCTGCATCAAAATTTGTTTGTAAGTAAATCTCTAACCCTACATACCACAATTGTTTTGCTACTAGTCTCTCTCAAGTATTTGAGAATCCACTAGACTATATAAACTAGTGATCCTTGCCTAGATTACTCATGTATTTTCTAATAACTCCCACCGCATGGGAAATTTCTGGTCTTGTGCATATAATAGCATACATCAAAATTCAAACTTCAAGTATATGGAACTCCATACATGTATTTAATCTCTTCATGTGTTTTAGGAAATTGTTTATTACTTAACTTGAACTTCCTTTCCAACTATGTACTCACTTTGGTTTTGCATCCTGTTGATTAAGAAAATATTGAATAAATAGATGCCTAAATTTGATTGCAATGTAGCAGTGAATGAATAAACAATTAAGTACGAGAATTAGACCTAATAAAATAAGCAATTAAGATTCAAACCCTAAGTACAAAGAGGAAATAAAATGAATTAGCTGATTCACAACAAATGCGGGTGTGCCAAAGTGTTGACCCAATGAACAGAGAGGACAAGAAGTGTCACATAGAACCTCATAAAATTTGCAAGATGAAGATATGTCCGGGTAGGGTTCTGCAATGGGTTGGGGGTAGCTACGGGAGACATAGACCTTCTCTAGGAACCTCTCGACTTCTCAAACCTTGAGAAAACCTCCTTCGTAGGGTCACAAGATGTTCAGTATCCTTCTCTTTCCGTCGCTAGTATGTCGCACAATGATCACCAATGTCACCGATAATCAGAAATGAAATAATGACCTATAAAACTCCCAAGAGTGAATCAAATCCCAAAAATAAAAGAATGCAAATGAGGGGTTGGACTATTCTCAGTTGTCAAATGAGTGAACATATGACTAAGTGCTACACTACATTTCATAACCAATATAGTTCTATGTGTGTATGTGTGTGTGCATAATTGTGCCCTAGGTGGCTCTTGTGTGTGTCACACTTAATAGCAAGAAAATAGTTAGATATAGAAAATGTAAGCAGATGTGTACATGGAATAGAATGAACTTCCCCTCCTATGAAGTGTATGTAAAAGAATACAGTACCTTTCCCTTGAATGTATTTTGAATTCTCTTGAATATCCTTTGGATACAACCTTAGGTGATGATAGCTAATGCTTAGTGTTTGGTACCTTATTATAATCACATAACTTTATATTTATATGATTCTGTTGTTGCAAATCAGCAGCACCCCCTAGATGTTGATCAAATTTCTAGTTTGATCATACTATGCATCCAGTGTGATTGCACAACATTGAATCCTCTTCCCAAGTGTGGGACTTGCAAAATGGAAGAGGAATCTCCATATTAGAGGCTGGTTCCTTAACTCCTCTGATTAGCTATTTCACTTGCACAATTGCAGAGGCTAAAACTCCTAAATCTACTCTAAATTCCAAGGAGACAGAGATAGAAAATGCAAAAAAAGAAAGAAATAATGCTAATAGGTGATGCACCAAAGGAGTTGTAGACACCTGATGCTGCATGAAATACACAATCCACAAGGAAACACAACACAAAACATGCACAAATGCTCAAAATGTAATGAAAGATCAAGAAGGCAATGATAGATATATGAAAGGATTGAGGGATTTTAATCACGAACATATATCAACATCTCGAGATCCAATACAGTACTTACAAAGTGATCCGAGAGGCAAGAAAAGGTGCTGCATTACATGGAAAGGTAAAATTTCTTCACAAATTCTACCAAGGAGGAAGAATAAGGAAGTTGCAGAGCTGAAAAAGTGTCTCCCTCTTGTATGGTGACCTCCAAATCTGCATTTTCTTCACCCCGTATAACTTCATTTTCAAACATGAAACTTGTCAATCCAAACTCATCCCAAAAATTAGATTGTTGGAGAGATGAAGTGGGAGAGAAGCATGAAATTTCTTGTGCCTTTTGCTCACAATTTGGACCTGTTTTGTTCACCTCCATAATGGCTTCATCAATCAAATCAGCCCCTTCAAATGAAAGCAAAAATGTATCAATAATGCTTCCTTCTTCTACTGTTGTAAAAAATGACTTGACCTCATCCATTTTCTCCTCAAAGATGGGGTTTTGAGATGGTTTTCCTTCCTTCTCGATGGCTGATTTTGCAGTGCAAACTGGATCAACATTTTCTTTGGGCAAAGTGCCAACATGGACACCCAACTCATCACCAACAAATTGTTGTTTTTCTCGCTTCACTGCTGTTATAAAATCAGCCTTGTTTTCCACTTGTTCTCCAACTTCAACATCCTCTATTGGTTTCACCATCAAGGGGATTTTTGTAATCCCAAATTTAAGAGCCCAACTCTTCAGACTTTGAATTTCTTCATCCTTGTTTGGCTCTTCTTTCTGCTGCTGTTTTCCTTGATTGGCATTCTGATTTTTATCCTCCCAACATGGATTTGGGAATGCAAGAGGAGAAGTGGATTGTAACTCAATTGATTTTACAATTTTTGTGGTGGTGGAGGAGGTAGGAACTCTTGTTTCTTTGGAGGGCATGACTATTTGGAAGGGAAAAGGACGAGGAAGAATTGAGATGGGGTGGAAGACTAGGGAATGGAGAAATGGATTCAACACTTGGGACAACATATGGAGAGTTTAAAACTTGACACTTCTTTGAGATAAAACAGTTGGGAAGAGGGAGAGAAAAGGCATGAGATGGTGTGCTTTACTGTTGACAAGGTTGTTGAATACTCCTCTCATACACCTTTATTCCTTCAGTCCACTTTACAAGCAATGGTAGTGTTGTAATCATGAAGTCTAGCTTCTCTTGAGGGCTGTAATGCCTTGGAAAAGGTCCCACCCATGGACAAGGTGCTCTAAAACCGATTTTAAATGCTTTCATTTGTGCTTAAGCCCTTGATAGCATCATGTTTACCTCCATCTTTTGGATTTGTTCTAGCATATCTGCATTTTCTTCTTGACTTCCCTCACAACCAGCATACCCTTGTGCTTGACATGCTTCATATCCAAAGCTGACTTTGCTTGCTGTGCTCATATGGGTAGACATGCTGATTTTGAATTTGATCAAAATGCTGATTTGGAGGATTTGTAAAACATGTTGGAGGTGTGATATACTTGCTGTTATAAATGTGAATTCCATGATGGAAATGAAGTCATGATTGCACAACTTCATGGAATGGAAAAGAATGAAAATGATGGAAAGAAGAATGGATGAAAATGAATGGAAAACAAGTCTACAACTTAGAGAATGAGTTGTTTACTAGATGGAATCGCGGATGTGCTTTTGAAAGTGCCTCCAAAGGCTGAATCTTTAACAGGAACACACCAACTGTTAAAGATAAAGTGGAAGAACTCTAAGGTCCATCGATCAGTGTGCCAAAATTGTTGTTGCAAATCAGCAGCACCCTTGGACGTTGATCAGATTTCTAGTTTGATATTTTAGACATCCGAGTGTGATTGCACAACATTGAATCCTCTCCTCAAGTGTGGGACTTATAAAATGGGAAAGGAATCTCCAGTTAGAGGCTGGTTCCTCAACTCCTCGACCAGATTTATCACTTACAAGTTGCGAGTTTTAAATTCCTAATCCTACCCTAAATTCTAAAGGAGACAGAGATAGCGAATGCGAGATAAACTAAAACTAATGCTAATAGGTGATGCACCAAAGGAGTGGTGAGAATTTCTCACTTGAAAATTGACACAATTCATAAAATGCAACAAAACAACATGCACAAAGTGATAAGCGTAATGAAGAATCGAAATTAGTCAAACAACATGTTAGATGATGAAAAATTAATCATAGGGCTGTATTGTTATTTTAACATCAAAATTACTTGCATTACAACACAGGGAGGCAAAAATGAGTTGCGAGTTCTTAGAAAAGGTCTAATATTCCACCAAAATCACTTCGAGGTGAGAAAGGGGACTGCGCAATACACAAAAATGTTCAACCCTTTGAAAATGAGCCAAATCTGGGTTTACGGCAAGGGCGAGCCCGAGAGAGAGAAAGCGTGGGAAAACATGGAAGGGATTCAACCATTGACCAAAATACATTCAAAACAGCATGGGCATCCTTACAGAGACCCATCCCCGGCATTTTTAACCATCTTTGGGAGAGAATGCGAGCCATTCTTCATTAAAAACGGTGGTTGAAACGTCATTTCTGTCCATGACCACATGCCAGAGGTGTTTTTGATTTTCTCTCTCCAAACTCCATAAAAATGAAAAAATGACCCTGGAATCTTGTAGATAATTTCACCATCTTTCCATTGATATAAAGAACGTGAAAAACCAAGCTCTGGATCGAAAGATATGGCCATTTGAAGTTTTAGGGCAAAACAGGGCCAAATCGGGTTGGCGAGGCAAAAATTTGAATTTTTGCACCTTTTTGGTCATTTGGAAAATTTTCCAAAATTTCCCCGCGCTCCACCACTCTAGGTGCCACGTGGCAGCATCTCATTGGCTGCGGGCCTTTCAGGGAAAATTTTTCTAAAAAACTCCGTAGAGCCATAACTTCAAAAATACATGGAGTTAGGAGAAAAACTTTACCTTTACGGAAAGCCGAGAAAGAGCTCTATCCAATGGTGTCATTTCGGAGAAGGTTTTGAGTGCTTGAAAATCAAAATATTATGACTGAGGCACAAGAGAGAAAAAAATGAGAGGAGTTAGCCACTGAAAAATGAGCGAGGGCACATTTTGGATAACAATTCCCTTTCTTGAATATTTTAATTTAACCTTGAAAAGGACAAATACCAAAAAGATAAGATGCTCAAATGGCTAGAAAGGGCCCAAAATATGTGAACAAAGTAAAAATAGGTCATGGGCACCGAGAGGCAACGGGCGCCTAACGTTAGTGTCTGGTTGGGCACTTATAAACACCTAAATTTGGTATTTATACCCTTAATCACCGTGTGTGCATATTTATTTAATACATACCCTTTAATTAAAACTCTCATCCCATCACCTTTAATTAATTTAATTAACTCTTATTAATTAATTAGTTAATATAAACATCATATCATGCCCTAATCCGCTTTCTATTTAGGATGCTTTCATTATAAATCATTATCCTACGCTTTTTCCTAGCTTTCTTCCTATCTATTTTTATGCCCTGACTACCCATGATTTATCCCCAAATAATCCAATCCCACACATAAGCTTTAAAGGACCCTTCCAGCTCTTAAAAAATGAAATCTCGACCAATATCACGGAAAGCAAGTCCATTGGGAAACTTTCCCATAATCGAGTGCGACCTAGCCTAGTCTTCGTCGACCCTTTAAATATACTTTCACATTTCCAAAACAGGAGAGATCCATGTGAATCCTCGAGCCTTCTTGTTACTGTGAACTCTTCCCCTACCTAAACATTCACGAGAACTTCTAAGCATCCTTTTAGCATGCTTGCATTTCTCATATTCATCCTTCATGAGATTATTATCATAGTGGTTTTGTTTTGCTTTGTAATTATCATATTATTTTGTTTGTCTTGAGTCTAATGTGTTGGGGGTTCATATCATCTTTTGTAACAACCAAAGCTCCCTCAACAACATCCTTTTCCATCTTATTTTCTTCCATATCTCCCATTTCATCCTCTTGACCTCGACCTTACCCAACTCTTCTACGATCGTTGTTGACTCGAAACCTAGTCGTCACCGACCGAGGACTTACTTGTTAATCAATCCTCCCTTATTGTCATTTTCTTCCATTTTCCTAGTTTTTGCTCTCTCATATCCCTTATACAGGTTGACTTGAGCATACACAAGCCTTTATTGCATCTAGATCATACATGGTTTGCATATTTATCCTATTGTCTAGATCTCCCTTCCCGGAGTCACCATCGACTTGCCTCTCTGTATAGTTTGGGTCACCATCGACCCAAACTAGGTAATATTTCATTTACAATTATTTTAATCAAATCAGCTTTTAGATTAATTTCAATTACTTCTCAAATTTAGTAGTACTTCTATTTCATCATGCGATTTCTTTATCAATATTTCTTTAAAAATGGGTATTGACATCTGCCAAAGAAGTTAACGCTTCTTGGGACCGCTTTGTTAGGAAACCCCGCATATCCCATCTAATCAATATCCCTTCCAGGTTTGTCTTATTTGTAGGTTATCATCTTGTAGGGGTAGGAATCCATCTTCTACTTTTCACCCATTCATCCACCACATCACATCCTAAGGTAACATAAACCCTCCATCATTTCTAGTGCATTAGTTTGATTAGGAATGAGAAACTTGAAGTAAACATTCCTAACACACTCGGTGGGACTCCCCTTTATGCGATCTTTTTTTTCTTCTATATTCTACCTTTTTCTATCTTACTGCTAACAACTTTGACATAAGGCTTCATTTTTTGCTTGTTTGTGTTGGGTTTGGCTCTTTAGATTTCTCTTCTACTTAAGTTCAAATAAAAAAGGAAAATCTCTATCTAGGTTTTCTTCTTTTTTCCCTATTTTCTCTTTTCTACATCGTACTTTCCTTTCTGTGTGTGTCATCATCAAAATATCACACTTTCATTTAGTTTCAAAAAGAATCTTTCCTTTTGCATCCTGCTTACTCACATATTGTAAGTAGGGTTAAATCGTTACATCTCACACTCTTTCACACACAACCTAAACTCACACATCTAAATCAACACATCTAAACATCCTCCTACCTAGGAGATTGATTAAGATTTCATCACCCCGATAGGAAACCGCTTGAAATCTCCCAAGAAAAAATAATCTTGATACCAACCTTAGACTACCATTCTTAGGAACCTTTCTTTATCCACCTCCCTTTTTATTTTTCTCACATTTTCTTAATTAATCATGTTAATAAAAAAATTTTTTCTTGATTTATTTGTTAACAAATTACATAAATAAATGTTCACCTATTTCATGCCAATTTTTACCCTTCCTTAAGTCAAGGTAACACAACATTCCACTCCATCTAATGACAGCCCTTCCCTTAATGATCTCTCCTAAAAATATTCCAAACTTGAGGCTATGCCTTTGGTTTTCCAACCCCTTTCTTGTATGGTTTTGCCTCCTACGGATCATGTCATCCAAAATCATCCTTATCTTAAAACCAATCCTTGTATCTCTCATCAATCCAACCTTTCTAGACCAATTACACCCCATCTCCTACTCCTTTAGAGGCATTTCAACCTCCTTCTAGCCCTATTTATGACTTCTTACTTTGTAAATCTCCCACAACCTTTCGATCCTATCAATCTACTCAGTTGGTGGATCCTATTCCACCCATGTCACTGTATGTCAACTCTATCTCTATTCCATCTGCTACTAGTATGCCTATCTAACCATCTCAACCTCTTAACACTCATATCCCCACTCATCATTTACCACAAATTGCCCCATCTCAATAGTCATATCATGTGCCTACCTCCCAACAATAATTATTTCAACACCCATCATTTCAATCACAACCCATGACTTACCCTCACCCCCACCAAATTCCCCAAATACATGCCCATCCACAAACTTATCAACCACCTTATCGATCTACTTTTCATGCTACACAATCACAATCCGAGCCAATCATTATAGAAAATGATCCTATGCATGCCCTAATGAATAGTTTGGCTAGTCTAGAGGTCGTTACCTTGGGACCCAAGGTTACATTATCTTACAAACAAATATGCAATGAACCCATTCATCCATCAGTTCCAATCAAACCTTACCATCCTCATTGGAAGCTTCCCAAGTTTACCATTTTGAACAACAAGGAAGATCCCCAACAACATCTTTGTGCATTTAAACACACATGTTACCTTATCACACATGATCAGGAACTTATGCTTCATACCTTCCCTATGTCTTTGGTTGGTCCAACACTAGATTGGTATAACGGGATTCCTCAAGATTCCCTATTCTCATTTTGACTCAAGAAATTGTTCCCATAGCATTTTTCTATTAATATTGCACGTAAAATCACTATCAATGACTTATACACCATTAGACAGTTTGATGGCGATTCTATATCGTAGATTTTTCACATGATGGTGTGGCATTCTAAACAAGCTGTCATTTACTCTTCCCAAAAGCTGAACTCATTTAAATTTTCTCATATTCTTGTGAACAATATTTCTCTTGTGTTGCAATCCAATATTTCCAAATGTTTGAATAATCCTTCACCATGGCTTAGCACAAAATCGAAACTCATTCCCTTGAGAAAGTTCAATTCAAAATTAAATCAAACAAACCCAAAGTCGATTTCACCAAATTGTTTGTACACAATGATAAATCTAAGATTACGGTCAATTTCATGGTCACCAAGTCATATCATGTACCCACATCTAGTAAAAGGACTTAACAACGAACCCCTATACCTATGCTCAACTATTCCCCCTTGGGGGAATCTTATAGCTCGGTATTTGAAAAGTTGATGGTATTAAACTCCATCTAATTTTCTCCCATATGACCTATGGATACCTCGTGACCCAAGCCCACTTGGTATCATGAAGCCCACTATTGTAAATATCATCAAGTCAAAGGTCGCGACATTAAAAATTGTTGGTCCTTAAAGATCACATCCAACAACTTCTAAATTGGGGCTATCCAAATAGACAGCTCCACCACTTCACCTATCCAACCCCTCGATAAAATTAAGTAACCTTTTCCCAACCATACACCAACAAGCCAAGCTGCCACCACTTCCACAACCCAAATACCTAATGTTCATACTATAAACACTAAACACCATAAATCAAGAGCTTACAACTTATTCTTCTTCATCGCCAATCACATTGATCCCATTCGATATTATTCCCACACTTGCAAACATGTTAATGCTCTTCCCCACAACCATACCAATCATATCTACATATACCTTTGCATCCATTCCTACTACTGGGATTCCATTCACACACGTATCATTCTTGCCCCTAGAAGTGTTTATGTAAACAGACCATTTCCACCTACTTCCACGGCTGAAATTAGTTCCACTACTACTACTACGCTACCTATTATATTCACTTCATTATCTACCAAATCCCTTAATTGGATCTAGATACCTTACCTACGTCCATTCCACCTCTACCTATTATACCATCCTCATAATTAAGGTCATTACCTCTCTCGAGCTTTACCGCATCAACTATTGAAAGTATATTCACACCTCTTTCTTCTTCAACGTCACCTTTATCATTTAAAGAATCTTTGAAAACTTCAAATAACCTCAAATGACCCTTCTATCTCATTGATGCAATCAAATCAATATTTAGGTTCCATCAAGCAAATATTGCTTCCTACGTCTATACCAACTGTGACACCACCCCTAGATTCTTCAGAAGAAATTGTTGTTTCTCCTCCTAAGGATGCACCCTTAAAAATAAAGCCTTCAACCATTAATACATTACCTCAAAAATCCCTTGTACATTTCTACAAGAAAATTGACATTTCCATCTCTAAACCATCCAACACAACAACCTCTTCATCAAGAACATTTCATCAACCTGAACTAAATCCATCCAATACTAAGACATTAACCTATGCCAAAACTAAACCTGGACCATCAAGACATCAACATACTCAAATTGTATTATCTCATACATCCACCTCTCCTTCAAGGACCAAGACAAACATAAAGGGGATTCGTTCTCCCTCTACAAAATCAACTGTTTCTACACTAACCAATCCCAAACCTACACCTACATCTTCAAATCCACCGGTTAAAATTACAGTTATCCCTGCCAAGGGTAAGCTATCTCAATCAAGATCTATGACTCTTGGTAAGCATCCCTAAAAGTCTCCCATGCACCCTCATAAGAAATTAAACCTTATCTCTCCTCAACAATCCAACATTACAAAATCCATCCCAAGCACACCTTCATCTATTTTAGGATTAGTCCCTTCATCTAAGACACCTCGTAATAATAAATCTTGATCCAAAAAATTTAACTCTACTCCCAAATTTGGTCCATCATTTAAGACATCCACTCCTTCCCCTAAATCCAAGCCAAAATATCTTACCCAACCTCATAAGAGTAATCTTCCCTTCACTACTTCTATTGGATCTTACACAAATATCCTTAGACATTTAATCAAACATCTACCATCATGCTTCCACCCATCAAAGCTTTTAACCCTCATAGTAGAAAAGACCTTCATGGTTCAATCCCAATCACTTGTGTTCTTATCATCATACCCCAGATCAAGATATTGACCATTATAATTCCCTCCAAGTTATCATCTATGATCTTATTGAGAGGGATGAATTTATCTTTCAAGAGAATCATCCTTATCCATCAGTAGTTTTTTCTACAACCAATCATCCCTACGATCCTCGATCATTTGCCAGTCAAAATCCAAATTTATCATTAAAAATAATACTCCATCCCAATCTTCCAATCTATTTACATCCACATTCAAGTTACTTAATGCAATGGGGCATCTCTCGTTAGGGGATTGTCTATCCCTCGCTTTTAGCCCTCTCACACCCGCATACCCTAAGCACATACATTCACCCTCCGATCCATTAGACAACTCCATGGATGTTGGGGGACTTCACTTTAGCATTGGCAAGATATCCACTTAGCTCTTGTTGTCTCATCCAATTTTATCCATTCCATATTATCTAATCCTAATCCCACATTTGTGGCCACATTTTGTCCTTCTATTAGGGGACCATCGCTTTGTATTTTAAGCCCACCTTTACGGCCATATTTATCTCTCCATTGAGGTACCATTTATTCTCATCTGAAATCCACCATTGTGATCATGTTCATATCTCCTTGGGGACAATTTATTTTCATCTAAGTTCACCTTTGTGGCCATATTTGTATCTCCATTGAGGGATCATTTATTCTCATATGAAATCCACCATTTTGATCATATACATCTCTCCCTTGAGGGGACCATTTATTTTCATCTAAGTCCACCTTTGTGGCCATATTTGTCTCTCCATTGAGGGATCATTTATTCTCATCCAAAATCCACCATTGTGGTCATATTCATCTCTCCCTTGGGGGACCATATCTTCATATCGCTAGGGACACATAATTTTTTTCTTCCTTAAGTGCATATTTTTTCATTCATTACTCGACTATTTGATCCCATATTTAATCTTATCCTATCGTGACTTAAATCAACACACTACCACTCTCAAAAGGAGCTAACCTGGAAAGTTTTCCCCTAACTGGATTGGACCATAAATCATTACACACAAGTATGGGTCAAGATCTTATCGATTAGCTTCCCTTGATGGTAAACAGGAAGTGGAACTTCTTAACGCATTGCAATTGCGACCATTCTACTATTATCATATCTATCAGTACTCTTAGTCATATATTTAGATCATTCCTCCATTTTATCCCCTTCCATCTTCCATTGTGATGATTTGGAATTATGTGGTCTTCCATCACTTCCTAGATGTGACCTTAAATATGGGCACCATGAGCTCTACCTATAGAATTTTCCTTATGGATAGGTTCTCCTTCTTGGTGAGAACTCCACAATCATTACATCCATCACCCTCTTATTCACCTATTGGAACCATGCAAAGGGTCTAGGGGTGTTTTTGTATATTCATTATCCCCTTCTAAGTGGTTTACTTAGCTATTCCCAACTCTTCTCCATGTCAAAATCAAATTCATGGATGATCTTGTCAAAAATAAAGGTCATTAAAAACATATTGAACCCTCAAAGGACATATGTTCATGCAAAAAAAAAGCATGCAAATCAAATTCAAAAGCAAATAAAAATAAATGGTGATCCCTCGAAGGAGGGATATCAAATATTATTCTACCATCTATATTATGTATAAAGTAGACCATACCCTCGAAGGATAGGTACTCTTCATGTCATTTGAAGCCTTCTCGAATTGACCACCTTCCATTTTATTAGCATCCCAAGAAAGCTTCCCGCATTGATCAAATTTCTCTTAGCAAACTTCCTACATTGATCAGTTTTCTCTTTCCCCTTCATAGAGCTGGGGCATAGTCTTAGGAGCACCAATTTTGGAGAACCATCTTCCCATGTACAATAAGCTACATCTCAAGCCCCTTTGTCATGTTGACATTAGGTCTATAATTTCCTTTCATCCATTGTATCTTTATGATTTTTGATACAACTAACTATCGTTGGTTATTTTCTCATATTTGTTTTGTTCACATTCACGTGCATTACCCGGATCTCTTTCTTGTCTACCTCCAATACGGTTGGAGGCATCTTTTCCTCATAAATCCCTTGGTATGACGTAGCATCATTCAGGTCCCCACTATTGCGTTACATTAATATTTTCACATATATCTCCCATCCTTGCTTTTTTGTCATGAACACATCTTTCTTCATCTCAATCACCTATATGTTATCCATCTATCCTAAACACATTTACTTTTCATTAATCACATCCATTTTCAAATTATTTTCATTAACATCACATTTTTCCCATGTATCCTATTACCACGGTTGAATTTAAACGCAAAATATATGAATCATAATCCTCAACACATTCATATCATCATTTCTACACATCCAAAGTAGTCATAAGTCATATCATCACATTAGTTATTTCATCATACATTCAACATTGTAATCAAACATAAAGGAATGAGCATATAAATCATCACCACGTCACAAATCTATAAAATCCACTTGCCACATCATATGTTAAACAAATCCTAATCCACAAAAAATCATCTCATTATATATATATCGCAAAGTGTATCAATACATTGTCACCCTCTAATGGGACTCTCTTAAAGTAGAAATGTTATCAAAATTAGTAAATTTAACATTAGAGAGCCTAAAATATTTCCCATGTCAAGAAATTCCCTCTTTCTGTTGGCCTCGACACCTTCACCTGGCCCTCTCCTCAAGGCGGATGAGCTATACTAGTTTTGATCCCGGATGAACCAGATCCACCTACCACTCTCCTCTGCAGATGCTCTTAATATCGAGTGTCCTGTTAGCTTCTGATCATGATCCCCTCATAATAATTATCCTCTGCATCTAATCTCATTATCTATCTATGGAAATCATACAGGAGGTGTCATCTCTCCTCCTCCACTGTGGTGCTTCCTATCCTCCACTAGTGACCTCGAAAACCAATATGGGAGAAAGATCTCCCAAAACGGACCTGGAATCCTCCCTCTACCAATGGTACTAGGCCATATTCTATGTAACTATGTCCCTCTGTTAGATCATAGTATCTCTCTTAATGTGCATCTTCTTTAATTTTATGTGTAATCAAGCCACCTCGGCGGGCTCTCCTCCATCTCCACCGCCACAGAGTCACCTCTATATCAACCTCCATCTCCTCTATCTCCTCCTCCTCATCTCCTCTCTCCCTGGCAACTTGAGCTACCCAAGCCGTAGTCATCCAATCACCGAACCCTTCTCTTACTCCCACATCATCATCCTCATCCTAAGGTGTTTCCACCTCCTCGAATGTATTTGTCATGTAAAACGTTGAAAACTCCCAATCTAGATCCTCCCTCCTATATAAAATAGGACCCTTATGCACCTTTGTCTAGATGATGCCAAAATGTTGTTGCACTCGATCAAATTGCATGACCTCTATCATCTTTGGTCATCTCCCTTGAATCCACCATGTCCACCTCATCTCGTCCAACTCTACATCCACCCCGGGTTATGTGGGAAAGTCCCTATATGGCCACCACCGATGCGCTCTATCTAAATGATCACGAAAATGGTACTTAATTTTTTTGAAGTACTTAGAAAATTTTAGATGAATTTTTTTTAACAAACTCAACATTGATCATGAGTTCAATTATCCAATTTTGGGTGTCTTGAAGCCCAATTTTTAAAATCTTCCAAAATGATCAATTAATCTAATTTTTCCAACTTAAGTGAATTTACTGATTCTATTACAAAACCATTAAATAATTCACAAGCTGAATTAAAGTATGCACTCAATCTGAATTCTTGATTTCAAAATCTAATAGTGCATTCAGTTATCTGATGTGGGTTATGGATACTGAAATTTCCTTCAATCATTTACTCAGTTTTGTGCTTATTTTATCAATTAATAAAATTAATCAAATGATGAATTTTATCTGATCAAAAGCTTCTAAAAACTGAATAAACATACCACAACTCAGAAATTGATAATGGAGTTCACCCGAAGGCTATGTCTCTGGATTCACAAAAAGAGAATCGATCTATTCAACATCTAATGAAGTATAATAACCCTTCAATAATGACTAACATATATTTATACCTGCAAATGAGTTGATCAATGTCCCAAGGAACTCTAAAAAATAGTATAAACTATCCCAAGAATGATATGTGGCTCCTACAATGTCTTCACAGTGTGATCCCCCTGTAATTGTGCTCAAAAAAAACCTAAAAATGGATATTTATAAACACTACATGAAAAAAATTACATTTCTAGAATCCTTATGAAATTATGAGCAACTTCCCTTTTTACACCAAGACCTAGTTCAGCCCTTAGGTGCTTGAAAAACTTAGATCTCTGTTGGTTCCTCATGTTTGTCTGTGAAATTGTGATGGAAAATCACCTACACAATAAAATATACAGAACCTCATGATAAAAATTACTACCATTGTCTTCATCTCAAAATTTCAAGAAACTTTTCTTTTACATCAAGTTCTAAAAGTGCTTCTAAGTGCCTCAAAACCTCATATGAATGTTTGCTGCCCTGTTTGGTCTCCTCTACTACATAGAGCATAGAGCTCTTTAAATACCTTTTGGCAAGCACATTTTCTAGCTCATATGAGATCCTAGCTGATCTGGTTAGGGTGATTGATTTGTGACCCATAGGTCATGGGTCAACTCCCCATCTCCTTTTGTACCAACAATGTATTTGCATTGTGGGTTTGACTCCCACATTTGTCGAGCGGATGAGGAGGTTTTGTTTAAATTAGCATGGGCCAATATATTATATTGTGGCATAAGCCACATTTGAGCCTTTTTAGGGCTCCACACCACTGCCGAATTATTGAATCCATTACATGGTGATGCATTGTTCACCATTTGCATTGGTTTCACCACCCTTCCATACACCATCGTTGAATGGTTTGAATGCCCCGATTGGGCGAGCGTGTATAAACCAAAATCCCCAATATGTTAGGCGAATACGAACATTTTGGTTTGACTATAAATATTGGCCGAGTCATGCTAAGTTGTTTGAACCACCTACATTGAGGTCCAAGCTATGTGGTAAATCCTTTGGTATAGAAACCAATTCGTTGATTAAATAAATAGGCTTAAAAGTCATGGATAACATAATATCCCGAGAAATGTTGAAATAAATAACCACATGGAATGTAATGTGATCAACTCGGTGGGGAGTTGATCACCCCATCGAGCTAGTAAAATAGCTTGTCGAGTTGATTATAAACCTGCAATGTAAAAATCAACTCATAGTGTAAAAATTGAAATCGAAACACAATATCGAGCTTGGAATACAAAATTGATGTCCATGTGGTGGTTTAAGAGCCCACCACATTGGAAAATAAGAATATAGCTCTCACGGCGGCCGGTTTCCCCTATAGTACAAAAAGTTGGTCCTCTGGTTCTTTTTAGCATAACGTGAGTCGAAGACCAAAGGCCCGAAACCATATCGAACAACCTTCATTTTTCCTTCTCATCACTTTCCACTTTTTCCACGTGTCATGTCCAGATTGGACTATTTACTAGGGTTGACCCATTTAATACCTTAGCTTTGACTGGCGATAGAATTTGCATATGGACTTCATTTATGAAGTTCAACATACTTCGGAAAGGTCTCGAGAAGCCCTTCAGTATGGTCTAGGTTTAGGGAAGGATTAGGTAAAATATTCATAGTTAAAAATCCTGGATCACTCGATCTCGAGAAAACCTATCCACATACCATTCCACACTCCTCTTACTCATGTCCCTAAAGGTTTGATTAGCCATCCATCTCGAAATACAATTGCCACTCTATGTGATCCCTAGTGACCCATAGAACCCCTGGTGGCCAGATCACTACTATATTCTCATACGCCCAACAGTGTGATAGGAAACCATCATCTAACCCTAACCTCTTACTTTCCTTATACATTGATAGCTCATGGTAAACTTGAGATAAAAAAGTAGTCCTAAAAGAAAATATTGTTTGGTGGTCCACTATGTCCTTGCCACTACACCACCGGTGCCCATGAAGGCCCAGATCTCATCTTGAGTCTAGAAAAGCATAGAAAAACACAACCATCATCACCATACATATCAAATGGCTCCATGGCACTCCAGCCTTATACCTCAACTAATATGATAAATCCCCTAAATAAAATCTCATGTGGAGTACATCAGCTCGAATAGTCACATCAAGACCTTTGCCAATCTATCATCATTGGTAATGGGAACTATTTTCTCCCCCTGTATCGGTAATCTCATAATTTGATACACATCCTCCATGGTGATTGTCATCTCCCCTGTCCTGAACCAAAATGTGCAAGTCTGTTGGTCCCATCTCTCCACTAAAGTGATCATCATCCCCACATCTCGTGGGATCCTATGATAATATCTAAAGCCACCTAACCTCACTGTGGCCAGTGATCCCACTCAACATATGTCACATCTCCTATAATCTACTCATATAGAACATGTCTTTGGATCTCTCAAGCATGAGATCTCCCTTACTGTAATCACAAATAAAACATGCAAACATCATATCAACGACTTTTGAAATCCAATCCAAATCCATTAAATTTCATTATAAAATCCCATTTAATCCTAAATCCAATCCAAATCCATTTGATCCTAAGTAAATCCAATCTAACCCTAGTTAACACCAAGACAATTCGGGTTGACATGTTTTGGGGGTCGACGATCAGCCACCTTAGGGCTTAGTGACGCGTTTACCCACAGGTCACCACCAATAACCCCTAGCTTCATCCACTTTTTCTTAAAAATTTCAAAAAATAAATAAATACAAAATTTAACTTTAAAATAAGCTTAGGTTTTGTTACTCACCATCCTCTGCACCCTTTTGAAGTTCCTCATAGCTCTTGTGGCCTCCATTTTTCACTCTTCTCTTCAATCACTCTGAGTTCTCTCGTCAAGTGAACACATGAAAATGATCTTTGTCAATTGAATTTCAAGCTTATATAGCCACCGACACCTAGTCATCGTTGACCCCATGGGACATTGTTCATTAGTGGTCACAATGTCGTCCAACTTGCCTTTACAATAATTTATTTTTGGAACTTTCCCTCATTCTCTTCTTGGGAATTCTTCAAATTCCACCTTTGTGGCCATCGTTATTTTCCTTTAGGGAATTCTATTTCAATATTTTTAGCCTTGTTTTGCGATCTCCAATTCTACCTTTCGTGGCCATACTTACTCTTCCTTTAGGAATTTTATTTCACATTCCTATCCAACCTATGCATGAATTTGTCCTTAGGGGTAGTATTCAGGTCACACCTTAGGAATTCTATTCCAACATTCACTCTATCCATTTCCATTCTCAAAGTCCTCCTTTGAGGCCATGCTTACTCCCCTTGGGGCATATTATTTCACCACCCACTTTTTCATTTTTCCTTCTCGGCCATTTTTCGTGTCCCACTGGACACCATACCTTTATCCTCATCCCTTGCAGATGCATACCTATTCGTTCAATTCCTCATGTATGAAGTATTTTTCATATCTTTCACATTTAGTTGTGTGAATATTGATGTTTTCATATGACCCGTTGGTCATCGTGGTTTTCATCCATACTGTAGTGATCTTCACCCACTCACTTTGGTCCATAAACAATTGTAGCTCATCTCCGTTGAGACCAAATTTTCCTCTACCAATGTGATATTGGAGTCACCGCCATAATTTTTATTGTTATTGTGATCCTTTTTTCTTAGGGGCATATTTCCTTGGTAATCATTTTAACCATTTTTCTTTTCCCACCCGCCCCTTTTCATCTACCTTTTTCAAACACATCATCGTTTCCACGAGGCATCATCTATCCCACATTTTAGGGGAGCTCATTATCTACCTTTCATTAATCCTCATCCAACTCTCATCATTTTTTGTCTCTTGGATTTCTAACGTGAACCACTCAAAAAAAGGGGGCAAATGTAGACACCTAAAATTCATTATTTATACCCTTAATCACTGTGTGCACATATTTATTTAATACATCCCTTTAATTTAATTAAAATGCTCATCTCATCACCTTTAATTAATTAAATTAAATCCTATTAATTGGTTAATATCAACATCATATCATGCTCTAATCCGCTTTCTATTTAGGATGCTTCATTTTAAATCATTATCCTATACTTTTCCTAGCTTTCTTCCTATCTATTTTATAACCTAACTTCCCATGATTTATACCCAAATAATCCAATCTCAAGTACATAATATTTAAATCACTCTTCTAGCTACCAATACCATGAAAATCTAGCCCATTGGGGAAAGTTTCCCCATAATCGGTGGTGACCCACTGGTCATGTCATCAACCCTTTAAAGATACTTTCACATTTCCAAAACAAGAGAGAGGCATGTGAGTCCTCGAGCCTCATTGTGACTGTGAACTCTTCCCCATACCTAAACATTCCTATAACATTCACAAACCTTTTAAACATCCTTTCAACATGCTTGCATCGATCATGTTCATCCTTCATGAGATTATTATCATCATGGTGTGTTTTTGTTTTATACTCATCATATTATCTTATTTTTGCTTACATCTAATGCATTGCATGTTCGGATCAACTTTTGTAACACCTAGAGCTCCTCAAGGTAACATCATTTTTGCAAATTATTTACTTACAGTGTCTCCCATTTCATCCTATTGACCTCAACCTTACCCAACTCTTCTACAATCACCATTGACTCAACCGGTAATCGCCCACCAAGGCCTTGTTTTCCAATCAATCCTCCTTACTTCTATTTTATACCATTTTCCTAGTTTATGCTCCCTTAGATCCCTTCTATTGGTTGAATTCAACATACACAAGCCTCTGTTGTATGCATATTACATCCAAATCTTATAGGGTTTGCATTTTTATCCTACTGTCTTGATCTCGCCTTCCTGTGGTTGTCGTTTACCTAACTTTACATGATACTGGGGCCGCTGTCGACCTAGACCAAGTAATCTTTTACTACGCTAAGTTATTTTAATCAAATAAGCTTTTAGATAAATTCTAGTTACTTCTCATATTCAGTAGTACTTATGTTTATGCATGTAATTTCTTTATCAATATTTTACTTCATTTTTCTTTAAAACAAGAGGTTGACATCCGCCAAGGAAGTTAATGCTTCTTGGGATTGCTTTTTCGGGAAACCCTAGATATCCCATCTAATCAATCTCATTTCTAGTATGTCTTGTTTGTGGGTTATCAAATTGTAGTGGAAGGAATCCATATTCTACTTTTCACCCGTTCATCCATCACATCACATCCTAAGGTAACATAAACCCTCCATCATTTTTGAGTTTTCTAGTTTCTTTAGTAGCTAGTGCATTAGTTTGATTAGGAACAAGAAACTTGGTAAACAATGTTGGTGCTCGGGATGAGAAATTCCAAGGTGTGGAAAGATATATTGAGCTATAAAGAGTGTAAGACCAAAATTGGCAAAAAAAGGAAGAAAAGATGGCCAAGGACATGGGGTAATTAGTAATTTTCTCACTTATGAATCATATGAATAGTAGTATGTAATCTGGACTATATATATACCCAAAGCATGTGATTTTTGTCTACATTTTCCCCACTTTATATTGTTAAGATAATGCTCGATAACATAAAGTAGCTAATATATGTGTATCTAAGAACCATGTAAATTGATGGTGAAAGCGTGTCGATAGACAAGATAAAGCATGGAGTGATAAAAATGTGAAGCGTGTAAACTAGAGAGGAGAAAAAACAAAAGTGATGATGAATGATGACCCTAGGGAAAAAACGCATGTGTAGATGTCACCATTGTACATGTTGTTGAGGTTGATGTTGATGTAGGAGTATGTTGACTACCGCTCCCTGTAAGAATGATCATCCACTACCTATAACCCCTATTTATACTATTCCTATGATATGGCCATCAACAAGGCCAACCAACCAATGATAATAGATCATATATGAAAGAGATACATCATGATAAGAAGTTATGATAGCCACAAGTGGCTATATCCATCCCATGTAAGATATATAATTAAGGGTGTAACATGCCCCTCCCCTTCAAAGAAACATTGTCCCCAATGTTGGGAAGCCCTAGATGTTGCTGCATGAATGCTTCATCTTCCCATGATGCATCCTCAATATTCATATTCTTCCACTTGATCAGTACTTGTAATGACTCTGGTCCTCAGTATTTTGGTGTGTGTCTGAAGAATGCCTTCAGGTTCCAATATGATCCTTCCTTCCTCATCCAGTTTCGAAGCACCGATTGGGTGGAAATGTGCTGCCCAATAACTTTTTTTTAAGCAAGAAACATGGAAGACTGGATGTATTCTACTTCCTGGAGGGAGCTCTAGCTTATATGCCACACTACCAATTTTCTGCAAAACTCGGTAAGGACCATAGTATTTAGGAGCAAGCTTATTATCCTTTTTTTGTTGTTTTAAGGATAACTGCTTATATGGCTGTAACCTTACAAAAACAAAGTCTCCCTCTTCAAAGTGTCACTCACTTCTATGTTGATCAACCTGTTGCTTCATACGGTTTTGTGCCCATGCCAAATTTTCTCTAAGACTAGAGAGTACCTCATGCTGATGTTGAATGTGATCTTCGACTGCTCTCACCTTTGGTTTGACCTTCAAGCTAGATATGAGTGATGGAGGATGGTACCCATAAAGTGCCAGAAATGGAGACATTTTGGAGGAGGTATGAAATGAAGTATTGTACCACCATTCTGCCAGTGGCAACCATTGCACCCAACGTTCTTGTTTATCTAAAGTAAAACATCGAAGATATCCCTCTAAACATTTATTTACCACCTCAGTTTGCCCATCTATTTGGGGATGATAAGAGGAACTCTGGGCTAGTTGGGTACCTAGACAAGAGAACAAATCAGTCCAAAAGTTACTTGTAAATATTGGATCACGATCACTTACTATAATTTTTGGCGTGCCATGGAGCTTTTGAATTGTATCCATAAAAGAGATGGCAACTATACTAGCTATGAAAGGATGAGCCATGGCACAAAAATGAGCATATTTGGTAAGTCTGTCTACCATGACCATGATGACACTTTTCCCTTCTGATTTAGGTAATCCCGTGATGAAATCCATCGATACCTCTTCCCATCTCTCACTAGGAATAGACAGAGGTCGAGAAGACCAGTGTCTTAATGGTCTCGCCTTTTATTTTTTTGGCAAACCAAACATTCTGCCACAAATTTTTGAACATCTCCTTTCAACCCTCCCAAAATAAATCCTTCTTAACTCTATGATATGTTTTCAGACCCCAACATGGCCACCTATTGGAGAAGAATGTAGCTCTGAAAGAACATGGTGTTTAAGTGTAGAGTTCTTACATAGATATAACCGATCTTTGTACCACAATGTATCCCCCTTCCATATAAATTGAGCTGATATGGATGGATCTACCTAGAGATTTTGAATGAGAGTATGTGTGGTTGCATCTTTCTTCCATTCTTCATGTGCTTGATCTACCCAATCTACATTTAGTATAGATATGGCACATAACAATGCTTCGCAGACTCATCCCTCCTAGACAGAGCATCAACGACCAAATTTTCCTTTCCTTTCTTATAAACAATCTCAAAGTCATATCCCAACATCTTAGTGACCCATTTTTTTGTTGTTCTTCTAAAGATAGATGTTTGCTCTAAGAAATATTTCAAACTATCATGATCATTTTTTACCTTAAAATGTCTACCCATCAAGTATGGTCTCCATTGTTTGACTGCATGTAGTATTGCCATCATTTCCTTTTCATAGGTGGGCTTTAACAAATTCTTTCCTTTTAGTTGTTGGCTCTCAAAAGCAATGGGGTGTCCTTCTTGCATTAGTACTACTCGATTCCATTTCCTGAAGCATCGCACTCAACTACGAAAGTTTTGGAGAAATCTGGGGTTGCCAATACTGGAGTGGTGCACATAGCTGCCTTCAATTTTTCAAATGCCCTAGATGCTTCCTCATTCCACTGAAAGGAGTCCTTCTTCAATAATTTTGTGAGTGGTGCTGCTATACTACCATAGTTTTTGACAAATCTATGATAATACCCTGTGAGACCTAAGAAACCTCGTAATTGTTTGAGGGTTCTTGGGGTTTCCCATTCCACCATGGCCTGGATCTTGTGAGGGTCCACCTTAACACCTTCATGAGAAACAATATGGCCCAAGTATTCCACTTCTTGTACCCCAAAAGAACACTTCGAAGGCTTGGCATAAAGTTGATGTTGCTCTAAGACTTCTAAGACAATATTGACGTGATGTAAGTGTTTCTCCCATGATTTGTTGTAGATGAGTATATCATCAAAAAATACTAAGACAAACTTTCTTAGGAATGGTCTAAATACTGAATTCATCAAGCTTTGGAATGTGGAGGGAGCATTGGTAAGACCAAATGGCATCACTAGGAATTCATAATGGCCTTGATGAGTTCTGAAGGTTGTCTTATGAATATCTTCTTGCTTGACTCTAATTTGGTGATACCCAGAACACAGATCTAGTTTTGTAAAATAAATGGCACCATGCAACTCATCTAATAAATCATCAATGACGGGAATAGGAAACTTATCTTTGATAGTGAACTTGTTAAGCTCTCTATAATCTGGACACATGTGCCATCTTCCATCCTTGTGACGCACCATCACCATGGGAGTAGAATAGCACTGATCGTGATGAATAATACCCATTTCCAACATTTCCTCCACCATCTTCTCGATCTCACTTTTGCACATATGGATATCTATAAGGCCCCGATGTTGGGGGTTGGCTTCCTCGAATCAATCAATAGCATGATCATGCTCTCTTTTCAAGTGGCAATCCTCTTGGTTCCTCAAGACAACTACATGTTGATTAATAACTCAAGATCAGATGCAATACCTTCATTTTCATGGTTGGACTTCTATAGAGAATAATCGAGCTACAAAACCTTAGACCCTTTTTAAGAATCTTCTACATTTGGTGAGAACTTACCACTAGAGGATCTTTAGCTTGTAGACCTCGAAGTTCAAATTTTTTACCCTCAGAATGAAAGCGCATGAACAATTCCTAGAAATTTATCTCTATGGTGCCCAAAGTAGTGAGCCACTGAACACCTAAGACAATATCAGCTCCTCCCATGGGAATAAAAACATCATAGATTCCAATGTGTAATCACCCATCATGATTTTGACTTTATGGCATTTACCTGAACATTGGACTGTGCCACCATCTGCAATCATTACTTGAAATTCAGGTGCTGGGTAGATGAAACAATTTAGTCTTGCTGCCAACTTATGATTGATGAAATTATGTGTGCCCCGAATCAATCAAGATCTTTTACCTTCTGCTTCTTAATATAACCCACAACTTGAAGGGTTTGTGGAGTACTAATACCTGATAGAGCATGACATGAAATAGTGGGCTGAGGATCTCCAGATTCTTCCTCTAATTTTTCCACTTCCTCTATTGATGTTGCCTCATATTCTTCCTCATCACTAGATCCTTCAATGTAGAACAATTTTTTTCTCAGAACATTTATGATTTGGTCCATATTTATCACACCTTAAAGCATAACCCTATCACAAGTTAAAGCATAACCCTTTGGCTCTTTTTTCTTCAATTTTTGAGGTGTCAACCGAATTGGCCGAGGGTAAGAAGGAGACAAGGTGTTACGATCTTTTATGCTAGAAAAGGACTACCTTCTACTGGAAAGAAATTTTTCCTCTACTCGACGTGCCATGATAATAGAATCAACAACCTTGAGTGGGTTAAACATGTGTACCTCATGCTCAATGTGGTCCTTAAGACCCCCAAGAAATAGGTCATTCAAATACTCTTTTGTAATATCCTCCACACGCAAGGACAAAGTTTGGAATTGATGGACATACTCCTTAACTGAACCAGTTTGGCGTAACTTTGCTAATTGGCTGAAGTAATTCTCAGAAACACTAGAACTATAGTGTAATTGAAGCTCTTCAGTGAAAACTATCCAGGTGACATTTAGGCCATTCTTCTACCTTTGAGCACATAACCAACGATACCAAACAAATTGATCAGGTTCTAGGTATAAGGATGCCACAGTTACCTTTTGTCCTCCTGGGATCTGATGGAGATCAAAGAAATTTTCCATTTGGGTAATCCAATTGAGTGGATCCTTTCCATCAAATTTACGCATTTCAACTTTTGGAATCATGCCCCTCCATTGGTGAGAAGATCCACTTGAATGATTAAAGGATCCTCCCTGATTGGAGTGATTTGATCTGTGTGACCATTTCTAGTGGAACCCATATGACTGGCATTAGAAGTTGTATTTGAAATAATATGCAACAACTCCTGCTACATTGCATGAAAATCCTTTTGAATCTCACTCCTAAGGCTACCTTTCAGTTGATGAAGCTCAACATTAAGGTCATCCTTACTCACCATATTGTTTACCCTTTCCGAAGTCGATGACCACCTCGTATACTCCCAAACCAAGAGACTCAAGCAATATCTTCCTTATTTGGGGTCATTCCTGGAGTTTCTTGTCCTTTTCCTTGGCCTCATGTAGATCTACCAGCCATGACGAAGGGTTTGGGCCTAGGGGTAGACTTAATAGGGCATAATTTTAGGGTTTAGGGTTTCGTAATTTTTTTGGCCGAATATAGGAATTTATAAAAAAGAAACCCTAGCTATTTTTTTGAGGGGTTTCAAAAATATAAGAAATTTGAAAATTTTCCAAAAATTACGCCCTAGGGAGCCAAATTATGAATAAATATAGAACCGTAATAAATTTTGCAAAACAAGTCAAAACTGATTGAAATTTGGAGAGAAGCTTACTTGACTTATTTCACCACACCACAAAAAAATGCAGTAAAAATTCTACTACCAATCTTGAGATATAGCCGAACCTTCATAATTAGGGTTTGACGTCATCCTGGCCGAGATCAAGCTCTGATACCACTTGTAATGAAATTACTTGATTAATTATGATTATCACCAGCAATAGAACACCAAATAACACAATATTTCATAGATAAGTTCTCTCAATATGAAAGTAGAATAGCTTGGCCACTTCGAGGGGGCAACCTCCAAAACATATAATAAGACTCAAATACTCAACATAATGATCATCCACTACCTATAACCCCTATTTATACTATTCCTATGATATGGCCATCAACAAGGCCGACCAACCAATGATAATAGATCATATATGAAAGAGATACATCATGATAAGAAGTTATGATAGCCACAATCAGACGTTATTTTCTGAGGTCTCTGTGCTAGTTTTTGTGTTGTGATAAGGAACCAAGTCGATTTTGATCCCTATCGATACATCAAAACTATGTTTTACCGATATTGAATTGTGATGTGTGATGACTATAAACCATCGTGTGGGTGATTGATTTACCTAAATTATCCCCCTCATTTTGGGTGTGTATTCATTTTTACCCTTAACACAAAATAAAGGAACCCCATGCACATTGGTATATCACCCAATAAAGCTTGCACTCACCCGAGGAACGCGCAGTGCTTTGAGTCTCTCTTTATGCGAGTTAAGTGGGAAACGTCATCTATGATTTGTGTTTAAAGACTTTCAAATGGGTTTACGACATACAAGAACCATAGAGCTCGTAACGGCCTCTAGATCCTTGCAGTCATTTCAAATAAAGTACTTAACAAAATCTATAATGTGTATCATATCGTAAAGAAACATACAAGCATCCATATTTAAGATAAAAGGAAAGAGAACTCGTGAGAGAGAAGTATGCATCGAATCATTGATATTCATGTCTATATATAATGTAACCTCATTACATCCATGGATCCATTATAGAGTGTCACAAAGAAGAAGACTGCAGTTATGCATTGCAACTAGACTTATGTAACTAAGCTACCAAAAAGGAAAATTACAATCCCCATGCCTAATACATCCTCTCCCAAATGCAATTATCCATGAACAGATTTCTTGCAGTATTTCTATAGAGCTTTGTGCACACTCTCTCGTATTTCTATTTAATTTGCATGCACTTGTATTTATAGCTTCTTTGGACTTCCAACTCATCCTCCAAAGTGCCCTCATATCCGATGCCAAGTGTCTCGAATGTGGTCCTCCATGCGAGCATGCTCCTCTGGGCCTCGAGCTTCCCACTTTATCCCATGATGTTATTCTAGAAGATTCTACCGTAGGCATGCCCCTTCCCGAGCCAACCTCGCCACTAGGTCGACATCTTATCCATGTGCAATCAAGTCATGCTTTTCATGTGTTCAGCTCCCCGAACTTCCAATTTATCTAAGTCCCAAACCCTTGGTTCTGCTTACAAGACGTCACACACGCCATGGGCTTCCTTAAACCATTTTTCTAAAGCCTTGTCTTACGTGCTTTATTGCACGTACCTTTCTTTAATTGGGACCTTGCACACTGCACGCATTTTGTACTTAGTCAATATTCTAGGGGCCCAAAATCACCCCACACTACGCCTGTTCTCCGTCTGCGGGAACACTTCCCTTAGTGAGAGAAAGAATACAAATAGGCTTACACATAGAAAAAGAATAAGAGGATGAAAGAATGGGAAAGAAGAAAGAATGGGAGAGTGAAAGAATCATTACAATAGACTGGGAAAATCCTTTTGCAAGTCGGCCTCTAATTTATTCCAGGCATCAACTTCATCCTACGCTCTTTGACAGAGGTCACCGACCAGGGCACTTACCTCCCCAAAATTTAGTCCATCTCCTTACATGCTCATAGTATCCATGATTTTCTCCAACTCCTTGCATATATCCTCCAACGCATCCATTCTTTGTGTGATACATGGATATAGCTCCTTCAATCTGGTTTTTGATTGAATCCCAAGGTTTCAACGGTCTCGATTTCTTCTCAACCTCGCAAGGATTTTGTCTCTTTCCGCCCTATTCCCCTTGTTTTTCTCCTGGAACTCCTTAAGTTCTACCTCATGAGTGGCAACCAAGGAACCTACCACTTTGTCTCTTTCCGTGTAATTTTCATATGTGGCCTCAGTAGTTCAGGAAAGTGGCCCTTACATCAGCAAGCACTTTGCTGTACTTTGTGACGAGTGCTACGATTTTCAACTTATCTTCCTTCTCTAAGCGCGCTGCCACTTCCTCTATAGACTCCAAGGCTAGTAGCTATCTTTCCATGGTGAGGACCCTTGTTAAATCCTCCAAGCATCCCAAAGTAGATCCATACTTCTATGTGGGTGATGCTAGGTCCGGATGCTTTAATAGTATGGCCTCGTTGATGGATTCTACCTTCTTGTACACAGTGCTCACCTTGGCCTTTTCATCCTTTAATTCCCACTTCCATTGGGTGCTGATTAACTTTTCTTGGCTCAGCTCCTTAGTTAATGTTGCTAGCTCTTCTTCCTTCTCCTTCAGCTTCCCTTCCAGATCCTTGATCCTATCATTTCACCCAAAGATTCTAGATTCTAACTCAATGGAGACTTTATTAATCACATTGCTCAGGTTATTCATCTGAGAGCTACTAGGTATCCACCACTAGGTTATCTCCTCCTAGTCCTAGTAATGTTACTATTACCCCTTGGCTTACCTCAAACTCTATTTCGTCAAGGCGGGACTTGATTTCCCAAGAGACCATCTTCCTTGTCCGCGAGTAGTAGCCTCCTTGTCAAAAGATGACATGCATATAAGCTCCTCCACCGGAAGTGTACTCTGGAACCGCACATGAAACACCTTCTTAGGGTCATCAATATAACCCATCTCTGGCCTCCCCCTTTGTGTGCCTTCCTCCCATGTGCGTACCCTTGGGTATACTTACAGTTAAAACGGGCCTCTAGTGTTGCCACATTCCTCTTCTGCGCTCTCCTTCTCCTTCTTTAAAAGCGGCTCCACATTGCACTCCACCTTGTCCTCCACTAGGTTCTCAATGTCCCTTGTCTCCTCTCTTATTCTCGCTACCTTGGCCATTTGCTCTTGTCTTGAGCTTGAAATCTCTTGTTTTCGCACGCTAGCTTCTTCATCTTTTCCCATGTCCTGGGTGCTTCCTCCTATCTGGCTATCCTTACGCCGCACAAAAAGGAACCCTTGTTCTTCTTGTCTACCTTCCTCCTCTAAATCATGAATATTGAAAATAGGCGGCCCTTGATCTTTCCCAGGGTCCTCTTCCCCACTTACTTCTTCCTCACTACCATCCTTTCTCATATGTACTTTCCCAGGACTTCAAACTTTCTTCTTCCGAGGAGGTCCCTCTTCTACCCTTTACTTTTTCCTAATTGGAGATTCCATTGAGGTGACTCTATTTCTTCTTCGATGACTCCTTATCGATGGTTCTTCTGGTTTTGGAGTCTTTTCTCTGATTATGGCCTTTTTCTTGTGCGCGTACATGCTGGTTCTAGCACTTGTCCCGGGGAACCTATTTCATGTGTCTCCACCACACTTGGGATTTTCTTTTCTGGTTCTTTTTCCTCCCGTTTGGGCGCGGGTCTTTTCCTCCTAGTTGGATCCTAAGGTATAGATACCTCATTCTCTAGGTATGTGCCCTTCTCTGACTTGGGCCTTATGCGAATGTAAATGCACATCACGGATCCTCCTGCAATGGGCGATTCATGGGCCTTGTCATTTGCACTTCATGAGACACGTACCACTCTATGTATGTGCACTTGCCAAGGTAGACCAACCCTTTGTGCAATTCCCTGTGGTCTTTGTCCAAACTACCAAGGTCCAACTTAAACTTTTTGGACTCCTTGAATTTGTTTACTCCTGCTTGGAAGTACTAAGCTATGAAGGCAAAGGGGAGCTTGCACCATGGGCTCCATGAGTCATCTATCAACTTGAATCTACCTAAAAGCCAGAATCTTTGGTACACAACAAATTCTACCCCTCCCCTAATGGCTACTAACAGCTTGTTCGAGAATTCTCCATTCTTCCTCAAACGCATTCTTTAGGCACATGTACCACTTCTCCAAGCATGCCTTGTGTAATCTTTGTTGTCATAGTGTCACAAGTGTACTCAAATATTTTAGTGGGAGAGGGGTCTCATCAAGTGGTACTCCCATACAAACTTATCGATGTGTCCAATACCCCAATCTCGAAAACACGATAATTGCAAACACATTTCCAAAAAGGATCATGTCGCCTTCCTTCGCATGCAGTTGATAGTTTCATTCGCAATGAATGCAGACAAATTATAGATGGTGCCCTCTAAAATATTTCTACAAATGTTTAACCATGGCTTACTGACTTGATTCCATCTCTCCTGGCCATTTAGCTTTGACACCAAGTGCAAGGCCATCTTCATTACTGGATCCTTGATGTCTACAACATCATAGTACCTTGACCTCTTTTTGCAAGCAAGAGTGGCGATTATTTCTTAATCAATTCCTTGTCTCACAAATCGTCTTCCAAACCGTCTCCTTCACGATGAGGCCGTGAATTGTGAAATGAGCTGAGGAGTTATGCGCATATGCACCCCACAAAGTGGAAATAGTCCTCATGCACGTGTGACATTAGCCATCGATGATTTCTCAAGTTTCAAGTAGGGTAACTCTTAGAGTTGTAGTAATCCTACCTTCTCCAATTTGACCTTCATGTCATCATTATATATGGGAAAACCTTTTGGCGTCCTCTTATTTGTTGGGTGCACTAACTCCAACACCAACTCCTTTTCAATTGTGCTTGTCCGATGATTATAATCATTTACAGACATATCCCTAAGATGGGACTCCCACTCCTTCCCTAACAACACTCCATCTAGGTACTGCATTTCTACATACCATTCCTCATTTGTGCTTGCTTCAATTTCTTGTTGCTTTCCCTTGCCCTTTCCTTTGCCCTTCTTGGGTGTACTAGCTAGTTTCTTGGGTGCCATTTTCTAGGTCTTCTACCCACTTCAATCACTTATTTTAATTCTTCTCGCTCTCTCCAACCCTAGATCTCGAACTTGTGAAGAAAATTACTTAACCCCGTGCCCTAGTTCTTCAAACCCTAATTGGGATACTCCCTTCACAAGATGACGTCTTCTCACAATTTCTCCCATGCCCGTGAAATCCCTTCCTCCTAGTTCGCAAATCCAAACTAGCTACTCACGCCTCAATTTCTCCAAATTTTTCTTCACATAGATCAATTTTTTGGAAGCCCTAGTTTGCAAAGGTGCAAAAAGTGCTTCGTTCTCTTATATGCAAAGTGAAAAATGAAGTGTCATGATCCCCTTATTTATAGTTTTTCCTTTTTGAGCATTAAGTGATACTTCACCTACCACCATACTTTCTTCATTTAATGCAGATTTTTCAAACAAATCCTGACTTAAGTGCTTTCCCTCACGCACCCAACCTACGTGGAAAAATCCTCCAACCTTCTGGCACGCAATCAATCCAACCTGACAGGAGACTCTTATGTGCATAAAACCAGCGTTGAAGGCACTTCTTCTGTCCTAATTTTTCTCTCGCCTACCTCGTGTTGCTTAATGTGCTTTCTCCTCCCTTGTATGTGGGATCTATAAGTAACTTTGTCTTGCACCAACCATCATTTTTCTATCTTCTCTCCATACACCTCTTTCAATGGGCCATTCAACTAGGATTTTTAACACAAAATTCCTTGACACTTTAACCATGTGCTCTTTCACATTACTCCACCCCACACTTAAAACAATGTGCGGTCCTCTATGCACTCAAAAATTCTCCAAAAGTAGCAATAAGGTTACCGATGCCTAAGGCGCAAAAAAACAACAACGCGAAAGGAAAAACAAGAAAAGAAATGCATAAAGTAAAATTATAAACTAATTTTGGAAAAACTACCTTATTTTACAAACACCAAGAAGACTTATTTATAGTAGGGCTTTACCCTACTCCCATTGAAGTGTCCAGGAAATTTTGTCCCATCAAACGCTCAGAATCGCATGCGCTTAAATCAAGGATGTACAAGATTGTGTAAGGACCCAACGAATGGACTTTCAACTTCCCAGATAGTGTAGAAACTTATAATCATATAGTAAAACCATCTGCCCAACCTCAAAATTCTTGTTTCTAATGTGGTGATCATGCCAAGCTTTTTGATTTGCTTTCTTTGTTGTTTGGCTCCACCTCGGCAAGTGATCATCTTTCATCCAATTTCATTGACTCATCACGCTTCTTTCTTCAGCCGCTTGCTCATTGGCCAACCATCCTACGCATTCTATTCATAGAGAAGGCAACATGAATTCAACCTACAGAACATCTTCCACACCAAACACCAACTAAAATGGTGTGGCTTTGTTCAACCTTTTATACATTGTCATAACGTAAGTAAGCCCAAAATAATGCCTATACTTTTCCATCCCAATATTGTCTTTCGACATCACAAATTTTGGTCAAGGTATGACTCAATATTTTGTTGAATGCTTCCTGCGGTTCCATTTGCTTGTGGTGATAGGGCGTAGTCTTATGATGAGCCACCATGAATTCTCATTGCTAATGTAATCCTCACGGTCTCATGCAAGAAATGTGTATCCCTATTGCTGGTCAAACTCATGAGACATCCATACCTCGTGATAATGTTCTCCCACAAGAACCTGCCACACAAGTGGCTCTTTGTGTAATCTTTAGTTGGGGTTGCCTCTCGCCCACCTGGTCAAATAATCCATTCAAGTGATGAAATAGCGTGACCAGTCCTACCACCACCGCAGTGCAATAGAACTCTACAAACTCTATTTCCCACTTTTTAAAGGCTCTCAATGCTAGGGATAGGGTGTAAAGGAATTTCATCTCTCCTTCCCGGTTTACCAATGCACTCGACAATGGTCACCACTTTACAATAGTCTTTACAATCCTTATAGAGGGTTTCCCACCGCAAACCTGTCATTAATATCTTACGCACGGGGCATCACCTACATAATGCCCACCTGCACTTCCTCCATGTGCTTCCTCCATGATGGCCAGTGCTCATGCTCTAATACACACCTACACAAAACTTCATCACATCCCAACTTGTATAAGTCTCCACTGATTAACATGTAGGGTGTGGCGCATATGGCTAACTAATTTTTCTCTAATGCCTTCATTCCTTTCGGCACCACACCTTCCTTTAAAAATACTGCAATCTCTTCCAAATATGAGGGCACACGCTACAACCTAAATAGTTACGTGTCTGACATTGTCTCCTCAATACTCACGGATTTCCCCCTGAATCAATTCTTGACAGATGATCAAGTCCACAATTGCTTTTCTCAGGCTTCACTACAACGGTGAATTCAAAATCTTGAAAAACAACACCCACCGACATATGTGCCCTTGTAGAATAGTCTTGTTCACCAAATACTTTAATGCCATGTGGTGGTGTAAAACACAAAGGGTGTTGCCGGTGAGATCTTGTCTCAACTTGAAAAGCACGAAGATCATTAACAATGCCTCGCACTCAGTTTTGGTGTAACTATGCTCTGCTAGTGTTAGCTTCCTGCTTGTAAAACACAGAGGATGATCAACAAGTCCTTCACTTGGTTGTGCAAGCATTGCTCTAATAGAAGTCCCTGAGGCATCTACAAGGACATGAAAGGGATTGTCCCAAGAGGGAAAATGTAATATAGGTGTGGTGACAAGCCTATCATTTAGTGTATCAAATGCCCTCTTGCACCTCTCCCTAATAGAAGGCACTTTTATGTCCGAGCGGTTTCTCTAAAGGTGTGGCAATCTTGGTGTTGGTACCCAAATTTGTTCTCCTTTTTAGTCTGAGTAGCATCAAAGATATAACATGAAGCTTGAAGATAGATAGATCATGATGTATGTCATTTTGTAGCTAGGGATGTGATCTAACTGGCACTCAAATTTGTGGAGAGATGGATAGCACTCAAATAGGACTTGATCTTGTCCTAACTGTTTTAGGTTATGCCTTTCAACCAAGGTAAGAGGACCTATTTTGTAACCCTCAAATGGTGAAGGAGATGAAGATATCCCTAAATTTTTGTAAATAATATGAAGGGGCCTTGGGAAAATATGATCAATACTCCAAATCGACTTTCACAATTTGTCACTTCCAAATTATGGAGATACTTTCAATGTAAGGCAAGGGTTACTAAAGACATTTTTAAATCCTTATTTGTTTTGCATACTTTAGCAAATGGATTTTTATCTTCTGTGGGTAGAAAGATCAAAACATGGGTAGGATTAGTTGTTTAGAATGATTTTTGGTGGGATATTGACAAGACAAACTTGACTATGCTAGATCTTTGACAACCTCTACAACATTTGAACAACTATCATATAAAATGCTTCAAAATAGTCGGGATGTACTTTCAACTAGAAGAGATACACAAATGGAGGCCTGTGTTTGCAATCTTCACACAATCTTTGAGACCTCACACAAAATCTTGAGTTAAAGGACTCAATTAAACATCAAAATCTCTAATCAAATCATGCCTAAGGTACCCCAAAGGATTACAAGCAATCTCTGTCAACAAATGAAGGTGAAGTGATTTTAAATTGATTATTTTCAATGCGGATGAAATCTCTTCGACAAATGAAATTGAAAATGCCACTAAACTATCAATAAGGATGAGATCTGTGTGATTCCTAAAGATTTCAATGCAAGATTGCAACAAGAACAAGGAAAACCATTTTTGAGACATTTAAACATGGTAATGTAGACATCATATTGCCCAAAATAACATATATTAATTCAAAATCTTGTTAGATTCATCAGCAAGGAGAGTTTCAAGAACAATCTCAAAGCTGTGTGATGGCTATACACTTGTAACCAACTCAACATGAATGAAGATCTAACACAAAAACATTAACCAGGTTTCTTAGAGGGTTTCTCAGAAGATGAGCTTCTCTCAAAATTTTCTCGTGATTTTCAATTTTTCCGACCTTTTGCATGTCTCAAAACATGCATTATATATCTCTCTATTACATTTGATCCTTCTTTCCCAAGAAAAGAATATCCTATGGCATCTTAGTTTGTTACAAATTCACTCATGACTTTCTGAAAGTGACACTTAACCAATTTTGCGAGGATGGGATGCCAATCATGCAAAAAGAAAATTATTACAAATATTCATCATTCCTTGTCATGAGAGCATGTATTCTTCCTTTGGTGCCCACAAAGATCTCGAACAAAATTTCATTTCAAAAGTACCTCGGATCTCAAATTGAATTTCAAAACCAATTGCATTGGTTCTTGCAAGCACAAACAACACGAATTTTCCAAAAATTTGATCAAAATCGATGCAAAAATGCATTTCCACACTTCCTAAAAAATGCACAGATTACCATCGATCTACCTTTCTTCCTTCAATTTAAGCCCCTCCACATGTCACAATGTGATTAGAAATGGGCTTGGGATTATTTTTGACATTTTAACACTTTTGGAAAAAGTAAAAATTTGACATTTTCTCCGCTCCTCCGCCCTTTGAAAATGAGCTTGACACGTGTCCCAATGTGGGTCCCAGCAAAATCGTGGCTTGATTCTACACATTTCCACCTTTTTTGGAAAAGGAAAATTTTCCAAAATATCCCCACATCTCCGCCTCATGAAAATGGGCCTGACACATGTCCCAAAGTGGACCCCATTGGAATCGTGGACCGATTCTACACATTTCTACCTTTTTTGGAAAAAGGAAAATTTTCAAAATTATCCCCGCAGACCCACACCTCCGATTTTGTCCCAGACACGTGTCGGTCGTTGATTGGCGGTGGGCTTGTGTTCCTCCTTTTGATTTCTTACCTTTATAGGATAAAAGCTAAATTTCCCACAAAGACCCGATGCTCCGGAATCCCTTCTTTTGATCTGAGCCATACACATGGCTCAATTAGTGACCATTGATGGAGCTGCGGCCTCATTTTGCAATTTTAACCCTTTATGCCAAAATGGGAAAAAATCTCAAGTTTCCCCCGAGGCCCAAAGTTCCACCTCTGACCCTACCACGTGTCCACTCCTGATTGGCACGAGCGGACCCACAACCCTTTTCATAACTTTTGCTCCCTTTCACCAAAAGCAAAATTTTCTAAGTCCTTCGCCAGCCTTCCATCCCGCTTTTGATGAAAACATGACACATGTCCACCTCTGATTGGATGTAGGCCTTAGGGGATTTTCTTCATTTCTACGCATTTTCCAAAGTTCCCTAAGGCAAAAAATGACCCGCTCATCTACCTTCACTCTGCCTGTGACACGTCTACCTTCTCGAGGGCTGCGGAGTCATGGGGCAACTTGCACTTTTTTCCAAAACACAAAAAATGTTAAGTTTTTTCGAAGAAAGACCCACCGAACCTTGTCTAATCACAAATGACCATGTAGGAGAAGATTTTGAGCTAAAATTTGATGGGAAAAGGATGCCCGTATGATCAAAAAATGTAGAAATTGCCAGCGACGCCTTAGAATGTTGAAGATGAAATTAACGAGCAAATGATGCCTGTCATTTGATCTCAAAACACAGAAAATGCCAAGGATGCCCTAGAATTCGATTTTTTTGCTAAGGACGAAAAATTTCTCGAAATTGAACCAACTGAAACATGTTTTTAAAGCATTTTTATCATGGAATTGGATTTTCAATGGCATACAAGTGCAAATCGATGAATTTCGAGCTCAAAAAATTTGGAAAACACGGAAAAACAACAGAGACATTTGAACAGGGAAAAATTAGGCAAAACGTAAGGCAAAATTTAGAGATTCCTCAAAATGGTGCAAAAATGGAGAAAAAACAAATAACTCAAAGCATTTAAACACAGATACGAGTTGTTTTTCATCAAATTCAAAGGATGGGAAGATCCGAGCTATTTTTTCTCATAAATCAGGCAAAATGCACTTCTCCTTAGCAAATTAGGGCAAGGTAATGAGTTTGCAAATAATCCAATGCACAAGAATGGAGCTACAACTTCACATCATCGATTTCATGAGGAAAAAATGTTTCAGAGCACAAAGAGAAAAGGGGAAACATGGAAAAATGGAAGAGGATAAAAATGGGCACCAACACTTGGCATACCCCTTGATGAATTTCCTGTAATAACCCATATGCCCAAGGAATCCGTGTACTGTGCTCTAGCTAGTAGGCTCCCCTAACCCCACAATAACTGCAACTTTAGTGGGATCTACCAACAAGCCCTCCTTACATATGATATGCCCCAATAAATTCCCAAAGGGTGTAGCAAACACACACTTCTTAATGTTGAGGGATATCCTCAATTGCCTACACCTCTCAAACATTAACCTTAAATTGTCACAATGGTCTTTAACTAGACCATACACTGTCCAATCATCTAAATAGACCTGAAGAAACTTATGGATGAAGTCCTGGAACGCTTGCACCACTATGCGTGAAAAAATAGTAGGCACATTCTTCAACCTAAAGGGAATGACCAGTGTATGCAAAAATTCCCCACTCAGTGGCAAAATTTGTCTTCTCCTGGTCCTCCTTTGCAATCCGAACTTGGTGGTACCCCGAAAATCCATCCATAAAGGAATAGATTTCATGCCCAATGAATCCTTCCAAAATTTATTCAGTGAAGGGGGCGAGAAAGGGATCAATGACACAAACTACTTTTAGCTCCCTATAATCCACGTAGATCCTAATCTACCCATCCTTCTTGATGTTGATTACCATCGATTTATCCACTCCGATTCCTCCACTTGCTTCAATGATCCCAGAAGCTATCATTTTATTTATCTCCTCCTTAACCTTCACACGCAAATTGGGATTCATCCGGTAGGGCCTCTTCTTGATCGGGCGCGCACCATCCTTTAGCTTTATCTTCATCTCCCCCAAGGAATGGTGAACACCTTTGAGCTCATGGTACCTATGTGGGAATAAATCCTCAAATTCATGCAACAGATCAATGATCTTAGAAACTTCCTTCTTTGACCAGTAATATCAATAATAGCTTCCTTAGGTTCTTCTCCTGAACCGATGTTAACCTTCTTTGTCTTTAAGGGCTCATGGTAGGCGCACACGTGAGTATCAACATTGTCCACTACCTCGCGCATCCCTACAGAATGGCTAACATCCAAGATTTCCGATTCCTCTCCATTAATCACATACACCAACTTTCCTTTCTCCTTTTCCAAACACATGCACTCAAGTTATAACTCTTTTGTTTCCTCTACTTCTTCTTCAAAGCATGCCTCCAATCCTGGTTCACCTAGTAATTCTAACAACCTATCCTCCGCCATGGCACTATCCCCCATGCTAAAGTGCTTGATACCCTACAAGGCTTTATCAATCGATGGCTTGGTGCATGATACTCAATGGTTTGATTAAGGTCAGCCACAAGCTCTTACCAATTCCCTATCGCGTGGTGTGTCTTTGAATGAATGTACCATGCATGCGTGTAACCTTGCATGTAGAATACAACTTGTGCACCTAGAGGGATGGTGGAAAAGCTTCCACACCTTCTCTCCAGACCTGTTCACACTCCTAGATATGGAAAGAGGTGGGATCCTTCCCATGGTAGTCCTTGATGGTGGTGGGCACATTGCTCCTAGAGAATCTGACAGAGAGAGAAATTCTTACCTTGCGCCATTCCAAGAGGCTCTCCTAATGTGTATCCCACCACCGTGTTGTTGTGCCGAGTAGGAAATAACTTAGCATCCCTCTCCATTCCTTCTCATCCTTCCACTAAGCTTCCACCTCCTACAGAAAGATCTCAGGGAAGGCTCCTCCTGAATACTTGGGTAACTCTTTTCCTCCTAGGTGCCAGATTGTGCATGCCTTTGTTACCTTGGTCACCGACCCTCTCAACTGCCATCCCATCAATTCATAAGTCCCTTGTGCCCAATTGTCACATGCTAGAATGGTGGTATCACTTACTGACTGAGCATCCTCAAACTGGATGATTCCGTTAGTAGGATGTATTATCTCTAGGTCCCTGATTGAGCGCACGTATATCCTGTCCAAAAATTCTTCCCCAAAGGTTAAATATAGGGTGTTGAATTCCCATCAACTAGTGGTATAATGACCCGCTCTCCTTTTTTTCAAATCTGATGTACCCTTTGTTGAACTGAAGTTCCGCATTGTTCTTGTAACACCATGGGCCCCCAAGTAGTAGCACTGGAAATTGTCTCACCTCGAGCAGTGCTAAGACTTTGAAGTCCCCAGTAAACTTAGCTCCCTAGATAGTAATAACTGCATCCTTTAAGACACCGATGGGCATTTCCTTAGTCTTTTTTTCCATATACAACACATTTGAAGATGGCTGTAATGTAGGTCTTCCCATCTGATGCCATGCATCCAAAGTTAGAACATTAACCTCTACGCTAGTGTCAATGAGGATATTACTAAGGAGCCATCCATCTACAATTGCATTCAATGTGATCTCCTTGTCATAGTCAAGGCTATGAGGGGAAGGTTTACGTGTAAGACCTGCCTCTCGTGCTCTCCTCCGCATGTGGTACCTTCTCTCTCAACCATGATCCTAGCAAGGGAATGATATTCTCTTGCCTTAGCATTTTACACACCTCCTTGACCTCATCCAGGTCATCCTTTGGCACCTCGACTCTCCTTCCTTATTCCTCCCTCCTGGATTGCTCCTTTAGACACTGGATTTCCCCTTGTAAACTCTGAATGACATCCATATTGTCTTGATATACCTCCTTCTAATGCATAGGGTTTAGATACTTTCCATGAACTACTTCCTCCCTTGAAACTAGGTTCTTCTACCTTGGTATCTCTCTTGTGCGTGTGGCTTCTACCCTTGTTGTTACAAGATAGGATCCAAACCTGCATCTCGTGTTACCTGAGGCATCCACTAGGTGTCTGCCTTCTTAATATTAACCATTGTAACACCCTTGTCTTTCCGGTGTTGTTGATTCATGTGCTCAAACAATTCTGGGCACTCCTCATACTTATGCTTCTTTCCACACCATGAGCACTACTGCAACAAGTCCAGGCATTCACGTTTGTAATGATCTATAGATCCACAGTTGAAATAGGTTCCATGTGAGAACTCAGTCCTTCCTCCTCCATGGTTACCATGACCACGAAATCCTCCTCAAAACCTCTTCCACGCGTGCCTCCATCTGCATGCTCCTCATAATGGTGATCATCACCCTTGGAACTACTGGCAACATTAGTCTAGCACACCCATGATCAATGGCCTCATGGATTTGATCAATGAGCCTATAGTCCTTAGTATCATGGGTTGTAGAGGTGTAAATCTTGCAGTAACAAGATACATTCTTCCGGATTACGCGCTATAGCAAGGGAACCTACTCGCATCATGGTCCCCATGAAAATTTCAAAATCTACTTCCACGCGCGTATTATCCTTCGGGGAAATTATCCTTAACGTGCCCCTCTACTTCACAATTTGTGCACCACAAACCACTACAAGTCTCATGGGCTGAGTTCATAGACAAATTTTCCAACTGCTTGGCCATAGCAGCAATTTGAGCCTCTAAGAATGGGCTAATGCTAGTATCAACACTACCCAACAGCCTCGGCACGTAGAGCAGCTTCAATGCCTCACGCGGGTCTATAAAAGTTTTATGAGATAAGGCCCTTCTAAAAGGAGTGATCAACCCTCCAAAAAACCACTGAGCATGTTGTGAAGGGTGAATATCATATGATAATTTAGACAAGAGAGTTTTAAAGCACGCATCATACTCCCACACACTCTCTGCCATTCCTTGTTGAATCTCCTTCAAAGCATTGATGCTCTTCTGCTCAAACTCAAGAATGTGGAATTCTACCAAGAATGCATTCTTTAAAGCAGTATAGTCCACCACTATTTGATGAGGGTCATACTTCCTATACCAGCTATGCATGCGTGTGCCCTTGCAATGTGGTTACAAACTGACTAGCCTTCCATTCTAGGGTTGTGATACCCTTTGCACGCCATAGTAGTTCACACTTGTGAACATGTTCGCAACATCCTCAATACCTCTGTAATTAGGGAAAATGTAGAGACATTTCAAAGAAAACTTGTGGGGGTGGTTGGGGCCCAAATCCTCCTAAGCTAGAGCCTTGGTTTCCACCTGTGTTTCCTCCACCACCTGATCCACCAGTCCACAGGTCCTAAACCACCAGATCCACAAGCCCACGGGTCCTGAAAACCACCACATCCACTAGAACCACCATCCCTAGGTTCATCCAAACCATCCCTGCACCCACCAGGTCCTAAAGTGGTCATGCCAAGGGTCCCCAATTCCACTGAGCTACATGCCTATGGTCTATGCGATAATGCCCCCACGCTAATAGTATACCCTGTGCCACTCCTAGACATGAGACCAAAAGCTTGTGTGTTTATACCTTGCCTGAAAATTCCTAACACTGGGTTGGTGTTTGCAGCCATAGAAGGCCCAAACGAGAAATTATACCTCTTAGGTGTAGACCTAATCACTTCTAATGTAACCAACTAGATCTAGCAATATTTTCCCCTGATCTAGAAAACCAAGCACTAGGGTTCGGTCACTAGGTGGGCTCAGATGCACACAATGGTTCTTCTTTCTCCACGTGATGAACTCTCATTAGAAGCCAAAGGGTCTCTCTTACACGCTTGCCAAGATGGGGTCACATAGACTGCTTAGGTTCCACGTCCTCTGTGTGAACCTCAAATCCTTCCCACAACATCTACCACCATACATCCATCACACCTACAACCTCACATTGTCTAGTAATCTCCCTTTCATGTGCTTCACCATACTTGATTCATCTTTCCTCCCTTTCCTTCTCCATCACAACATTTGCCATCTTCCTCCACCCTAGCTTCCTCACCCAATGCTTAGAATGGTTTATCCGGCCATTGGGAATGCCTCTAAACTCATGGTAACCATCAAGATCTTCATAGCTAGAGGGACAACACGTAGAAATGATCCTCTGGGCTCCCGTAGAAACTCAAACTCAAGCAACCTCGGACAAGAATATGTGGAAATGGTGTACTCCAGAAGTGTAGCTAGCCAATACTCCTTTCCACCAATGATCCACAGCACGGGTCCACATCAAATCTACATCCTGCAGCCTTTGGTATTCTTCTTAGGTCTACACACATGCGATCCATAATGCCAACTTGATCTAGATGCATAGGTTGTGAGCCATTCATATAGTTCCACTAGGAAGTAGCAGAAAAAGTCTCATACAGATCATGGTAGAGGTTCTCTTCTACCCATCTATGTGCATTAAACTTAGGTCTAGTGTTGAATCTCTGAGAGAATTCATCCTCTCGTGCTCTTAAACCATGATTCAACACTTTCCAAAGTTAACCGCTCTATCATTACTCACTACACAGACCATGATGAATGCTAATTCCCACTACAACTTCAAAAAGAGGTCCCAAAATGGAACCAAGATGTAGTCATTTTTACCCTTAACACAAAAGAAAGGAACCCCATGTGTGTCGGCCTATCACCCAACGAAATTTGGGCACTCACCCGAGGCATGCGCATGGGTGCCGAGTCTCTCTTTTATGTGAGTTTAGTGGGAAACATCATCTATGATTTGTGTTTAAAATACTTTCAAATGGGTTTAGGACATACAAGAACCATAGAGCTCAGAATAGCCTCTAGATCCTTGCAGTCATTTCAGATAGAGTACTTAATAGAATCTATAATGTGTATCATAATAGAAAGAAAGCATACAAGCATCCATATTTAGCATAAAAGGAAAGAGAACTCATGAGAGAGAAGTATGCATTAGAATCATTGATATTCATGTATATATAATAGGTAACCTCATTACATCCATGGAGCCATTACAGAGTGTCACAGAGAAGCAGACCATAGTCATGCATTACAACTAGACTTATGTAACTAAGCTACCAAAAAGAAAAAAATTACAATCCCCATGCCTAATACATCCTTCCCAAATGCAATTATCCATTAACAAAGTTCTTGCAGTATTTTGTAGAGCTCCACCCACACTCTAAGTCTCTCTATTTACTTCTGCAGGTGCACTTGTATTTATAGCTTTTCTGGACTGCCAACTCATCCTCCAATGCCCTCAGATCTCGATGCCAAGTGTTTGAATGTGGTCCTCCATGTGAGCATGCTCCTCCAAGCCTGAGCTTCCCACTTTATCCCATGATGTGCTTCTAGAAGATTCTATCGCATGCATCCTTCTTGGGCCAACCTTTCGTCAGATGGCATCTTATCCATGTGCGGTCGGGTCATGATTTTCACGTGTTCAGCCCCAAACGTCCAATTTTTCTAAGTCCGAACCCTTGGTTTTGTTTGCACGTGTCACGTGTGCCACGGCTTCCTTAAACCCTTTTCTAAAACCCTTCCATATGCGCTTTGTCCTTATGCGCCTTTCTTTAACTCGGGACCTTGCACGCCTACGCACATGTCTTTTGTACTTAGTCAATATTCTAGGGCCCAACAGGTGCATGTGACATTGAATACAAGCCTGTGTGCATTGGCACATCACTCAACCTAGAATGAGTGCTCACCTGAAGCATGCAAAGGTACCAGGACCCTCTTTAGGGTTGTTATTATAGGATGTTATCATGATGAAGACTTAAATCATTCAAATCTATGGCTAATATATCCTTTCTACAGTGCATATTCAGATCTAGATCTAGAACATAATAGACTTAAAAGATAACCATAATGGAATCAAGCATGCAATACTAAAATATAACCATGATAACACCTTGTTTCAATCCATAATCTCCATTATATTAATTGCAGTAAATAATACATGAAGCTTCCTTATAATAATAATAGTATACGCTCATGCACGTAACAGATCTAGTAGCATAATCTCACTATAACCTAGTTCTCACACCTATATCTATGCTCTCTCTGCTACATAGTTCAATACATATTTATAAGGGTGGGGAATTTCCCTTCACCACTTATCTAATCCCAAAATAGGTCACATGCTATTATTAGCCATGCCATACCATTACAAAAATAGGCTTACATGCAAGAATGCTAACAATAGATCTCTCTTAGTCAACTATCAGTTCATCATTCTATCTTTAGCATGCATCCATGCAAAGCGCTTCGTAGCCGATCATCCAAAAATAGCCAATGTGTGTCGTGCAAGTCTCCAATTGGTTTGAGTGCTCCGCACACTATCTCCAAAAATAGATCCTCATCATGAAAATGGCTAAGTCCCGAATCTATCTCTCTTATTTACGTGTGATCCTTTTTGATACTCCCACACCTTTGAATGCACTCTCTCTCCCACGTGAACCTTTCCATATTTCTTCAGCTAGGTGTTAGATTCTGACTAATCAACATTACCCCACACTAGTTTGCATTTCCACCCTAGAAATGGTTGTCTCAAAATGAATCAAAGAATATGAATAGAAGAATAGAAATAATTTTGATGAATAAAAGAATGTCTTTAACTGTAGTATCTTTTCTGTAACTTGAATAATCAATTCTGGATATTCTTATTTTTATCTCCACCTCTAAGGTCTGTCAGGTCATTGAGTGACCTCGCCTTCTCTGGAATATCCACTACAATTGACTCTAATTCATCCCTTACAATCTCTCCTTTCTCATTCTGTAAGACCAACACAATGTTGGACATGCCAGTCATTCTCCCTTCCAACAAGTCCATCTTTTGAGCGATGAGTTTCCCAAGCTCATCCAACCTTTCCTTGTGTGGTTCTGAGTTGTTATAAGGGCCTCGTGCTTCTACTTAACAAGTGCTAATCATTTTGTGGCCCAATGTCTCATCCTTCATGGCCTTCAGGACTTCATTGTCTTCAAAATGGTCCTAGTCCTTATAACGGCTTTTGGCATTATACAAATATTTAGCACTTGATCCACCTTCTTTAGTTCCTCCTACAAGCTCTGAAGTAATCCTTCATATGATGCAAATCTTCACATCACTAAAGCCTTTTCCCACTCTGCTTCTGTGTTGGATCCTTTGGTTTCTGGCATGTGCAGAGGTTCATCTTCAAGCACTAAGTCCACCAATGTACTTACATAATGTATTTCCGAAGGAAATGTCTTGGGTACCTTTGGCTCTAAGTGTGGCTTAGCCTTCATGACATTGTCACCAATCTCCTCTCCATCATTGATAAACACAATGTTCTTCTTTTGTGCCAAGTCTCTTTCTTACTTTAGTGGGCTATTCTTCTCATCCTTAGTCTTGATCTCCTCCCTTAGCACCCTAATTGTTGCAGCTTTATCCATATTCCATCGTGCGACCTCTGTTGAGACCTTTACCAAAGCATTACTTACCTATTCATCTGACATAATAGTAGGCTTTACTATTATGTGTTTGGCTTGAGGTGTCTTTTTCAACCTCCTTAACATGCATGACTCCTCACACACATCAAATTCTGGTTCATCCATGTGTGTGTGCATCGACCATGAAAATTGCTTCCTTGTGTACATTGTTGCCATATCTTCATCCATTAACTCCCAGCCATACAACTCCTTTTATGTCATTGTGCTCTGGAAATGGGCATGGAAAATTTTACTGTGTCCTGGTGTAGCCCATGGCTGGTGGAATATACTCCCCACTTGTTCTTCTTGATCTAGGCTGCTTAGGAACTTGGGCTTCAAGATTTGGAACTTGTGTGGCTATGTCCTGAGTAGTCTCGGTTGTTGTCTCATTTGTCCCTTTTTCTCCCTCTTCTCCATCCTTCATTTCTTCATCTTTTTGTTCTTCCACGTTCTCTAGAGGTGTAGGAGAATTGGGTGTGCTTTCCTCAGACTCTTTTGCTTCCTCATTCAGCTTCAATTTCCTTCTTCTTTTCTCAGTTTGTCTCCTTCTATGGAGAGAGTCGAGGTGATTTGTGCACTATTTTGGAGTAGCACCTTGGGTCCTTGTTCTCCTTGAATACTCTCTTGAAATGGAACTCTCCTTGGACTGCATCAAGTCCTCATCATCTTCCTCTTGTGGCTGAGGTGGTGTAGTTGTGTGCTCAACTTCTTCCTTATTTGGAGGTTGTCTTCTACCTCTATGTTCCAAACCACCACTATCTTCATGCTCTTCCTCTTCATCATCGACCCAAATTATTTCTGTGGGCTTAGGCACTAGAATATTTTCCATTGTATGCTTACCTTTTGGTGGCCTGGGAGTGCGAACTCATTCTCCACATACTTAGTGTTCTCTAGCTTGGGTTTGAGTTGTAGGTACACAAGTGCTGCTCCAGTGTCCCCAACTACCAAGCTTACAGGTTTCATGCTTATAATATCTAAAATAAGCCTTTCAATGTAGGAATTGCGCCCTGGATATACATACTTCTTCCTTAGAGTGTGGTAGTCACAATCTACCTTATCTGCATTGAAGGTTAGGTGGTGTGCATCTGAAAACTAGTGAACTGATGCCTAGAAATATCTTGTTGTGAAGGCATATGGAATTTTACACCATGGGCTCCAAGCTCCATCCTTCATCGCAAATCACGTGATGTAAAAATGTTGGTATATGGAAAACTAAACTGCCTTACCCACCACCAAAGGAAAATCCTTGGGTATGTGCCACTCTTCTTCGAATTTCATGGAGTCTATCATACCACATCTCCACCCTCTTCTTGAATGGTCCACTCATTGATCCATCACATAAGTACTTGCCAAATCTTTCCCATGTGACTTGTGTTCCATGGGGTACTCCCAAATCTTCTCCTTTGGCCCATCAAGGTACCCCAATCTCCATAAATACTAAAGACAATAATACAGTGCCAAAACTTATTTTGTCACATGTCTCACACTTCTTCAATGATTGTCTTTTCTATGTGATCTACAATATTGTAGACCACTCCTTGAGACATTTTCTTTCAATGACATGTAACCACATTGTGTTTACCTGCGACCACCTTCCTTGGTCATTCAACTTTGTTACAAGATGTGTAGCTACCTACACTACTGGGTACTTTTTCAATTTGTCAATGTCCATGCCGCACGGACCCTTGGTATACCCCAACTCCTTCCTCATCTCTAGGATTGTGGACTTTATCAGTTAAATCACTATCAGATCCAACCATGAGGCCCTTAGTCTTATCACTATTGAAATCAAAGAAGTTGTGATTCTTACCCTCATCGAAAAGTAAAAGAAGTCCTCATGGACTCTTCTCATCAACCACCGATACAATGGTTCATACTTTCCAAAATATGGTAGCTCATACAATTGGTAGACTCCATTAGCTTCAAAAACTTCTCACCAGTGTCATCATATACTGGCATATCTCTCTATTGTGTGCACTTGTTCATTTTGTGCTCAACAACGCATCGAGATCCTTCTTATTATCTGATGTTCGATGGTTGTAATCATTGATTTTACATTGGTGGATATGGGAATCCCATTCTTGTCCCACAATCATGCCCTCTAGATACTGCATTTATGAGAAATTACTCTTGAGAGAAATTTCTTCTTCCACTTCAACCTTCTTCTTCCCTTTATCTCTGTTGTGGGTGCTTTCTTTGGTGCCATTTGAAAAAATCTCTCTTTTCTTCCCTCTATAATTGAGAAAGTTGAAACCCTAGTTTAAATCTTCATGCCCTAGTGGAAATCATGTCCCTAGCTCATTTGTAATGTATTCTTTGCTCAAACCCTTCTCCTATGGGAATGCGTAAGCTTCTCTATGCACAACCCTTCTCTCCATGTCTGGTTTCACACTCTTCACACCTCAACATTGATTTCTGGCTCATTTACACTTAACCCTTTTCAAATTCTCTCAATTGCAAATGGTAAAAATGAACTCGCATCCCATCCTTATATAGAATTTCAAAAATTTAGTGCATTTATTGCTCCTCCACCTACCAACAATCCTCTCATTAATTGACCATTTTCATTATTTCCATGTGGTACATCTTTCATGCCCAAGTTATAACCTTCTAGTGCACCCTTCTACCTTTTGGCTACAGACTTCTCTTCAAAGTGCACTTCCATGCCTGAGTACCTCATCATTGCACCTTCCACTAGTAGTCTTCTCGGCCCCTGCTTACCTCGCATTATACTTGTTTCTTCATTCTCTCTATCTATGGTCCTTGTGTCCAGAAGAAAATCTCTTTTGTTTTTCAATTCTCCACCCTTGAATAGCACCCATAGATAGTTCCTTTCATGTGTACTTATTTTCAATAGTCATGTACCTAGATATCAACAACCTACCCCACACTAAGGGTATGTGTAGTCCTCTACATGCATAAAAATTCTTCAAATAGTAATTAGCTTCTTAGGCGGCATAAATGTGCTTATTACACAAACACACCAACTAAATTGAAAGCATAGCAATGAAAAAGAAGGAAACACATTAAGGAATGCAGAATTGAAAACCTAATCTAAATGGCAACACTTCCTTATTACAAACACCAAGAAGACTTATTTATAGTAGGGCTTCAGCCTACTCCCGTTGAAGTAACCGGGTAACCGTATTCCATCAAGTGCCTCTAACTGAAAAGCATGATTTCAAGTATGTGAGTGATAACATATGGCCCCAACCAATGTACCTTGAGTTTTCCTAGATGGCACAAAACTTAGAATCATAAAGGAGCACCATCTGTCCTATCTCAAACTTTTTATCCTGATGTGCCTGTCATGCCATGCTTTCTACCTGGCCTTCTCTTGTTTTTGACTCCAACATGTTATGGCTCATCACTCATCCAACTTGATTAACTTTTCAATCCATTCTTCTAATGCTTTCTCATCAGCTAGACCTCCAATGCATGCAATATGCAAAGAAGGTAACATAAATTCCATAGGAAGAACTTTTGTGCCAAACACTAACTGAAATGGTGTGGCTTTGTTCAACCTTTTATATGTTTTTCGATATGCCCAAAGTACTGCAGATACTTTATCATCCCAATCCTTTCTTCCAACATCACATATTTTTGTCAATGTTCTGGCTCAAAATTTTGTTAAAAGCCTAAAAGTCCCATTTTCTGAGGATGATAGGGTGTAGTTTTATGGTGTGCAATCATGAATTCATCCAATAAAATTTTGATTGTCTCATTAAGAAAATGTGTGCCCCTATCACTGGTCAAACTTAAAGGACATCCATACCTTGTAATAATATTTTCCCAAAGAAACATGGCTATTGTAGCCATTGTATAATCCTTTGTAGGTGTTGTTTTTCCCACCTTGTCGAGATATATGTAAGTTATGATGTATGTACGTGATCCATTCTACTATGCAAGCTGGTGAAATAGGACCCACAAAAATCTATATCCCATTTCTCAAATGGTTCTACACTAGTAATGGGTCTTAGAGGCATTTCATCTCATTGACTTGGTTTCCCAAGACATTGACAATGATCACAAGCCTTACAAAATTCCTTACAATCTTTATATAGGGTCTCCCACCATAATCCAACGAGTAGAATCTTTGCGTGTAGTGGCATCACCAACATAGTGGCCACCTGCAATACCACCATGAGCTTCTTCCATAATATCTATGCACTCATGTTCCAATACACACACAACGATGCCATACTTCATCCTGACCTAATTTATACAGGTCACCGCTAATTAACATATAGGGGGTTACACGTATAGCAAGTTATTTCTTCTCCAAGGATTTCATTCCTTCTGGTGTCATACCTATTCATGTAGAAAGACAACAATGTCCTCTAGTTTTGATGGCGCTCATTGTAACCTATATAACTGTGCATCAAGCATGGTATCTTCAATTACCTGTGCTTCTTCTCCTGATTGTATTCTTGATAGATGGTCTAGTCCAGAATTACTTTTCCCTAGTTTTACCACAATTGTGAAATCAAATTCTGAAATAAGAGTACCCATCGACATATGCACCCTTGTAGAATGGGCTTGTTTTACCAAATAATTCAATGCCATGTGATCGTATAAAAGATGAATGGTGTAGCTAGTAGGTATTGTCAAAATTTATGTAGCGCATAGATCATTGACAAAGCTTGTGCTCTGTAGTTGTGTAATTATATTTTGTAGGAGTCAACTTTCTACTAGAAAACAGATAGGATGATCTACAATACCTTCTCTAGGTTGAGCCAACACCATGCCAATGGCCATGCTAGAGGCATCAACATGTACATGAAATGGTTGGTCCCATGAAGGAAAATGTAGAATAGGCATGGTAGTAAGTTTTCTCCTTTAATGTCTCAAATGCATTGTTGCGGTTCTCCCCAGTAGAACACCTTTCCCTTTTAGTAACTCTTCCAATGGTGTGGAAACTTTGGCATATCCTTTGATAAAATTTCTATAATATCTGTATGACCCAAAAATCCATGCACCTCACTCTAATTGGTAGGCTCTCTTAGGCCTATAATGACTGCAACCTTGGCTGGATCAACCAACAAACCTTCCTTGCAGATTATGTGTCCTAATAGTATTCCAAATGGTGTAGCAAATATGCACTTCTTGATGTTCAAAGAAATACTCAACTATCTACATCTTTCAAACATTAAGCGTAAATTGTCACAATGATCCTTAACTAATCCATACACCGTCCAATCATCTAAATAAACTTGTAAGAAGTTGTGAATAAATTCCTTGAATGCTTGAACAACTATGCATGAAAATACAACAGGCACATTTTTCAGACCAAAAGGCATTATAGTATAGGTGAAGCTACCCCATTTAGTAGTAAACGTAGTCTTTTCTGATCCTCTGGAAATCCTAACCTGATGATACCAGAGAACCCATCTCAGTAAATGAATAGATTTCGTGTAATGTGCAACACCTTCTAGTATTTCCTCAATGAATGGCATAGGAAAGGGATCAGTCACACATGCAACATTCAGCTCCCTATAGTCCATGCAAATCCTAATCATCCATCCTTCTTGATATTGATCACCATTGGACTAACCCATTTTGACTCATCAAGGGGCTTGATAATTCCATACTTCAACATTTTTCAATCTCTTCTTTGACCTTTTCACACAAGTTGGGGTTCATCTGTAGGGTCTCTTTCTAACTGGGTGTACACCCTCTTTAAGATTTATCTTCATCTCCCCTAACAATTCATGCATGCCTTTAAGTTCATGGTACCCCCTAGGGAATAAGTCCGATAATCCCTTAGTAACTCTATGATTTTTCCACTTGAGTCTAACAAATAGTCCCAATTATGGCTTCCTTAGGCTCATCATATGAGTCCAATATTCACCATCTTTGTCATCAAGGTTCATGATAGGCACATGTGTGACCATATCTGCATTGTCCAATACCTCATGCCTACCTGTTGAATGGTTTACATCCAGATTTTCTACTTCCTCATCATCCACTAAGTAGACCATTTTTCCTTTTTCTTTCTCAATGTAGGCATGTTGAAGTAGTGTGGCATTGGCCTCTATTTCTTCAACAAAACACACTCCTGAGTTTCCTTCATCCAATAACTCTTGAAGGAGTTCTTTAGCCTTGGCACTATCTCCCATAGTTAAGCGCTTTATGAATTTTAATGCTTCTTCCACCGGAGGCTTTGTAGAGAAGAATTCAAACATCTGGGCCATTCCTACAATTAAATCCTATCAATTTCTAGTCTCTCTATGGAGTTCTACATATACATACCAAGCATGCACATCCTTGTAAAGTGGAATAAAACTTGTGCACCCATAATAAAGGTGGTAAAGCTTCCTACCCTTATGTCCAAAGTCTCTCACACTTCTGAACATGGTGCTGAATAGGTTGATTACCATGATAAGTACAAATTTGAGTAGGTGCATTATTTCTAAAGAATAACCTAGTAGAAAGAGAATTGATCCTAATTTCATTCCATCCTACAAGATTATCCTTGTGGGCCACCCACCAAGCAGTGTGTTGTTGTCCCACGTAGTGTATATGCTAGCATACTTCTTCTTTCCAAGCGGGTCTATCCATTGTTATTTCATGGCACACATGGAATACCATAGGATATCCTTCTCTTGGTGTAACAAGGTACTAAGTTCATTACCTATCTCTCCTGAAATAATGTGATTTATTGCCTCTAGGAAATATGCTCTTTACTTCACGCCCGACCAAATCATAAGTGTTATGAGCCCAATTATCACAAGAAACACTTGTAGTATCGCTAATGGACTGTGCATCCTCCCACTAAATTATTCCTTCTTTAGATGGCTCAAGTACTTCTGGATCTCGGATAGTTCATACATAAATCCTATTAGATCTTCTTCACTTAAGGAATCAACATAAGGCACATATTTCCATCTATTAAAGGGATAATAACTCTCTCCTCCTTATTTTCAAAACTGATATAACCCTTGTTGAACCGAATATCAACATTATTTTCATAGCACCAAGGACGCCTCAATAGAGCTGGGAAGCTATCTAACTCTGTTAGTGCTAAAACCTCAAAGTCTCTAGTAAACTTGGCTCCTTGTATGGTAATGGATGCATCTTTCAAAACTGATGGGAGTGGCCGATTAGCCATGAACAATACATTAGAGGATGACTACAATGGGGGTCTTCCCATTTGTACCCATGCATCTAAAGTAAGAACATTAACTTCCACACCTGTATCAATCAATATATTACTCAATAGCCACCCATCCACAACATCATTCAGAGTGATTTCCTTGTCATAATCTAGGCTATGAGGGGAAGATTTACATGCAGGATCTGTCGTCTAGTCTCAATACTTGCGCGCAGAGTGTTTCCCTTTAACCAATCCCTTAATAATGGAATGATATTTTCCTGGTGCAACATTTTACACACTTCTCTTAAGTCATCTATATCGAGTTTAGGTCAAGGTTCATTTTAAGAGACCTCTTGGAGATCAGAGGTGGAGAATACTTGTGCGAATAATCCAAGAAACCGGTTTCACGGGAAGGTGAATTTTTACCACTTGTATGAAATTTTTTTCCGATTGTCAAGTGGTGCATGAGAAGGCTCAAAGATGCCTGCGATAGGAGATTTTTTTTGCCGCGCATCAAGAAATGCATAGATTTAAAGACTCTCTGGGATTACCTCGCAATGGACTTTACGCGCCAATAATAGACCTCAATACGCCGCGTCAACAATTTAGATTGCTCCACAGCGTCACTACATTTTCTTGACGCGCGATAGCAAAATCTCTTATCGCATCTCTGAAATCAGGCCTCTACTTTCCCATCAAAAAATCTCTGTCACATGTCAACACTACCCTTGTCACGCGTCAACACTTCCTCTGTCACGCGTCAACACCTCCTCATAGTAAGCATCACCACTGCGCCCGAATTGCGTGTGCTTCTTCATGTCACGTGTTTGACTTCCTCTATCGCGCGTCACCACTACCCTTTGCGCGCATCAACACTTCTCTCTGTCACATTCGCCAACACTCTCTTAAGCCGTGCGTCATACTACCCATTCGTGTAACAACACTTCCTCTCGCGCATCACCACTTCCTCTCGTCACATCACATCACCACTCATCTTGCGCTTATGTTATGCGTCAACACTTCCTCTCATCACGATTCAACACCTCCTCTCGTTATAGGAATCACCTTGGCCCCAAGTCACGCGTCAACACTTCCTCTATCGCGTGTCAACACTTCCTGTCAACATGCATCACCAATTCCTCATCACGCATCACCACCCTGATGGTCACATGTCAAAAACTTCCTCTGTCGTGCGTCAACACCTTCTGCGCGTGTCACCACTTTAAAGAAGTCATGCGAAATCAACACTTCCTCTGCGCATGTCTCTGGGACTTCCATCTCTGCACGCGTCACCACCAGTTGTTGTCACGCGTCACACTATCCTCTCTAGCAATGCGTAACATCGTCTCCTCATCCATTGTTATTCTTTCGCTACGTAGTCACGCGTCAACCTTCCTCAATACCGCGTATTACTTCCTCCGCGTCACGTGTCACCACCGTAAGTCGCGAAATCAACACTTCTTTGTCACACGTCAACACCTCCTCATCGCGTGTCATGGTCCTGCCCAAGTCACGCGTCAACACTTCTCGTCGCGCATGTCACCACTTCCTCTAGGTCGCGTGTCATTGATATGCCCAAGTCACCAACACTTCTTCTTAAGGGCTCAACATCGCATACACCTCATCTATTAAAGGGATAATAACGCGTCCACCATTGCCAAAGTCGCGATATAGCCTTCCTTGAACCGAAGCGTCACCATTATTTGCATAACACGCGTCACCATGCCCCAAGTCACGCAGAGCGTAGAAGCTTCCTCGCGATGCGGCGCCAACACTAAAACCTCAAAGTCTCGCGTGAACTTGGCTCCAAGTCATGCGTAATGGACTTCATCTTTCAAAACTCGATGGGAGTGTTTCTTAGGTTGATTAGCCATGAACAATACATTAGAGGAAGCTAATGGGATGTCTCCCATTTATACCCTACGTGCTAAGGGTATGTAAGTTCAAATTTCAGGTATTGTATAATTTGTTAAGCTACTTGAGGTATACTACCCATCGATAACACTAGGTTTTTATAGGAGATGTTTTCAAATGAAGGCTATGAGCCGATTCCCAGAAAAAAATATACTATATATTTTAGCTAACAGACACCAACCCACTGGAATAATTCACCTTTTCAAATTTTCTAAAATGAAATTTTCGCCATATTACGAATTTTATTCACACTAAACTTAAGTCCTGGTTTAGGTCATCTACGATACTTTATTTTTCTCCATCTTCCATGATTTCTCTTTTAAGTACTGTATTTCACCCTAAACATTCCTGAGAACTTCCATGGTTTCCTGATAAACCTCCTTTTGATGGGCAAGTTGGGTACCGTGCATGTAGAACTTCCTCCTTAGTGATGGTAGGCTTCTATTGCAATGCTTCTCTAGTGTGTGTCGCCTCAGCGTGGGTCATGATCTTCACTTGCAATGCCTCGGAATCTGCTTCCAACTTAGGCATCCACTAATTTTCAACAGTGTGTTGTATCCTAACCATCCCTACACCTTTTTTTTCTTGTTTATGTTTCTTACTAAGATTCTCATACAAGTCTGGGCACTCCTCATAGCTATGGTTCTTTCCACAAAAAGAACATGTAATATTCTGAGGACATTCACACCTGTAGTGGTCAGGAGATCCACATGTATAACATGTTCCACGAGGGAACTCACTTCTTCCACTACCACGACCTCATCCTCCGAATCCACCATGGTATCCTCGACCTCTGCCATGACCACCTTCAAAATGCCCTTCATTTCGATACCTTCATTGTGATCATGATGCACACCTCTTTGTGATCCCGAGTATCTAAAACTCATTCTTTGTAGAGTACACCAATATCTATAACATCATGGATCGACCAATCATTCGGTAGTCTTTTTGTGTCATGAGTCGTGGACCTACGGATTTTACAGTAGCTTGAAATGTTCTTCCTTATCACACATTGTAATAATGGGCAATGGCTAGCATCATGGTTTAAATGGCATATCTCACAATCCAACAATAATGATCATATTGATATATGAGGACAATTATCCCTTGTGTGACCTTCTACTTCACAGTCTATTCACCAAATCCCTGTGCACGTCTCGTGTGTTGAATTTGCTGATAGTTTCTCCAACTGTTTTGTTATATCTGTGATCTCGTGCTTCAAAAAATGGGCTCACCCAAGTATCTATGCTTCTAACTACCTCATAGTGTAAGGCTTCTTCAAGTGCTTCACATGGATCAGTGTATGTTTTATGTGATAATTCCCTCGTAAAAGGGGTAATCAAGCCCCCAACGAACCATTGTGCATGTTGGCTTGTGTGTATGTCATAAGAAATCTTAGATAGAAGTGTTTTAAAATGGGCATCATACTCTCTAACACTTTTAGTAGTGCCTTGCTTAATATCCTTGAGTGCACTTATACTCTTCTGCTCAAACTCAAGGATGTGAAACTCTTTAAGGAATGCATCTTTTAAAGCTATATAGTCTACGCAAGTCTGATCAGGGTCAAAAACTTTTTGTACTAGTTGTGTGCGCACCCTTGTAATGTAGTAGAAAATTGGCTTTCCTATGCTTAAAAGCCATGATTCCTTTTGTGCGCCACATTATTTCACACATATGCACATGTTCAGTAGCATCTTCTATGCCCCTATACTATGGAAGATGAAGAGACATCTCCATGTAAATATTCTGGGGTTGGTGTGGACCTTGCCCACCTGATCCAAAACCTCCTTGTGTTTCCTCAGCCTTCAGAACCACCAGATCTACCGAGCTAGAGCTACCTAACCCTCCCGATCCTAAACATGTAGTTGGGTTTAGACAAGAAGATGTGCTTCCCTGTGTCCTAATAATAGAACTAAACTATACCCCGCACGTGCTGTGATGGATTAATACTCCTGAAAATAGTCCAAAATCTGCGCACCTAAATTACATACAAATGATACACTTGAAAAGGTACTCCCATATAATATTTAAGTCATTTGTTCTACCATCATTATGACTCTTATAAGACTCGCTCCTACTCTCCCACTGCTTGAATTAGCTTGACTGTATGTTGTACTAGATGCTAGAAAACCAAGCACAAGGGTAATTTTTTTAGGTGGATTCAAATGTGCACCGCGCGGCCCAGTCATCTCTCTGGCACACTTCTACGTGAGGCCAAGGAGGGTTCCCTATCATATTTTCCCAAATGGGGGAGTTCTTGAGGCTTAGGTTCCACGTCTTCGGTGTGAACTTCCACTCCTTCCCAAACTATCTTTCTCTACAATGTCATTTGTTCTACAACCTCCCACTACTTCTCTACCTCCCTCTCACATGCCTCATTATACTTAAGCCACCTTTCCTCTCTCTACCTTTCTACCACTAGGTCTTCCATCTTTCACCAAACTTGCTCCTTCCCCACACATGGTGGGGTTTAGTTAGCCATTGGTTTACTCTCCAAATTCAAATTTACCATCAAGATCTTGATCGCGGTGGGATGCCTGTACAAGTAAGTTCCCCTCGGATATCGTAAAAGTATAATTCACTACTCTCTGGACATGAATAAGTGAAAATTGAGTATTCAAGATATAACTATTCAAAATATGGAACCATGTATCCACAGCTCGAGTCCAAATCATATCAGCATCATAAAGGGCCTGAAATTATTCCTACATCTAGACAAGTGCATGATACCTCTAATTCCGCTTAGATGCATAAGCAATCAGCCACTCGTACAATTCTACTGGAAAGATAGCAAAGAATCTCTCATATAAACTGTCATACAGATTTTGTTCCACCCACACACTTGCGTTAAAATAAGAGAAAGTGTTGAACCACCATGCGTATTCTTCTTCCAGATCATGTATCCACTCTTCAACACTTGCTAAGGTCAATTGATATGTCTTCATTGTGAACCATCCTGAAAACAACTAAAAAGAGGTCCGGAAATGAAACCAATGATGCAGCCTAGAATTCAACAATACAAGCCGATGCGCACTGGCACATCATTCAGCCTAGACTGAGCACTCACCTAAAGCATGCAAAGGTACTAGGCCCCTCTTTAGGGTTGTTGTTAAGATGTTAGTATGATGAAGACTTAAATCATTCAGATCTATCGCTAATATATCCTTTTACAAAGTGCATATTCAAATCTAGATCTGGAACATAACAGACTTAAAAGATAACCATAATGGAATAAAGCATGCAATACTAAAATATAACCATGATAACACCTTGTTTTATTCCATAATCTCCATTATATTAATTGCAATAAATACACTAAAGCTTCCTTACAATAATAGTAGTATATGCTCATGCACGTAATAGATCTAGCAACATAATCTCACTATAACCTAGTTCTCACACCTATATTTATGCTCTCTGCTACACAGTTCAATACATATTTATATGGATGGAAATGTTCCCCTCATCGCTTATCTAAACCCAAAATATGTCGCATGTTATTATTAACCATGCATCGTTACAAAAATAGGCTTACATGCAAGAGTGTTAACAATAGATCTCTCTTAGTCAACTATCAGTTCGCCATTCTATCTTTAGCCTACATCCATGCAAAGTGCTTCATAGTTGATCATCCAAAATAACTAATGCGTGTTGTGCAAGTCTCCAATTGGTTTAAGTGCTCGCACACTATCTCCAAAAAATATCCTCATCATGAAAACAACTAAGTTCCAAATTTATCTCTCTTATTTGTGTGCGATATTTTCGATAATCCCATGCCTTTAAATGTGCTTTCCTCTCCCACACGAACCTTACGTATTTCCTTCGCTAGGTGTAATATTCGGTGATCAACAACAAACACACATTTAAAATGTAAGCTAGTAGACAAGAATATAATTTGTAAACTAAGACGTAATAATATAATGCAAACACACAAGAAGACAAAGTAGACCGCAAAAAGAGGATCTTATACATGGGACATCACTCATGATTTCACAAGACAATAAAGTATGACTAGGCTAAAAGAATATAATTATGCACGTAAGACAAAGGGAAAATCATGTAAGTAGTTGAAATAATGACAAGCAATGTAATAGACAGTCATGGAATAAAATAGACCTACAAGAAAAATGTTGCACATGAAGCATCGGTTGGCATGTCAAAAAGATAAAAAGTATGTCAAAATGTGTATAATTTGATAATAATGTGCTATGAAAAATGAAACAATAAGACATATGATGTGTAAAAAATTGGATTCCCCCAGGATCCATTGTGGGATTGGTAATAGGTATTGTGCCAAGCATCCATGTTGCATGTATTGATCTGTATAATTTGCGATCACAACTAGAAAGTAAGTAAACATGCATGCGTGTATGGAAAAGATAATGGCATACAAGATATCTATCTAGCACGTGTAATAAAGTGTGGAAGTAACAAGTAAATGTAAACAAGACCAAATTTGACCAAGATATTAAGTATGTTTTGGATGAGACATAATGAAATGTAGAGTGAATGATAGAATTAGTGTGACCCCAAGTGGATGTGTATGTATGAGATGAGGTTCATTTATACATTCCCCTCAGCAGTTGAGAATGAACCATATAACAAGAGTGTGTCATCGGGAAATGGTTTGAATTGTGTGTATTAGAAGGATGTGATCGCCAAAGCGTAGAGTGTATGAATGCATAAGTGTGGTGAGGTCCATTTGAGTTGTAGACCCTCAATAGTTGAGTATGGATCATGGAACTAGAGTGTGTCATAAGAAAATGATGATATCAATGTATCAAAATTTATTTGTTGTATTTGAGAGAATAGATGTGAAATGATGGGAATATAAGACATATGTCGATCGATGCTAGAAGGGGGTAAAGAAATATATGGTTTGATTCCCCAAGTGTGTGATAAATAATGTGTTATCGATGAAATTTAAAGATGAGGTTCCTCCACCCGATGCTTATGGAGATAAAGGTGTGTGACCATGCTCTAATAGTGGTGGTATATAAGATAGATGTTGTGTGGGTGAATGAAGCCTATACACATGCAATCAATGAGTATAATGTGGAGGAAGTGGACACCTTTTTTAATAGAACATAGAGGTGATGGACACTGTGTGAAGCAGAGTGTGGAGGTAATGAAGCCCTATGTGAAACAAAACATGGAGGTGATGAACACCTATGTGAAGTATAGCAAGGAGGTGATGGAAACTTATGTGAAATAGAATATGTAGGTGATGCATATTGAGGCAAATGAGTTGTCTCGAATGGTGGACCAAGACCGATGTAATGGACTAGCAAATGGCGATGAGACCGTATAGGCTATGTATGAATAGGAAAGCTAGGATCAGATTGTGCTTTAGTTTCAAGAGGCCGTGGGGATGTATATGTTCTACCTAATGAAATGACAACCTCAAGAGGAGGTTTCAGCCATGGTGTAGATGGCGGAACACCATTGATAGAAATGAATTGCTTGTTATGATTCAATTTTAGACATGATATCTTGAGTTGCACAGATATATGAGAGACCTAAGAGCATGTCACATGCTTCAACTGATGGTGCCATGAAAAAGGCATAAGCATGGTAAGAGGCCATACACTGTATGGAAGTTTGACAACACCATAGTATTTTGGAATTGGATATGAAATTTGTGATATCCGATAGCAATAACGACTGCAATAAAACATACTTTGATGTGCCATGATGGATCAAGTATAGTGTTATTAATGGAATTTGATCCAATAGAAGTATTAATGTGTAAGAAATTGGAAGATAATGTATCATGATAATCATAATCGGAGAAAGTAATGAGTGGTGGGGATGTCTCAGTATGAGTAACTAGAAAATCAAGATCCCGATTGTAGACACCAAAATTGGGTTACACGCTCCTTGACCCCTCATTAAATAATCAACTTGAACACACTCACCTAACCATGGCCCCTTACACCCCACACTAATATTAATTTAATAAATTTAACTAACTTAATCCATGTCCTCACAATATTTATTATTTAATTATCCTAATTAAGATCATTCCCACCCCACCACCTCACATATACACCTCACCTGGCCACCTCACTCCTAAGTCTAGTCTTAGTATGTTGTCATAACTAACTAAGACCTAACTAAAGCCTAAAAATGAAATCCTGCATCCCCTCTAACCACATTCATGCATAAAAAAAAGGTAACTCCCACTCTTTCCTGGATGAATAGAGAGATCCGGCAGAAATCATTTCCATGATCTCCCATTTTTAGTAAACCTAGGGAATCCCACCCTAACCGACACCGAGCCAACCCTCAAACAGAGGCGGCCAACCCATAATCATTGTCAGGTTACCTTTTATTCCCTTTAGTAACCTTATTTTGAGGTTGGCACATTTCGAGAGCAAGGAAAGAGACCGAGCTACATGCAAGAAAAATGAGCATCTTTTTACACATCCGGACATTCAAGCCATCACCAGGACCAATCAGAGAGCCATTGCATTCACGGTAACACTATGGGAAATCACCACTATAGGACCATACACGTATTCTCCGATCAACCACCTCCACCACTCAGCCATTAGATCCTTAACACAATAAGTATGGCCCTAACCAATATGGTTTATTTCAGTTAGTAATCCTTATTACTCCTATTATTAATCTCTTCTTTGCATACTTATTACTTCATCACCCACTTTCCTATAAACCTAAATATCCTTTCACCCATATCACTAAATCACCTATTCTCACCTCATCGTATATTTCGAGCATACCTAAGATCTCTAGAGACCCCTCCATTCACTCTCCCAAACTTTATCTAACCCTAGATCACCACTTGCCATTTAATATATTTTGAGTTTCTTTTACCCCAACCATATCGATGTCGGTTATCCACAATCTGTCATCGGTCACATTAAGCCGACATCATCTCTGTCGTGCTTTACACCTTGACCAAGAACAAACCCAATAATCACCCCACCGGTTGACCTAAATAACTCAAAATTTGACCCTAACCGGTCCCAGTACCTTGTGGACACCTCATCTCTCGAGATCCAACCATAGCCTAGCTTGTTGTGATTGGATTTTCTTATTGTATTTGAATGAGATACCTAAATCATATCAACTATAGTAGGACCTTGTTTATTTCTTGCATTAACTTGTTTTAAATAGTGGATTGACAACCATCTAGGAAGTATCACACTTCCCAGAACTAGCATACACTAGGCAGTCCACTGTCATATATCATTTAACTATCTTTTTATGGTCTTGTTTTCTATTATAGGTAGTTCCTCCTAGCCAAAAGGAAGCTCTCACATTCAGTTGTGGATCAAGAAGTTATAATGCATGCAACAACCATTAACCGAATTCGTAGGCTTTGGAAGCTCAATTGTATTATTATCAATGAGATCTTGAATGAGATTGCAAAGTTTGAAACAATGATTTATAGGATTTGTAAAACATCGATGACAGTCTCATTTAATATTTTCATCATAATTTCAACCTTTAACATGAGGATATAAATTTAGCATAGGAGGAAGTATAATAAGATTTCTTTTGAAAAGTTGTGGTAGTATAATATGTGGAGCAATGGTCAATTTTGTGTATGTTCACTTGGGAAATTCCCATTGAAGTTACTTCATATTAAATACAAAATTTATAGTGATTTTATCTTTACCGGGTTTGGTGGATGGCTTGAAATTTGATTTACTTTAAAAGTGTGCGAGAAGAAGCTTTCTCTTGATATTTAAGTTTGCCTATAGATAAGAGTTTTGTTTCACATAGCTTAAGAGTGTGACATAAGTGATCAAATGATGGAGAGGTCTCAAAGATAACACTCTCTTGAAGAGGTGGTAATAGAATTTGCACAAATAAATCCTAAAGTTCAAAGTCCGCAAGAACATTGGACATCTTAGCTAAGTTGATTTTATATTGCAAGACATAATCCACTAAATGTTTGTTAGAACCTTTTTAAGGTTGAGAAAGTTAAGCGTAAGAGATATTACAGCCAATATTGATAGAGAAATGAGTGATAAAATCATCGTCTAGATGTGTAAAGGATGTTACCGAGTGGACAAGTAGGTCATATAACTAACGCATCACATAATCATGTAGGTGAAAGGTAAGAACTTAAGCGAGAGAAAATGATCATCTGCAAAATCTAGACATGCCACATGAAAAGCTCATATATGCTCTTGTGGGTCACCATGCCCATTAAAATAGAAATCTTGGGGTTGACAAAATTAGAAGGAAGCGGGTAAGTGGAAATTGTGGGTGTGAATGGAGTGTGTAGTAATAAATTGGAATCCAAATATGGAGACGCATGAGAAGTAGCCTGCTATAATTTTTGAATTTGAACTTGGATATCTTGATAAAGGGAGGCTAAATATGTAGTGCTATCGGAAGAAACGTTCTATGTGTGAGAAAGAAGAGGTGGAGTAAAATGGTTAGTGGGAGTAGGAATAGAAACAAAAACAATAGAAGTAGGTGAAAAAGTGGAAGAAGGAGGTTGAGTAGCAATGGAAGTGGGGATAACAACGGAAGCATTAAGCTCCGCGAGATTAGTGGCATCCTCACGAGAAAAAAATAAAATAAATTATAGATACTATAGATGCTCAACAATATGATCATTAAGGTCTTTAAGGTGGGCTTCAATGAATTCAGCTATAAGATTGAGCCATAGTGATAAGAGGATAAGAGCCCTAAGGAGAAGGTGGATTCGAGCGTTGGGTTCACTAAAATGATTAAGAAAATATTGAATAAATAGATGCCTAAATCTAATTGCAATGTAGTAGTAAATGAATAAACAATTAAGTATAGAATTAAACCTAATAAAATTGTGCAAGCTAAAGATCTCGCTAGAATGGGGTTCCTAGAATGGCTCAAGGGCACCTAGGGGCACCACAGACTCTACTCTAGGAACCTATGAATTCTCAAACCTTCAAGAAACCTCCTTTGTGGGGTTGTGAGATGTTTTTGTGATTCGCTTCCTTTCGCTATTATGTCACACAATGATCATTGATGTTGCCAATAACCTAAAATGAAAAAATGACCTGCAAAACCCTCAAGATTACATCAAATCCCAAAAAGAAAAGAATGTAAATGAGGGTTATACTTTTCTCGATTTTTAGAGGAGTGAACTTACAACTAAGCATTGCACTACATTTCAAACCCAATGTAGTTCTAGGTGTGTGTGTGTATGTGTGGAATTGTGCCCTAGGTGGCTCTTGTGCATGTCACACTTGAGAGTAAGTAAATAGATAAATGTAGAGGATATAAGTAGATGTGTGCATGGAATTGAATAAACTTCCCCACCTACGAAGTGTATGCAAAATAATGTAGTCGCTTTCCTTGAATGGATGCTATAAATGATACTTAAATGCTCTTTAATAGCCTTTGGATGTAACCTTAGGTGGTGATAGCTAATGCTTAGTGTTTGGTCCCTTATTATGATCACATAAATTTATATTTATATGATTCCCTTTCTTGAATTTTGGAATTAACCCTGAAAAGGGTGACTACCAAAAATATAAGATGCTTAAATGGCTAGGAAGGACCCAAAAGATGTGAACAAAGTAAAAAGAGGTCAGAGGTGCCTAGAGGGGATTAGAGCACCTAGACTGGTGTCCTAGGCTGGCTGGTGTCCAAGATGAGAAATTCCAAGGTGTGGAAAGAAAGACTAGGCTAGAAATAGTGTAAGACCAAAATGGCAATAGAAATGAAGAAAATATGGCCAAGGACATGGGTTAGTTAGTACTTTTCTCACTTAGGAATCATATGAATAGTAGTATGTAATCGGGGCTAGACATATACCTAAATTGTGTGATTTTGTGTCTACACCTACATCCTAAACTTGTCCAACACCTTGTTCACATAATCTTCTTAAGAAAAATTTAATATTCCACTATTTCTATTTCTATTGATTCTCATTTCAAGAATTTTATTTGATGCACCTAAATCCTTTATGGAAAATGTATTGGATAATTGTCTCTTTAGCTCATCTATATCCTACGTGTTTGACCGCCACAAGCATGTCATCCACATATAACAAAAAGATAATGTAGGTGTCATCATCTAGTCTCATAAAATAAATACGGTGATCGAATGACATCTAGTATAACTTTTTTCTATCATGAACCTGTCAAATATCAAATACCACTGTCTTGGAGCTTGTTTAAGGCCATACAATCTCTTCTTCAATTTGCACACCAATTTCTCCTTCACCATGACTTCATATCCAAGTGATTGTTCCATATATATTTCTTCCTCCAAATCACCATGAAGAAAAGAATTCTTTACATCTAATTGTTCAAGATGCAAATATTTCATATTTGTCAAACTTAAAATAGTTCTAACATAACTCATTTTAATAACATGATAGAAAAATTCATCAAAGTCTATACATTTTTTCTATGTAAATCCCATCATAACAAGTCTTTCCTTGTACCTCTTCTTGCTACCTTATTACGCCTTCAACCTATAAACCCTCTTGTTCTACGTAATGCTCTCTTTCCTAGAGAAAACTAAACCAAATCCCAAGTTTGGTTATGTTATGAGAAGCTTATCTCCTCATCCAAGCCCCTGCTCCCATTTTTTCTTTGTTTCTACCTGCATTGCTTCTTCAAAACTTTTTGGTTCTCCACCATCCATCAACAAACAATAGTAAATTTGATACGAATATAATCATGCATAGGGTCTACTTACCCTAGTATAATGTCTCACAAGATTTTTACGGAGTTTTAGGCTCTCATTCTTCTTGCTGATTTTGATCCACAAAATCGACATCGACCGTGTCAAGATTAATGTTGACTCTGTGTATTTTCTATACTTATTGATTTTCTAGCCTTTTGAGAATATCTTTATCTTTTATCTCATCAAGTGCTACATACTCATATGGTTCCAGCTTCTTATATTTTAGTTTTTCCCTATACATAACCCTTTCATTGAAAATAACATCCCTACTCCTAATGACTTTCTTCTCATCCAAACTCCACAACCGGAATCCAAAATCATTAGTGTCATACCCAATAAAATTAAATTTCTTTGACTTAGCTTCTAGCTTGGTCCTATTCTCTTTATCAATGTGAGAAAAAGCTTCACAACCAAAAACTTTCAGAAAATAATAGTTTACCTTCTTACCAATCAAAGCCTCCTTTGGTACTCCACCTTCCAAAGCACTTGAAGGTCCTTTGTTTATCAAGTAAACAACAGTGATGCAGGAGCATATCTCCACCTTACAAATCAAGCATGTGGTCATTAATTTTTGTCTTGAAAATATGTTGGTGAATTCTTTGGAGTCATTAGGTGTTGATTGGTTTTATGGCCTTTCAAAATTCAAACTATTCACTTTGCCTCGAAATAGAAATCAAAGTCTTCAAGGCCTATTTAGGATAGATTATATATGTTTAGTATGTCCTAATGTTGGTAGATGGTGCTAAGAAACCTCTTCATGTTTTTATTATTCTTCTAAAGGGATCCATAGGTTGTAAATATATTTAAACCCTTGATCATATGTGCTTTGTAAAATTTGAAGCAAGGGGAGATGTGCGAGTGAAAAAACAAGAAGTTGAAATGTCACAAAACTAAAATTAAGTTGAAGATTCACAACTCAATGAGTAACTACCCGGGAAGGAGTAAAAACATCATGGTTGTAACAATTTTCTCCATTCCCATTCAAATGGAAATTAGGGTAAAGATTCAATGAGAAAAGATGGTAATGCTTGTGTATGCATTTTGTAATTGTGTTCTTGTGTGAATGTATTGGTGTTTGTTGAATGTTCATGAATAACTTATGCATTCTTGATAGGAAGGCTACAATGACCTGTGTAAAGCTCATTTAAAAGTTTTGTATGAATATCATGGTGTGTGTGTGTGTGTGTGTGTGTGTGTGTGTGTGTGTGTGTGTGTGTGTGTGTGTGTGTGTGTGTGTGTGTGTGTGTGTGTTGTTACATGTTGTGTATGGCTGTGAATCACAGTAATAATGATATGAATCCTTAGTATATGAGAAATAATATATAATTAAGTATGCTATGATTTTAAAGGGATAATAACAATGGCTTGGTGCTTTTGGTAGTTCTTTTGAGATTCTCATTTCATGTGTGATGACTATGCTAAGGTAAAACTCCTCTATAATAGTGTAACCTTCGGCTTGATATGAGTATTTGAGTAAGTTGTCACGTGAGGTATATGTAGAACTTGGAAGTTGAGGATTTGGGAATGATCATCAAGTGGATAAAAACCCTAGGAAAAACTTGAGAAAACCTTCAATGAGGAAGCAGGAAAGTTTTAGTGGAAAACATACTTGTAACCCCAATAGCTCTTATAATATTGTATCTCGATCATGCATGGATAGAGTTAAGGAAACCCCGATCATTTGAAGCTAGTGGATTCGAAGGATAAGGTGAGTGTGAGCTTGAAGGAAGGATGAAAAGGGATTTCACAAGGCAAAGAGACATTTTTCACTTGATAATGCTAGTTACATTACGTACTGCGAAACCTTGCCACATAGTAGCCACTCGGTGAAAGAGGATAAGTTTGAAGACGGAAGGAGAACCTTTCGATAAGATAATCTCCTATGCATTGTTAAAAAAACATGTTTTCTAAGTTTAAGGATTTTAAATGAACTTTATTAAAATTTATTACCAAAATAAGTTCCATGGGCTCAACCGCAGTGATTAGCTAGGGTTGTGAGAGAAATCATGAACTAAACATACGCGTAGGAATGGACATTTGCCTCGAAACTAACGTAAGTCATCTTGAGAGAGTCCTTAAAATGTTAAGAGAATAAATTTTTAATTTCATTGGTGCAATACTTATATTTGCTTACCAGTCCTCTTGAATGCCTAAGTGCATAGTTGGAAGCCTAAGTAGTAGGTTCACTTTGTGAAGAGACTAGGGTTTAAGCTTGGAGATAGAGTCTAAATTTTGGAGTAATTTAAGAAACCCTTAAAGGGTACTCAAAAACCTATTTATTTTGTCTTGATACCCTTGGCAGGTGGATATATTCATGACAGTGTGTACAAATAGACCTAGTAAGGGTTGTAAGCAAGAATGCAACAAGTGAAGAAGTGAGAATAACACAAAGAGTAGGGTACTAAGATTTTTGGTACATCATAGGCATGATGGAGAGAAAATAGAAATGGAAATATCTCATTATGGGTATCTTTAGGTTGTTTCAATCATAATGGGATCAAAATTCCCCTTCTTAAGGTTAGGAGGCAGATTTGACAGAGAGAGATTCTTAGCATTGTGGACTATATTGAGCTATTTTTATGATTAACTCAAGCTTGAATGAGATGTATGAATAGGAAAAGAAGACTTGGGGGATGTTAATGAGCTAAGGAGTGTTAAAGGTATGAGGATTGTTGAGTTGGGCTGAGACTACAAGAAGACTAGTGGAAGAAATAGTGGGTATGGTAAGTGACATGCATAGTTTCATAATTGTGGGGCATCCTCATAGGTTTATTTGTGTTGCATGAGGTCATTAGAACAGAGTAGGGTGTTGGTAGAGTGGCGTATTGTTTTAAGGATCAAAATTTGAAATTTTGAGTTGTTTTTTAACCTAGATTTAATTTATCCAAAGCAAGTCATTTGGATGAATGACTAAAATAACTTGTCTAGAAGTAATGAATGAATGAAATAGGTTATGGAGATATGCATCAAGTAGTATCTACAAAATCCACCCAAAACTATAAGGTAAATCTAGCATGTATCTCATGCTCCTTGCACACTCCATGATAGTCTTGTTCATCCTTTCGACACACCATTCGATGTGGTGTTCTTGGAACCATCTTCACCATATGGATTCTATTATATGAACAATAGTTATTAAATTAATTGTTTAAAGTACTCTCCACCATTATCGATATAAGACACTTCATCTTCAAACCTATTTAATTCTCAACCAAAGCTTTCCACTTCTTAAAAGTATCAAATACATTATATTTATTCTTTATACAAGAAACCAAAACCTTCCTAATAACCTCATCAATAAAAGTAACATTTTTATGTTTTAGATCTTGTTTTCATGTGTGGAAGTGTTGAATATTGTACACTAAAAGTACTCTACTTGTCTCCACGAGTTTTCTCAAGTCGAGGTTTGGGGTCGGGCCACGAGAAAAGGTGTAGGGGAGGAAACCCCCACTAGTAAGGGTTCGAGGGCACATCCTATGAGAAAAAAAAATTGCCTCGAAAAACATGCCCAATATCTAGGAAAACATGATCTTATCATATGGGGGATTTTTACCCGTAGGTTTATGTATCAATTTTTTCCCATGGTTTTGATACCCACGGTATTGTAAAATTATTTAAATAGTTTCCTATTGATGTGTTTTTGCATATGGTATGGTAGACATATTGTGGTAGATGTGTGTGAGTTCAAGTGTGAATTCAGGAGATTTTGTTGAGCACAACTCCAAACACATATGGGTATTGTATTGAGAGAAAGAGGTGGCTTGTAAAAAAATATGACCAAGTGATTCATGGTGGGCGTAGCGAAATTGGGTGAGCCACGTTAAAAATTTTTTATGTGTTTTGTTATTTTATTTTTTAACTTTTATTTCAAATTTGTAATATTTTCTGCATATTAGTTTCTACTATTATGATTCTGTGTGGGATTGTTCCACATATTTTATCCCTTATTTCCTAACAATTGGTATCAAAGCCTGGTTTCGTTTGCTGAAGTTTTGAATTGTAGGGAAAGTTTTAGCTTGAGTGGGAGTTATGGTAGATGATGGAAGATAAAATTTTGATAAATTCAATGGGAAGAATTTTAGTCTTTGGAAGATGCAGATGGAAAATTACCTTTATCAAAAGGATTTTTATATTTTGTTGATTGAGGAAGGAAAAAAACCCTCGAGCATGATGCATGTAGAGTGGGATTTGTTGGATAGGAAGACACTTGGAAAAATCCATCTATGTCTTGCATATTTGGTATTATTTAATGTTTCAAAGGAAAAGACTAAAAAAGAACTCATGGATTCTTTAGGGAAGTTATATTAAAAACCCTCTTCCTCTAACAAGATATTTTTAATGAAAAATTTGTTTAATATGAAGAAGTCGAGAATAGTTGAAGAATGAGATCATTTGAATGATTTTAATACGGTTGTGAATATGCTAAATTTTATTATAATATAAATTTATGAGGAAGTTAGGGATTTATTAATTTTGTGCTCCTTACCCGAGATTTGGAATAGTCACAGTAATGGCAAAAGTAAGCAACTTAGTTCCTTACGACATTTTATGAGGAAGTTGAAGCTTGAGGACATTGTAGGGGTGATTCTAAGTGAGGAAATGCAAAGAACAAGATTTGAGAAATATTCTACTATAGGGAATTATTTGACAGTGGAAAGTAGAGGGATACAAAATAATAGAGGAAGCTATGGAAAATCGAAAGATCCGATAAGATCAAAATCCAAAAGCAAGAGGGTATGCGACACTATGGAAATCCTGGGCATACAAAGGACTATTGGGAGCTTTGGGACAAGAAGAAAAAATAGGAAGAAAACAAGGAGGTGAATGTGGCAACAGGTAATGTCTATCAGGATGCTTTGATTATTTCTTTGGATAATATTGTTGAGTCTTGGGTTTTAGATTTGAGGGATTCTTTCCATGTTACTTCACATAGGAATTATTTTGTTGATTATGTTCAAGGGGATTTTGGGCATGTTTTTCTTGGTGATGATGAGCCTTACAACATAGTTGGAAAAGGTTATGTTCAGGTTAACATGCATAATGTGAATACATGGCTATTAAAGGATGTCATACATGTGTCTACATTAAGAAGAAACTTGGTATCAGCGGGGCAGTTGGGAAATGATGGTTGTATTGGATATTTATAGCAAACTCTTGGAAGGTTACCAAGGGTGCTCTTATGGTGGAAAGAGGTAAGAGGGTTGGAGCCTTGTATTTAACCCTTTGGTAGTAATAATGTTTGTAATCTTGTGGATTCAAATGTAGATGCAAACATTGTGGCACTATAAGCTCAATCATATGAGCCATAAGGTCATGTAGATCATAGAAGAATTTTCCCAGCATTTACATAAACAAGTTTTGATTTCTTTGAGAACTATGTATATGGGAAATAAAAATGAGTAAAGTTTCTCAAGGTTGGACCTACGAAGAAAGAGAGTAAATTGGAGTTGGTACATTTTGACGTGTGTGGGCGGATCGGGTATCATCTCTTAGGGTTCAAATTATTATGTTACTTTTATTGATGATAGAGAAATTTTAGGATGGCATTTATATTATCATTTGCTTGTATGTGGATGACATGTTGGTTGCAAGTAAAAACATATAGGAAATAAAAGTACTCAAGAAGAAGCTAAGTGACTCCTTTGTTATGAAGGATTTAGGGGCAGCCAAACAAATCCTTGGTATGAGAATATCTTGGGATAAGAAGGAGCGGAAGATGAATTTATCTCGGGAAGAGTACATTGAGAAGGTATTAGAGAGGTTAAATATACATGATGTTAAACTGGTTTGGGACTCCTTTGGCAAGCCATTTAAAGTTATCAAAGGAGTTGTGTCCCAAGACAGAGCATAAGAGAAACCGCATGTCCAAGTACCTTACTCATCACTGGTTCGCAGATTGAAGTATGTTATGGTGTGCATTAGGCCTTATATTTCCCATGTAGTGGGAGAAATAGTAGATTTATGAGTGATCTAGGTAAACATCATTAGTAGGTAGTAAATTGGATCCTTCGGTACTTGAGAGGGACCGTGGGAATAATTTGTGCTACTGGTGGATCGGACACCACTTTGTGTGGTTATGTAGATTTAGATATGGCTGGAGATGTAGACAGCATGAGGAGCATGACAGGCTATATTTTCATTGTAGGTGGGACAACAATGATCTTTATTTCACTACTATAGAAGCTTGTGGCTTTGTCAACCACAGAGGTTGAGTATATTGTTGCCATAGAGGCCCAAGCAAAGAGATGATTTGGTTATAAAATTTTCTTGAGGATTTGGGCATAAGGAAGAGGAAGGGAAGTTGCAAAGTGATAGTCAAAGTTATTGTTGGGCCCTTAGAATGTTGGATAAGTACAAAAGGCACATATGTATGCGTAGGTCCTAGTTGAAGAGAGGTGCGCAAGGACAAAGCGCATATAAGTCACGAGGTTTAAGGAAACCCGTGGGGCATGCAGACAGAACCAAGGGTTTGGGACTTAGCTAAATTAGGCATTTGGGATAGAACACGTGAAAATCATGGCCTGACTATGCATGATGAGTGGATAAGGGACCATCCCGGTGATAGGTTGGCCCAGGAAGGAGCATGCCTGCGGTAGAAGCTTCTAGAATCACATCATGGTGAAAAGTGGAAAGCTCGGGGCACAGGAGAGCATGCTCGCATGGAGGACCACATTCAAACACTTGGCATAAAATGCGAGGGCCTTTGGAGGATGTGTTGGCGAGTTAAGAAAGGCTATAAATACAAGTATCTCGTAGAGTAAACAAGGGAGTACAAAAGAGGGCGAGAAGCACCGTAGAAATATTGCAAGAAATCTGTTAGTGGATAATGGTATTTGGGAAGGAATGTATAATGGGTATGGGGATTACAATTTTCTTTTGATATCCTAGCTACATTAGTCCACCGTAAAGCATGACTGCAGTCTATTTCTCTGTGCATTCTGTAATGGCTCCATGGATGTAATGAGGTTACTAGTTATATGAATATGAATATTAATGATTCTAATGCATATGTCTTTCGATAGGTTCTCTTTCATTTATGTTTATGCTGAGTATGGATGCTTGTATACTTCTTTCTATTATGGTACAAGCTATAAAATTTTTAAGTACTTTACATCAGTAATCACTTTGCAAGGATCTAGAGGCTGTTCTAAACTCTATGGTTCTTGAATGTCTTAACCCCATTTAAATCTCTTAAGCACAAGTCATAGATGATGATATTTCCAACTAAACTCACATAAAAGAGAGACTCAAGCACTGCGCGTGCCTCAGGTGAGTGCCCAGCATCCACTAGGTGATAGGTTAGCATACATGGGGTACCTTTCTTTTGTGATAAGGGTAAAAATGACTACATCTTGGTTCCATTTCTCGGGACCTCTTTTCAAAGTTGTAGTGGGAAATAACATACAACATGATCTATGTAGTGAGTAATGACAGAATGGTTAACTTTGGAAAGTGTTGAATCATGGTTCAAGAGCACGGAGGATGAATTTTCTTAGATATTCAGCACTAGACCTGAGTTTGATGCACGTAAATGGGTAGAAGAGAACCTCTACCATGATTTATATGAAACATTTTTCTGTTGTTTCCCAGTAGAGCTGTATGAATGGCTCTCAGCGTATGCGTCTAGATCAAGTTGGCATTATGGATCATGCATGTGGACCCAAGAAGATTACCAAAGGCTGCAGGATGCTAGATCGACATGGACCTGTGTTGTGGATCATTGGTGGAAAGGAGTATTGGCTAGCTACACTCTGGAGTACGCCATTTCCACATATTCTTGTCTGGAGGTTGCTGAGTTTGAGTTTCTGTGGGAGCCTAGAGGATCATTTCTACGTGTTATCCCTCTAGCAATGAAGATCTTGGTTGTTACTTTGGGTTTAGAGGCATTTCCAATGGCCGGCTAGACCATTCGAGCATTGGGCAAGGGAGCTAGGGTGGAGGAAGATGGCTAGATATTATGATGGAGAAGGAAAGGGAGGAGAGATGGCTCAAGTATAGTGAAGCACGTGAAAGGGAGATTGCTAGACGACATGAGGTTACAAGTGTGATGGATCTATGGAGGCAGACATTGCGGGAAGGAGTCGAGGTTCACGTGGAGGACATGGAACCTGAGCAATCTGTGCTACCCCATCTTGGAAAGTGCATAAGAGAGACCCCTTTGGCTTCTGGTGAGAGTTTTCACGTGGAGAAAGAAGATTCGTTGACATGTATCCGAACCCACCAGTGACCAAACCCTAGTGCTTGGTTTTCCAGAACAAGGAAGGAGTATCATTGACCCAGTTGATATCAGTGGAAGTGACAGAGATCTTGTGCCTAGGAGGTATAATTTTTCAATTCCCACTTCTATGGCTACACATATTCTAGTATTTAGAGGAGTCTTTGGACAAGGAACCAGATATCTGAGCCTTCGAGTCTCATGTCTGGGAGTGGCGCGGGGTACAATAGTGGTAGTGGGGCACTTTCATGAGAACATTGGTGTAAAGTTCGGTGGAACCGTGGTGACACTTGGCATGACTACTACAGGACCTCGGTGGGTCGGGAGGCACATGACACAGTGGACCTAGTGGTTCTGGTGGACCTAGTGGCTCAAGTGGCACGGGACCTAGTCGGCGTGGTGGATCGGGTAGTGGAGGAAACAACAGAGGCAACTAAGGCTCTGGCTCAGGAGGACAAGGGCCCCGGCCACCCCCTTAAGTCTTCTTTGAGATGTCATTACACATGCCAGATTACATAGGTAGTGAGGATGCTACGGAACATGTTCACAAGTGTGAACTGCTATGGCATGCAAAGGGTATCATAACCCCAGAGCGGAAGGCTAGTTAGTTTGTAACCACATTGTAAGGGTGCGTGCATAGATGGTATAGGAAATATGACCCTCATCAAATAGTGGTGGATTATATTGCTTTAAAGAATGTATTTTTGGTAGAGTTCCACATCCCTGAGTTTGAACAAAAGAGCATCAGTGCTTTGAAGGAGATTAAGAAAGGAATGGTAGAGAGTGTATGAGAGTATGATGCACACTTTAAAACTCTCTTGTCTAAATTATCATATGATATTCACCCTTCACATCATGCTCAGTGGTTTTTGGAGGATTGATCACACCTTTTAGAAGGGATTTATCTCATAAAACTTTCACAGACCCATGCAAAGCATTGGAAGCTACTCTGCATGTTGAGGCTGTTGGTAGTATTGATATTGGTGTTAGCCCATTCTGGAGGCTCAAATTATTGTTATGGCTAAGCAGCTAGAAAATTTGTCTGCAAACTCAGCCCATGAGACTCGCAGTGGTTTATGGTGCATAGATTGTGAAGTAGAGGGGCATGTCAAGGATAATTTCCCCCGAGAGGATGGTACACGCCATGACAATAGATTGTGAAATTTGTCATGGGGACCATGATGTAAGTAGATGCCCCTTGTTACAACGTGCAATCTGGAAGAATGTGTCTTGCTACTGTAAGATCTGCACCTCTACAACCCATGATACTAAGGACTATAGGCTCATTGATCAGATCCATGAGGCCATTGATCATGGGGTGCACCAAACTAGCATTTCCAGTAGTTCAAGGGTGATGATCGCCATTATCAGGAGCGTGCGAGATGGAGTTACACATAGAAGGGGTTTTCAAGGAGGATTTTGAGGTCATGGTAATAGCAGGAGAAAGGGTGAGTTTTTCTATGGAACTGTTTTCAATTGTGGGTCTCTGAGCATTAAACGTGAGTGTCAGGACTGTTGCGGTGCTCATGGTATGGAAAAAAGCACAAGTATGAGGAGTGCTTGGAGTTGTTTGAGCACATGAATCAATAGCACCGAGAAAGACAAGGGCACTAAAATGGTGGCATTAAAAAGGTAGACATGCATTGGATACCACGGGTAACACGGGATGTAGGTTTGGAGCCAATTTTGGTAATAACAAGAGCAAAAGCCACGTGCGTAAAAGAGATACCAAGGTAGAAGAACTTGGTTTCAAGGAGGAAGTAGTTTCTGGAAATTACCCAGAGCACCTGTCCATCAAAAGGAGGTATATCAAGACACCATGGTTGTCATTAGGAGTTTACAAGAGGAGATCCAAAGTGTCTAAAGGAGTAGTCCAGGGAGGGAGGAACAAGCAAGGAGAGTCAATGCGCCAAGGGATGACCTGGATGAGGTCAAGGAAGTATGTAAAATGCTAAGGCAAGAGAATATTATTCCCTTGCTAGGATCATGGTTGAGAGAGAAGGTACCACACACCGGAGGAGAGTGCGAGAGGCAGGTCTTACACGCAAACCTTCCCCCTCACAGCCTTAACTATGACAAGGAGATCACATTGAATGCAGTTGTAGATGGATGGCTCCTTAGTAATATCCTCATTGACACAGGTGCGGAGGTCAATGTTCTAACTCTGGATGCATGGCATTAGATGGGAAGACCTGCATTACAGCCATCTTCAAATGTGTTGTATATGGAAAAAAATACTAAGTAAATGTCCATCGATGTCTTAAAGGATGCGAGTTATCACTATCTAGGGAGATAAGTTTACTAGGGACTTGAAGTCTTGGTGCTCACGTTGAAAGGAGACAATTTTCCAACACTACTTGGGCACCCATGGTGTTACAAGACCAATGCGAGACCTTTGGTTCAACAAAGGGTACATCAGCTTTGAAAATAAGGAGGAGCGGTTCATTATACCCCTGGCTAATGGGAAGTCGACGCCCTATACTAAACCTCTGGGAGAAGAAGTTCTGGATAGGATATATGTGCGCTCAATTAGGGATGCAAAGATAATCCATCCTACCTATGGAGTTATCCATTTTGAGGATGCTCAGTCAGTAAGTGACACCACCAGACTAGCATGTGATAATTGGGTGCATGGGACTTATGAATTGATCATACAGTAGTTGAGAGGATCAGTAACAAAAGTAACAAAAGTGCACACTGCAGTGTCCTGGGTGCACAGGAGGAAAAAAATTACCTAAGTATTCAGGAGAGGCCTTCCCTGAGATCTTTTTATAGGATATGGAAGCTCAATGGGAGGAGGAGAAGGAACGGAGAGGGATGCTAATTTATTTCCTTATTAACACAATAGCATGGTGGTGGGCTACACATCAGGAGAGCCTTTTGGAATGGCACGAGGTGAGAATTTCTCTCTCTGTCAAATTTCTAGAAGCAACATGCCCACCATCATCAAGGACTACCATGGTAAGGAGCCCGCCTCTTTCCATATCTAGGAGTGTGAGAGGATCTAGAGAGAAGGCACGGAAGCTTTGCCACCATCCCTTTGGGTACACAAGTTGTATTCTACACTACACGGTTATGTGTGTGTATGGTACATATAGTCCGAGAAATGCTGCCAAACATGAAATTGGCAACTACTAGTAGCTGACCTCATTCAAACATTTGAATATCGAAATACCAAGCCATCAGTTGATAAGGCATTATAAGTTGTTAAGTGCCTTACCATGGGGGATAGTGTCATGGCAGAAGATAGGTTGTTGGAACTGCTAGGTGAACCGGAGTTTGAGGCGCACTTTGAAGAAGAAAGTAGAAGAAATAGAAGAGTTACTGCTTGAGCGCATGTTTGGAAAAATAGAAAGGGGAAGTTGGTGTATGTGATTGATGGGTAGGAATCAGAAATCTTAGGACCACATAGAAATGTGAAAAGGGTTGGTCTACCCCGGAAAGTGCGCATACATGGAGCGGTACATGTCGCATGAAGTTTAAATGACAAGGCCCATGACTCTACCCATTACAGATGGATCCGTGGTGCGCGTGTACATCCGCATAAGACCCAAGTCTAAGAAGGGCACATATCTAGAGAATGAGGTATCTATACCTCAGGATCCAACTGGTAAGAAGATACCTGCGCCCAAATGGGAGGAAAAGATCCGAGAAAAAATACCAAGTGTGGTGGAGACACGAGCAATAGGTTCCTCCTAATGCAAGCACGAGAACTAGTATGTACGTGCGTAAGAAGAGTCCCATAGTAAAAGAGAAGATTCCAGAGCTAGAAAATCCATCAAACAAGGAGTCATCAGGAGAGGAAGAAATGGAATCACCTACACCGGAATCTCTAGTTAGGAAGAAGCAGAGGGTAGAAGAAGAGAGGCGAGAGTTTGGACAAGTACATAAGAGAAAAGATGAGAGCGAAGAGGATGAGAGTGGAGAAGAAGTAAGTGGGAAGAGGACCTTGGGAAGGATCGAGGACCACCCGTCTTCAATATACATGATTCAGAGGAGGAAGGCGAGAGAAGAAGAACATGGGTTCCTTTTCATACGGCACGAGGATAGCCATGTAGGAGAAGGCACCCAAGACATGGGAAAAGGTGAGGAAGCTAGCACATAGAAGCAAGAGTCTTCAAGACTTGTGCAGAAATAGACAACCAAGGTGGCAGAAGGAGAAGAGACTAAGAACATTGAGACCATGGTGGAGGAAAAATTGGAACACAATGCTGAGCCAGTGTTGAACAAGGAGAAGAAGGAGAGCGTAGAAGAGGAACACGGCAGCACTAGAGGCCCCATTTTGACTGTAAGTATACCTAAGGGTATGCGCATGGGAGGAAGTAAGAGGGGGAGAGGCCGGAGATGGGTTATATTAATGACCCCAAGAAAGTGTTCTACGCATGGTTCCAAAGTACCATTCCGGTAGAGGATCTTGTAGCAATGTCATCTTTTGACAAGGAGGCTGCATATCCGTGGACAAGGAAGATGATCTCATGGGCAAGAGTCCCACCTTGATGAGCCAGAGTTTGAGGTAAGCCACGGGGCAATAATAACATTGCCAGGACCAAGAGAAGACAACCCAGTGGTGGATACCCAACAGCTCTCGGATGAACAACTATGCAACACACTCAACAAAGTCTCCATTGAGATTGAGGCTAGACTCTTCAGGCAGAATGATAGGGTCAGAGATCTGGAAGGGGAGCTAAAGAAGAAAGAGGAAGAGCTAGCTGCAATGACAAAGGAGCTAAGCCAGGAGAAGTTGATCAGTGCCCAGTGGCAATGGTGTGAATTGAAGGATGAAAAGGATAAGGTATGCATTGTGTACAAGAAGGTGGAATCCATCAATGAGGTTATAGTATTGAAGCATCCAGACCTAGTATCACCCATACGAAGTATGGATCTTCCTTGGGATGCCTGGAGGATTTAACAAGGATCCTCACCATGGAAAGATAGTCACTAGCCTTGGAGTCTGTAGAAGAAGTTGTCGCGCGCCTAGAGAAAGAGGATAAGTTGAAGATTGTAGCGCTTGTCGTGGAATACAACAAGGTTCTTGCTGATGTAAGGGCTACTTCCCAGACTGCTGAGGCCACGTACGACAATTGTGTGGATAGAGACAAAGTGGCAGGCACCTTGGTCGCCACTCGTGAAGTAGAACTCAAGGAGTTCTAGGAGAAGAACAAGGGAAATAGGGCGAAAGGGATAAAATCCTTGCCGAGGTCGAGAGGAAATCTGAAGCCATTGAAACCTTAAGGGGTTCAATCAAAAACCAGTTGAAGGAACTATATCCATGTATTACACGAAGAATGGACGTCGTTGGAGGATATAGGCAAGGAGTTGGAGAAAATCACTAATACCATGAGCGCACAAGGAGATGGACTAAATTTTGGGGAGGTGAGCACCACCAGTCGGTGACCTGCGTCGAGAGCGCTAGAAGAAGTTGATGCCTCAAACAAGTTGGAGGCTGACTTGTAAAAGGATTTTCCAAGCTTGTTGAAGTGATTCCTTCACTCTCCCATTCTTTCTTCTTCCCCCATTTTTTCATCCCATTATTCTTGTTCTAAGGCGTAAGCCTTTTGTATCCTTTCTTTCACTAGAGAAGTGTTCCCACGGATGGAGAACAAGTGTAGTGTGGGGTGATGTTGGGCCCCTAGAATGTTGGCTAAGTATAAAAGGCGCGTATGCACGTAGGTCCTAGTTGAAGAGAGGTGCGCAAGGACAAAGCGCAGGGCAAGGTTTAAGAAAAGGGTTTAAGGAAGCCTGTGGTGCACATAGACAGAACCAAGGGTTCGGGACTTAGCCAAATTGGGCGTTTGGGATGGAACACATGAAAATCATAACCCAAATGTGCATGCTGATTGGATAAGGTGTTAGCACTGAGTGAAAGGTTGGCCGGGAAGGAGCATGCCTGCGCTAGAAGCTTCTATAAGCACATCATGGTGAAAAGTGGAAATCTCAGGCCTGGGAGATCATGCTCACATGGAGGACCACATTCAAAAACTTGGCATCCAATCTGAGGGTGTTGGAGGATGATTTGGTAGCCTAGAAAGGCTATAAATACAAGCACTTGCAGAGTAAACAAGCGGAGAAAAAAGAGGGCGGAGCTCTGTAGAAATACTGCAAGAACTTTATTAGTGGATAATGGTATTTAGGAAGGAATGTATAATGGGTATGGGGATTGCAATTTTTCTTTTGATAGCCTAGCTACATTAGTCCATTGTAAAGCATGACTATGGTCTGTTTCTCTGTGACATTCTGTAATGGCTCCATGGATGTAATGAGGTTACCAGTTATATGAATATGAATATCAATGATTCTGATGCATACATCTTTCTCATAGGTTCTCTTTCATTTATGTTTATGCTAAGTATGGATGCTTGTATACTTATTTCAGTTATCGTATAAGCTATATAATCTGTTAAGTACTTTCATGTCTGTAATGACCTGCAAGGATCTAGAGGCCGTTCGAGCTCTATGGTTCTTGAATGTCTTAACCCCATTTAAATATCTTAAGCACAAGTCATATATGATGATATTTCCCACTAAAATCACATAAAAGAAAGACGGCACTGCTGCGCGTGCACAGGATGAACGCCCAACATTTGTTGGGTGATAGGCCGCGCACATGGGGTAGCTTTCTTTTGTGATAAGGGTAAAAATGACTACTGAGTTATATATACCTAGCTAAGAACTTTTCTTTCCACTCTAGGATGAAGCATATATAGTTCAGTACTATTTCATTAGGACAACTTTGGACGAAGATAAGTTAAAGTTGGAGAAGATTCATACCAATCGAGAATCCTCTAGACATAATGACCAAGGTGGTCACTGAGGAGAAACTCGAAGTTGTGTTCAACTTTGGTTGGTCTTCACACATGATAGTGAAGGGTTAAGAAGCTTGCTTAGAGGAAAGCTAATATTCATGGAGGAGATTGTTATTTTGTGTAGTTTTTTTCATGTATGGAATTGTCTAATATTGTACATTAAATGTATTGTAAACTCTTCTGATTTCTCTCGGGGTTCGGGGTCGAGTTGGGCCCCAAGCTTGAGAATGCGGGGTGGCACCCCCGCCACTGTGAGGTTTGGGGAGTAGATCGTGATAAAAAACAATTTGGCCTCGAAAAATGTTTCCAATATCTCGGAAACGTGCTCTTCTCATATGGGTGGGATTTTTGACCCATAAATTTATGGGGTGGTTTTTGCCCATGGTTTTGTTATCCAAATAGCTCTCCTAGAAATTTGGATAACTTGCATACACATTCTGGCCCTAAGTTATTCATCAAAGAATTATGCTGCGCTCAAAATCACTTGGCACATTCCCTTGGTCGCAGTTTACCTGCGCACCCCTTTCCTTTTCTCCTTCCACTTCTCCCTTGCGCCCACATTCTACATGTTCACCTTCTTTCTAGTCACATTTCGGCACACCTCAAAATATTGAATCCAAAAGGGAGAATCAAAAAAAGTGCCAGCCCCCACGTGTCCTAGGCCCCAAAGAGAGGTGGAGTCATTGCTAAATGTCCCTAAGGGTGGACAGGCGGGCCTAAAAAGACTAAGTATAGAAGTTCTGTGGAAGATTCCACATGTCAACCCGATGCTCCTTCAAAGGAAAAATCTTGAGCGGGTTTCTAAATGAGCGTGGAGCCTCCACGCATCTGGTTTCATAAAAGGACAGGGTCGGGGTTGAATAGTCAAAGCATTGAGATAGGCCAGCGGAGGGTGCCAAGTGTCAGCACGATGCTAATTCAAGAGCAAAATTGGGGAGGGTTTCCAAACAAGTGCCAGGCTGCCACGTGTCCCGGTAGATATATGACCCTACCGAGCAAAAGACTTAGCCAAAACATGAAGAAACTGAGCGAGCCATGGAAGAAGCCACGTGTCAACTCGACGCAACTTCAAAAGTGAAATACAAAGGCTGCCCTTAGACATGCACCTGCCCTCCACATTTTCAGTTTCAAAAGGGGGCCCCTTTTGGTAGCTAGTTCACGCCATTTTTATAGACCCGATTCAAATTTCAAATGAGTATATTTTTGACTCAAAGTGCTCGAAATTTGACAAATTTTCAACATTGGAAAGATCTTGGCCTCATCTATTCCATGGAGATCTAAAATTTAATTTTGGAGAGGTTAGGTAAAAAAATGAAGAAATGTCTTCATTCCATTAATATAGGATCTATTTGCCCCCAACAATAGGATTGGATTTGATCGATCCATTCGTTCCTCATTCGAGGTGCCCGAACAAGTAATTGATGTAGACACATGATAGATTTGGGGGATTTTAGGAGGCATTAACGATGGTGGTTGAGCTTCAAATTAGTTTTCCCACTTTTCTATCTTCTTCTTCCCTCTCTGTATTGAATCTATAAAGGAAGGGTCGGGGCTCATTGTAAAGGGTTGGACACTACTGGATCCTTACGCATTTTTAAGGACACCATATTTTCTGTATTTTGAGTTGTAGACCTCTATGTATGGCTCTTGCGTGTGGATATCGGCCTCCTTCATCATTGTAATAGTTATGTGCATTTATAGAAGTAATAGAAGCATCATTTTGTGACTATTCTTTGTCCTAACATGTTTGCATTCCTTCTTCTTACCTTTTCTTTTACGTTGTGTGTTGGTTGTGCTACTTTAGGTCCCCTGCAGTTCCATATTTGGTTGTGTTCCATGAGAATGATTTGGTGAATGCGTGTTTTGTTGTGCTACTCGTGCCTAGCCTCCTTTCACACATTCCTTGTCATTCTTCTCAAAAACAGATAGTGTTCATCCCTCTTTTCTGGTGCTATCACCTTTTAGTGTAGTTTACTTCATGTTATCCTTCTTTCCTTGGTCCCTTGGCATTCTTAGCTTAGTTTCCCCTTTCAGCACTAGGAGTAGCAGTAGCAGTAGAAATAGATAGAGGAACTGGCCTTCTCGGAGATCTGTCCCAAGCACGTAAGGTCCCACAACTTGGGGACGGTTCCATTGTGGTCTCAAACACCTTGGCCCTTTCGAGATCTAAGATGTGGGTGCATGTTTGAGCAACCAACAGTTTCTAGCACACCCAGTGGGACCAACATTGAAAGCTCAAATTTCATATCTCTAAGTTCTTGGTGTGTGAACTTAGTGTTTCAGCCTTTGGAGGCTCATTTCAAACACATATGGTGACTCCCAACATTTTAAGATCTTTGTTTCAAGTAGTCTGAGTGCCTTTCATGAGAAGAGTGCACACAAGAAGAAGTGCAACAATTGAAGATTCTTTTGAATACCTCTAGCTATCCCTGAGAAGAGTTCATTCCAGAAAGCCCACACACACATCTCTATCTCCAACACACCCATGCCCATTCAACTCCTCAAAACACTCAACTTGTGCACCTGCAATGGTGAATCAGAAACCTCCTCCATTAAGAAGCTTTGCAAACTTTGATGGAGGGAGTCCCTTACTCTTGGCCATGCAACATGATATGCCAAATGGTGCACTCAAAAGTATTCCTTACTTTACTGGTGAGAATCAAGTCACCCCTCAGGAGCATATCTAGGATGTAGAAAATGTGTGTTCACTCTATCTGATCACACATAATGATGTAGCAGTCAGATGCTTTGCAACCTCTTTCAAAGGTAAAGCACTTCAATGGTATAGAGGCTTGAGACTTGGATCTATTAGCACCTGGGATGAGTTGGGAACAACTCTATGTAATTATTTTGAAGACAAGTCAGATCACCTATCTTTGGTGGAGCAACTGATAACAAAAAGGAGGGTGCCCAATGAGTAGATGACTGATTTCAACATTAGATTTCAGAAGACTTGGGATAGAATTCCTCTTGTGGTAAGACCTATAACCCAACATGCTTTCCTTTATTATCTGAAGGTGCTCAATAGTGACATTTCAGTTATGATCCAATCTATGGGAGGTAGGACTTTACCAACTACTTATAGCATTGCAGTAAGGGCAGAAAATAGTCTCATTCAAGTGGGGAAGTTGGCTCCTAGACCACCCATGCCTTGGTTCCCAGAGAAATGTCACATACGCCCCAACCTTTTTGGCTCCTATTCCTATCCCTGAGCAAAGCGTGCAACCAATTGCCTCAACATCCTATTCTCCATCACAGTAAAAGGAAGATGAAGAATTGAAGGTCTTGATCATAAATTTATAAAACAAGGTCATATCATTAGAGAAAAAGCAGTAAGTGTAAGTGTAAAGAAGAAATTCCAATCAGGTGCATGGCCAGGAAATCAGCCCTGGAGGAATCAATATGGAAATCAAATATACGTGCCCAATCAGTAGAATGATAGATGGAACCTAATGCACATCTACCCTTGCAAGTTGTTCCTCCTATGACTTCTCTCCCAGCACCAACACAATCCTGAGTGCTTGTTCCAGTTAGAACAACTTATATCAAAGAGTCATAATGGTGCTTCCCTTGTAAAATGCCTCATAGTCAGTACCATTGTGCTAATGTTATGCATGCCCAAGCCTTCATGATCAGAATGCTTCATCCTGTGAGCCCTCAACAAGTGCCCATGAAGAAGATAATCTAGAAGGACCAAAAGTTCCTCTGGAGTCCAATTTGATGTTCTTTGGTGTGGAGGACTTCTGTGCAATCAACCAAGCTGCAGAAGATACAAACAGACCGCATGCCCAAGTTACAGACAACACAAGATATAAGAAAGAATATTAGATTTAGGTGCGCAAAGTTGTTATAATCCCTAGAAACACAAGAAGATCCTCAAAAGAAGAAAGAATCAGATAAGGCATCATGTAGTAAAAACACTCAAATCCCTATGCAGAGAGGCCCCTCGTAAAGCTCCGTCTAAAATAACACGCCCCTCATTTGGTAGGCAAGCCTACCCCAACTAAATTTCAAGCTTTGCCCGAATAAGAAGGGATGTTGTTCCTCAAATCAACAAGATGGGGGCTTCCATTAAGCATTGTTGACGAGATGAAGAAAAAACATAAATGTCACAATGTGGGATGCCCTGACCATTCCATCTCAAAGGATGGGACCTCTTACATGAAGCTCAGTGCAACTCCGTACCTTGACTTGATTATGCACAAGCCACGCACTTCATAGAATATGCCAAGAAGAGGAGAAACAAGTAAGTAAAGTTGTTAAAACCCCACCCTTCTATATGTCCTTGATTATAGGAAAACACCTAGTGCATAACTGCATGATTGACTCAGGTGCTAGTACTTTGGTTATGCCTAAGAAGATAGCTGATGTCTTAGGTTTAAAATATAGCCCTTTGTCTAAAGGAGTCCTACAACTTGATGGCTCAATTGTAACCACCTTAGGAGTCATCAAGGATCTTGATTTAACCCTCCATGCATGTCCAAGCCTGATAATTACTCAAGATGTGTCAATCATTGACCTACCTCCTCTGTTTTCCCTATGTCTATCAAGAGAATTTACTACCAAGGTGGGTGGTTACTTGTCTTCTGATTGGTCTCATATGTTACTCAAGACAAGGTATGGTACCCAGTTTACCATACAAGCTGAGCCTATATTTTCTTATCATGTAGAACCATATGTCTCGTCCCCTCTCCAAGCCAATTGTCTTATCCAAGAAGAACAAGTTTAGTTCTGAAGAGAAGTTTCTTCCACCCTCTATTCAGAGACCTAGCACTTGATGAATGGTAGAAAGGCATCACAAATTTGATCCCTATGTTGAAGAACTAGAAGCCTATGAAACTAGGATTGGTACTTATTGCATTCTAGAAGAAGATGACACGCTTCCGTGCGCACGCTCATGGGAGACAAAGTTCAAACTGGTATATGGAAGTTATACTTTGATGGATCTAGAAGTAGAAATGGTACAAGAGTAGGAGTGGTTCTCATTTCCCCTAAGGATGAGAAATTATTCTTCATGCATAGGTTGTAGTTTACATGCTCTAATAATGTGGCAGAGTATGAAGCATTGGTGCATGGCTTGCTCATTGCTGAAAAGAAGAAAATTAAAGCACTGCAAATCTTTGAGGACATAGAATTGATCATCCACCAGGTCACCAACAAATTCTAGACAAAGAATAAGCTTCTTAAAGCTTATAAACATAGATTTTGGGACCTACTTGAGAGATTTGATGCCCTTAATCTGTAGGTAGTCCCGCACAGAATGAACAAAGAAGCTGACCAAATGGTCGCGCTCGGTTCACAATTTTCTCCTACTGAGGAATTTTTCAAAGGAAACACTCGAGCACATTAATATGGTAATCATACCATCCATCTCGGAAAATAACACCAGCTAGAAAGTGTTTGACAGTGATGCATAGATCATCCATTTTATCCAGAATGAAGCTGAATTTTCATCAAGTATGCAAGTTGACTTGCATGACAGCTATGGTGACTAAGTAATATAGCTAAACAAATAAGTTTCCTAAAGGGTTGGTCATCTTAGAGAAAATTTTCAGCCCTGATGATGAGTTCAAGGGTGAAGAAAGATACATGTGTACACGTAAGAGGATTTCTCTTCCATTACTATTACGTGCGGAAAGGAGTTGTTGCTCAGCAAGACTTGTGTGCATGAAGAAAAATAGGCCTTCATCTCTCTCTATCAAAAATACAGTGACATTTTCTCATGGGAGTATGAATACCTCAAAGGTTTTGATCCAAGTATTTCTCAACACTCCATTGACCTTGATCCTGGTATAAATCTTGTCAGATAAAAGCAACGGGCCAGTCAATCCAAAAATAAAGCCCTCATGAGAAAGGATTTATCCAAACTCATTGAGGAAAATATTATCTTTCCCATCAAATATTCCACTTGGGTCGCGAATCTGGTTCCATTGCACAAGAAAAATGGTGAAATCAGACTTTGTGTTGATTTTAGAGATTTGAATAAGGAATCTCTAAAGGATCATTATCCTTTTCCTTCAATGGAGCAGATTCTACAGACTATGGTTGGTGCACAAAGCGTTCTCCATGCTAGATGGGTATTCATAGTTCAACCAGATCTAGTTAAGGAAGAGGATCAATTCAAAATAGCATTTACAACCAAGTGGGGAACATATGCATATCATAAAATGCCCTTTGGTCTGTCAAATGTAGGGTGCAACATTTCAGCACGCCATGGATATTACCTTCAAAGGTTACATCAATGAGTTCATCTTGGTTTACCTTGATGATATAAGCATCTTCTCAAAGCAAGGCGCATATCACATTACATGGATCACATGGCACACCTAGAAAAGGTCTTTGAGAGATGCAAAGAATTTGGGGTATCTCTTAACCCCAAGAAGTGTAATTTTTGTCTCTGGCTCAGGGCAAGCTCTTGGGCCATGTGGTTTTGAAGGATGTTATATAATTGATCTGAGCGCATTTCAGCCATCCTAACCCTTTCCCTATCGGCACACAAAAAGGCCTTACAGTCCTTCCTTGGAAAAATTAACTTTGTTATGTGTTTTATCCCTAACTTTACGGGACTAGTTCAGCCCATCACCCTCATGCTCAAAAAGGACATAGCCTACGGATGGACAACAAAAGGAAGAGAAAGCTCCAACAAGATCAAAAAGAGATTGTTTTTGCACCAACACTCATCAATCCATATTACTAAAAAGATTTCATCCTTTATGCTTATGGCGCTGACATCTCTACTTCATATTCTACCACTATCAATAGAATGCTCCCTCGAAGGATAGCTATGTATAGTTATTACAAAAATCTAATAAATATTCAGAAGCTTCCCACATCAATCAACTTCACAAAGACCTCAAGGAGATAATATATTCATCCCATATAGACTTCCCACATCGATCAGTCTATTAAAAACAAAAAAATCAAGAAAAATATGAAATTTTTGTCATGGACTTGCCTATTTTGGATTATGGGTTTCTTGTTCCGAAATACATGTCGTCATTGTCGTACACTAAGTTACACTAAACCTCTCATTCTCACCTCCTTGTCTTTTTCACCTAAATTCCTCGTTACTCAAGGGACTTTCCGCAAACGTGACATTTGTGATCTTGTGACTTTTCTTCACCCTTAAAATAGTCCATTATGCAAGGCCTGTAGGGTCTTACGTTCATAAGCCCATCTAAGGTATGATAGACTCATCAGGGTTCTTATCAATTAAGTGGCTCTTTTACCACCTCTTACCATTCACCTTCCTCATTACCTATTGATTATCCTATATAGGACCAGATCCTCAACACATGTATTTAAAAATCAATCAACCATACCTATAACCTAAAATCAATCATGCCTATGACCTACATCACCCATGTTTAGCACCTATAATACCATTCCACTATTTCACCCTAATCTTCCCTATCTTATGGGAGGCGCATCGGCTTTGAGGTCCCTTTTTTCCAGGACTATGTAGGTAGCACTCCAAGGAATGGGGCCCTTAGAGGTTAGCTCAGCCACTCTCTACCCTAACCAATTCCCTCTCCCCCTTTCCTAGTCACATTCTACCCTAGTTAGTTTCCTTTTTATATCAATAATTGGAAATTAAACCAAACAAACAACAATTGCTTCACATCTTTACCATCATCACTCATACATTCATTATGTCTACCATTTCTTTACCATTATCATGCATTTTACTACAAAACATCTTAACATGACCTACATCATCATTAATTACACAAATTAATGAATTAAAAACTCAACCAACCTCAACTCAACCATACCTAAACCAACCTACACTTAATCATAACTAAGGAAACCCGACTCAATCCATGCCTATGACCTGACTCCATCCATGCCTATGACTGACTCAATCCATTCCTACACAAACCTCGACTCCATCATACTTAATTCACCTAGTTTCTATCACACACACAAATAATAATGGAAATCGAGAACAAGTACACCATCCATAGTATAAATATCATCATCTATAAATCATGACGTTTGTATGTACATACATATATACATAGATATAAATGAATATAAAAATTCCAAAACCCTCATGTACATCCTCACCATCTTCGGCACGCAGACGGTATATGATCAAAATCAATCAACTCTTGTATACATCCTCACTCTCTTCACACGCGATCCGGTATATATTAAAAATAAATAACTATACAAAACAAGAGGTACATACGGCTATTAGATATCACCCTATTGGATATCCTCCATATATGTCTCACATGTCTCCTCCTCCTCCTCGCTCTTGTCTGGCCAGCCTTAACATCTCACCACCCATCATGGGTCGTGGTTGGGTCCCCCCTGTTGGTGCTGCGCACCTAGAACCGGCCTCTCGTGACCAGGCCCGGTGGCTGTGCCACCGACCTGTCTTGGGGCTCGTTGGCCCTCGGTACTCTTCCACACTATGGGTGTGTGACTTGGTCCTCTCACTCAAGGCTGTTGTGCCCTATACTCTCCATAGGATAGAAAATCTATCCTACCACCATCAAAATATCCTGATAATACCTGGCCTCACCTAGGGCATCCCACAATCTAGCTACGGGTATTATCTGTGGTGGCCCCATTGGCCTCTGACCCTGTCCTTGTGCTTGTGCCTATCCTAAGGGACCTTGTATAGCTCGACTATATCACGGGTGTAAGAGTCGCAACTGCGCATGTGCACTAGCCAACTAACCCTACAAACCTGTAACCTACACTGTAGGGTGGCCACTTGTATCCCATCACCATCACCACCTCCTGTGTGGGTGCCTATCCTGTGTTATCTGGGCCTATAAACTAGCCACCTGTGCCTGTAAAGTGGCCACCTATGCCTCTGCACCTATCAACTTCCCTACACCATCCCTAGCATTGTGTAATCAACATAGCTACCTTCCCTGTAGGGCATCCCTCTACTTGATTATGGTGGCTAAATCCATATACCATAACATCGGCGGTAATGCTCGTAGGTGTGCATCCAACTCATGCCATATATCTGTCAGTCACCCCGACATCATCGATCCGTCGGTATCTCACCTACTCTTGCCTTGTAGGCACTATCGGAGTGCAGGCGGAGGCAATGGCCTCTCCACATCATCCCTCCTGTATTGTGGGAAGGGTGGAGGTATATCCTACGGTAGCCTGAACTATCATCTAACCCTATCTACGGGTATCATCTCGTGCTCTCTAGACGCCACCCCTCTATCCATCTAAGTAGCTGCAATCCATCTAGCTCCACTGACCATCTGCCCATATGATGGATAACCCACATAGGGCCTCTAAATGATGTCTACACTAGACGTCCCTTCGAGACACACCTATAGTAGGCGACATCATGCATCGCCCTGCCCACTCAATGCTCTCCAATAATTGGCACCCATCTCATATAGCCCACCCAAACAAAACCTGGCTCTAATGCATTAGCATAAGGCATACCAACCGGGTGCACACACACAATGTGCTCATATGCCCAAAAATGTAATAGGAAAGTGCAGGATAAGTTGAACCTTTGAAGCCGCCCATACGCCCATAACTCCTATATACCAGCTGTACTAGGAATGTTGGAGACCATGAAATATGGGTGCAGTCTATCACCATAGCATGTAGGATGCCCATCGGTAATTGCAGGAATCTCCCACCCTCTGCATCTGGTAGTACAAAGCAGCAAACTACCTCCATAAACAACACAACTAGCCTAGTCTCCTCTGGACAAGCCAAGTACATCTCTCCATAGCTCATCTTTGGAACCGTGAAATCTCATCTCTACCAACCCCTTTCCAAATCACATGGCATCATCTCCTCAGACGCGTATGAAGAGATCGAATATATATGCGCCCCTACTATTGGTAACCTCAGGATCCTGTACACATCCTCCAGGGTGACTGTAATCTCACCCATCAGTAGATGGAATGTGTTGGTCTCTACGAATCTCGTATGTCGATGAGGGCGACCATCAAACTAGGCTACCAAACTACATGTCGGTAGCTTCCGACCCAAATCAAGCAAACCTCTACAACATGCCACTAATCCTCAGTGTGCATTGTCACACCTTCTCGAACCGTCACGACCGGGGTGGCACCTATCTTGCATCCGTAGCTGGTCTCTCACCTACATCCAACAAAACATCACATTAATACACCTTGATCATACCCATAATCACTCTTGACACTTCACCTACACCTATTACCCTCCCTCCTTTTCCCCTCGACTTACCCTCTTATCACATCTTTTATCTACCCACCTGACCCTAACCCACCATCAATCATACCATACTTCTTTTAACCTCTTACCCATGCTTTGTTTTTTATCAACAACATCTTCTTTGCCCACTATCTATCCCACCCAACCATCCCAGGGCTCTTTTGGCCCCTTTTTCTCCACATGATGACTGTCTTGGTTACTTCTAACCGACCCCAATCTATCCCAAACTGGCATCGGTCACCTTCTCTATGACCGTCTTCGCTCGACACCTAAAACTACCAAGGAGATATTTGGGTTTGAGAAAACATGGAAATGGAAACAAAACTAAGCAAAAATAGAACGGTGATACACCAAAGGAGTGTTGAACTTCTTCTTTTTGCAAAATAGACACAGATCATGGAGATGCAACATCAAAACATGCACAGATTGCTAAAATATAATGAAAGATCAGAAGACAATAATAAATGCATGAGAGGATTGGAAAATCATTCACAGAACATGCATTATCATTCCCAAGTTTGATACAATGCATTACATGGTAGAGAGGAAAAAATGTGTTGCAGTCTTCATGGGAGGTCTGAAACTCCTTCAAATCCACCTGCTAAGGAGAAAAGAAGAGCTTGCAAGAGCAAAATGTCCAACAAAACAAAGGATCGAATCCTTTCCATTTATAACTGAAGAAAAGAGAGAGAAAGTAGAAGAGGGAGAAAATCAGATCATTTAACTCAACCATCCACCATTAATCCCTTTCAAATCAGCCTGCAAACCCATCAAATCGATTCCTCTATTTTTGTTTTGCGTGTTGGAAGAAAAATGATGAATTTTAGCAAAACGCATAGCTCTCAAAGTGATCTGATCTTGGTTTAATGGTGTGAGAAGACATTTTAGGGTTTTTCCCATCAAATCGAGTTGATTCTTCATCCTTGGTGTGTGGGAGAAGGCAACCATGGCGGATTGAGCAAAAAATGACTCATTCAAAGCAATCTGGTTTGCATTAAAGGCATGAAAGATGTTTCTGGATTTTTCTTCCTCAAAACCTGAAAAAAATGATGTTTTTATGCCTCCAATGCATAGAGGAGATCAAGATCTTTCCAATGAGTCTGATTTTTCCCAAATCTGATCTCTGGATCGAAAGATATGCCCATATGAAGATTTAGGGCAAAATCAGGGCATAAATTGGGCACAAATTTCAAGGCATGAATTAGGTCAAAAAATGGTGGTGAATCAGATTTGAAAATGGGTCCATGGGCCCAAATTTTACTTTTTTGCACTTTTGGAAAAATTTCCCAAAAACTCTGCATCTGCACCCCAAGTCCGCATGACACGTGTGACTTTTGATTGGGAGGGGGTCAAAGCCAACATTTATTTTTCCCTTTTGGAAAAAAAAATTTTCCAAAAGGTCTCCATGCCCCACCGATGCATTGATGACATGTCATAAAAATGACAGGTGTGTTGACCTCGATTGGCATGGAGGTGTGCTTTGTTTTTCCTTTTTTTTTTCCATGATTCCTCCTTGCGGGCTTGTGGGCTGTTTTGACTTTTGAGTTTTTAGCCAAAGAGGCTAAGTGTCACAAAATGGCTCCTCGCAATTTTCTGAAACATGTGCATCTTCCGTAGAGCCTTCCTTCTTCTTCATCGGGCTCGTGGGCAAAATTTTGACTTTGAGCACTTTTTCCCCAAAAGGGCTAAGTTCCAAATTTCTCTCCATGCCTCCACCAATTTCCTTGGAAAAATTTTCCAACTCGCCTCCTTTTGCCCGAGACTCCCTAGAAAATTTTCCTCCTTACCCTCATGGCCCACCCAGGAAAATTTCCCCTCCAAACTCCGCCGAGCCATAACTCAAAAAATACAAGGAGTTAGGAGGACTTCTTTACCTTTCTGGAAAGGGGAAGAAATTATCTATCGATGAATAATTTCCAAAATATTTTGAGTGCTAAAATGTGTGAAAATTGAATTTGAAGCACAAGGAAGGAAATAATGAAGGCAAGTTAGCCAAAATAAGAGGGCTCATTTTGGTTAACAATTAACAATTTTGGCGACTCAGAGGGTCATCTGCCTACTAGATGAATGATAGTGGCCTTTTGAAGCATCCATTGGGCATGGAGTCAAGCCTGATAACCAATTCTGATCTAAACTATGAAAATTTGACCTCTGAGCCACTTGGAAACCCATTGAAACTTGGAGTTGATCTTCACCAAAATGCCACTAAAATGCACTGTGCAAGAGCAACCAAAACAACACCAAACAACTATGTACAAAATTGGAAATCATACATACCCCAAGTGGGATATGCAGAGTGTGCACAAAAGCACTTATTCTACTGAAAGCAAACCTACCTACTCTACTCTAACTGGAAGAAAAGGTGGGCTAAACAAACCCTACAATTGGTTGTGCAAAATAGCTTCCCTTCTTCAAAATTGGCAGCCATGCAATTGATTTGGAGCTGATCATGGCTGTTGGATGAGTGGAAAATCCAACAAGAAGCTGGTCTTCACCCAAATTAGCAAGGTTTCAACTAAAAACAAATTAGATACCTCTTTTAGTTGCTCTACATTTGGATTGAAGAGGTATGGCAGCTGATCCTTGGTACTTTGCATATCATCCTCATGCTTAGAAGTAAGCATGACTGGTTTTGGCTTCTCCCTTAGCTCAATGAAGCCAAGTACCTGATTGGGCATGGTATGATCCTTTTGATATGCCCATTGCTCTGATTTTCAACTCCAAAAATGGAGTCCTCTTGTAGACCTTCTTGAATGGATGGTGTGGAAGAAATGATGAAGTTCTCTTGCTCTTTCTCTTCTTCCTCCAATGAAGAACATGGAAGATTTAAATCTTCCCAAACTTGATTCCAAAGAGCTGTTATAAAATGCAGAAGCTTGCTAAAATGAATGCTCTCCTTCATGGCAATAGGTTCTTGTGTTTGGAAGATGGATGATGAAGGAGAAAACAATGTGATTTCAACTGGTTCCTCTCCATCAAAATAGTCCTCCAAATCTGACATAATAAACTACCTCATTGTTGTCCTGCTGCAAATGTTCAACCTCTTCCATGGTGTTCTTTTGATCTAGCAACTTGTTCACCATGGTTTCTTCATTCTCAAACATGAAGTTTGAAAGATCAAACTCTTCTTCAACATTAGAGCTTGAAGAGAGATGAAGTGGAAGGAAGAACTGAAGGTTCTTTTATAGCCTTTTGTGTTCAAAGCTTTTGGATCTGCATTTTTCTCCTCCATAGCTGGAATGTGCTCCTCTTCTTTTGGATTTGGAGCAGCTTCTCTCCTTCCTCTTGAAGACCATATTTCTCTTGATTTGATTCCAACATCCATTTTTCTCCTTTCAATGGGACTTTGAGCTGATTTTCTTTCCTCTTCCATGGTTGATTGTGTAACTTCTATTGGATCAACATCTTCTTCCAGCAGAGTGCCAACATGGACACTACACTCTGAGTGACTTGATGACTGATCTTCTTGCTTCTCTGCTGCTATAAAATCAGCCTTGGCCACCACTTGTTCTTCAACTTTAATCTCCTCTGAAGGCTTAACCATCAAGGGGATCTTTGTAATCCCAAATTTGAGAGCCAAGCTTACCAAACTTATGATTTTTTCTTCTTTGTTTGGCTCTTCTTCTTTGTTATTTTCCTTGACTGGCATTCTGATTTTTATCTTCCCAACATGGATTTGGGAATGCAAGAGGAGGGGTGGGTTGTAACTCAATTGATTTTGCAATTTTTTGTGGTGGTGGAGGTAGAAACTCTTGTTTCTTTGGAGGGGATGGACTGTTTGGAAGGGAAAAGGATAGAAGAATTGAGATGAGGTGGAAGACTAGGGGATGGAGAAATGGAATCAACTTTTGGGACAAGTAGATGGGAAGCTTGAAACTTGACATTGCTGAAATGATACAGATTGAAAAGGGGAAAAGAAAGAGTATGAGGTGGTGTGCTTACCCATTGACAAGGTTGTTGAATACACCTCTCATACACCTCTATCCCTTCAGTCCATTTTGCAAGTTGGGGCAGCATCTCCACCATGAAGTCCTAGCTTCTCTTGAGGGCTGAAGTGTCTTGGAAAAGGGCCAACCCATGGACAAGGTGCCCTGTAACCAATTCTGAAAGCCTTCATTTGAGTTGTTGCTCTTGATTGCACCATGCCAATCTCCATTTTTTGGATCTTCTCCAACAGACCAACATCTTGCATTTGATTTTCTTCATTGTATGCATACCCTTGCTCTTGAATGATCCATAGCCAAACTGATTTTGGCATTCTGCTCATATGGGTATGCATGTTGATTTTGAATTTACTCAAAATGCTGATTTGAAGGAGTTGTAAAGCACATTGGAGGTGGAATGTATTGCTTTGCTGTTGTAAATGTGAATTCCATGATGGAAATGAAGTCATGATTGCACAACTTCATGGAATGAAATAAGAATGAAGAGATGGAATGGAAGGAAGAATGAATGAAAAATGAATGAAAATGAATGGAAAGAGGGTCTCAACTTCTAGAGATGGGTTGTTGACTAGATGGAGTTGCAGATGTGCTTGAGAAGTGCCTCCAAAGGCTGAAATCTTCACAAGAACACATCAACCTACAAAAAATGAAGTGGAAGACCTCTTGGTCCCACTGGGTGTGCCAAAACTATTAGTGCAAATTCACAAAGCACCCCCAAATGACCTTCAGATCTATTGTTGGGAAATGGTCAATTTGGTGTGAATGCACAACATGGAGTTTTCCCTAAGTGTGGGACCTTGCAAATTGGGAAAACTCTCCAGATTGAAGCTGGTTCTTACTCCTCTGTTTAGGTGTATGCATGTAATTTTTGTAGAGGTTCTGATTCAAAATCCTACTCTAAAACTACCAAGGAGACAGGGTTGAGAGAAAACATGGAAATGGAAACAAAACTAAGAAAAAAACAAAATGGTGATACACCAAAGGAGTGTTGAACTTCTTGTTTTGCAAAATAGACATAGATCATGGAGATGCAACATCAAAACATGCACAGATTACTAAAATATAATGAAAGATCAGAAGACAATAATAAATGCATGAGAGGATTGGAAAATCATTCACAGAACATGCATTATCATTCCCAAGTTTGATACAATGCATTACAATGGAAAGAGGCAAAAAATGTTACAATCTTCATGGGAGGTCTGAAACTCCTTCAAATCCACCTGTTAAGGAGAAAAGAAAGCTTACAAGAGAAAAACGTCCAACAAAACAAAGGATTGAATCCTTTCCATTTATAACTAAAGCAAAGAGAGAGAAAGTAGAAGAGGGAGAAAATTAGATCATTTAACTCAACCATCCACCATTAATCCCTTTCAAATCGGCTGCAAACCATCAAATCGATTCCTCTATTTTTGTTTTGCGTGTTGGAAGAAAAATGATGAATTTTAGCAAAACACAGCTCTCAAAGTGATCTGATCTTGGTTTAATGGTGTGAGAAGACATTTTAGGTTTTTTCCCATCAAATTGAGTTGATTCTTCATCCTTGGCATGTGGGAGAAAGCAACCATGGTGGATTGAGCAAAAAATGACTCATTCGAAGCAATCTGGTTCGCATTAAAGGCATGAAAGACATTTCTAGATTTTTCTTCCTCAAAACCTACAAAAATGATGTTTTTATGCCTCCAATGCATAGAGGAGATCAAGATCTTTCCAATGAGTCTAATTTTTCCCAAATCTGATCTCTAGATCGAAAGATATGCCCATCTGAAGATTTAGGGAAAATTAGGGCATAAATTCGGGCACAAATTTCAAGGCCAACATTCAGAATTATAGATAGCAGAATAATTCTTCGTGTATGCGAAGCTTCAAAGGAATTTTAAGACAAGATCATTTGCGATGGTTGAGTGAGATTAAATTTAAGGACACAAAGTTCCATAAATAACCTTCTTCAGATTTGTTAATCGAGGACACAAAGTTCCTCCTTGGTTGTACAAGATCACTGTACTTGCAAAACTGAACAGTATGCAATCAGAGAGACTAAACGAGTTAGGAACAAAATGATCTTCACAATATTAAAGGAAAACACAGAGACAACAAGAATCAGATAGACAAAGAATGGAAAGCCCTTTTGTATTGATTTCTTTAAGATCTATTTACACTTTCAAGCAAATATCCAAGTTCTTCCTCTCTAAAATGGCGTGGAAAGGCCATTATATAGATTACAAATCAGTTACTCCTCGTAACCGTTTCTTTTAACTAAAGAATAGTTAGGGAATGCTAATTGCAATACCTTAACTGATTACAAAGAATACGAAAAGAAAGGGAAGAAGAGAAAATAAAGGAGAAGGAGACTCTTTGGGTGTCCAGTTTCGAGAAGGACCCCCTTTGTCTTCAAAAACCTATACCGCCACGAGGGACTGAATCTTTCTAACGTCAAAATCCCGGCATTTCTCTATCTCTACCACGTGAGTATGATAGCGTTTCATCTTGAGGATGACAAATTTGAGTGTCTCCCTGAGATGGAGTCTTCCTTGAAAAGATTATCTTTGACAAAAGCTCAACCGAGCTTTGATTTCTTGCACGGAGAGCGAGTTTTCATCCTGAAGATGACAATGTATATCTTTCATACCAGTGTCTTGAAATTTGATGTCCTTGAAATTTGATCTTCGGATAGATCGCATGAGCCGCAACTTAAATTCATATTTTGAAAAACAAGCATATTCGGGTCGAAGCGGGAAAAACTAAGTGTGAATGACACTTGTGCACGCTTGGGACAGTGAGACGAGGCGAATGCGTGAAACACGTGGCTCGGCAGTTCGGGTGAAACAGGAGAAGACGCACAAATGTATTTGGGACAAATGGGACGAAAATGTGCGAAGTACGCGATTTGGGTGTTTCGGCCGAAATTGGAATGCAGCGGGCCCGTTTGGACTTGGGACATTCGGGACAAAAAGTTCCAGAAATCGCGACTCGACAAGCCGGCCGAAAATGGGAAAGCTCGCACTTTTTACTTTGGGACATTCGGGACAAATTTGTGTGAAGGACGCGGTTCGGACAAATTGGCCGAAAATGGAAGCAGAGCAATTTGGAACTCGGGACAGTTGGGACAAAATCGGGTGAATCGGCCGAAAATGGAACAACAGGTCCGTTCGAACTTGGGACATTTGGGACGAAAAGTTCCGGAGTACGCGGTTCGGCCGGTTCGGGCGAAAATGGAACGACTCGCACTTTTTACTTGGGACATTCGGGACAGGAAAGTGCGAAGTACGCGGGAAGGATGATTCGGCCGAAATGGAACAGATTGCATTTTTGGCTTTGGGGCACTTGGGACAAAAACTTCCGACAGGCCCGAAAATGGGACAAATTCGGAGGTTTCGGCCGATCGGAGAACAGAAGACACTTTCGTACTTGGGACAGATGGGACAAAAAGTTCCGACAGGCCCGAAAATCACACAAAACGACCCAGAACACAGATTTTTTCAACTTCATGACTTAGGCACTTCAGAGAAGAACTCTTCAACTCAAAATTTTGAAAATTTTACTCTTATCAGAGCGGGAAATTTTGAGTGGACAACAGCTGGCTCCTTCTGGGGATGACTTGGTGTAAATTCATGGAATGAGACAAGGCAAGGACTTAGATAACTCGGTGAAGCAGACCAGTGCCTTATCCATTGGGCAAGGAGTCAAAAACAAACCAATACAGAGGGCAACACACACGACAGAAGGGAAACACACCAAAAGCAGGAAAAGCAAAAACACTGTACATAATATACAAAGGGACTCCCTAGTCACCTATGACTTGAACAACTTCAAATACTGCCCACTATAGGGAAGTGGGAGAGGGGAACCATCCATGTAATCAAGATAGAAAGAGTTCTTACCAGCAAAGTGTCTTATCTTGAAAGGTCCAAGCCACAGAGAATCAAATTTTCCATGGCTGCCACGAGGTTCATGTCTTTTGTCCCATAACAGCACGGTATCACCAACTTGGAACTCTCTGGACCTAGCTTTCTTATCGAACAGAACCTTCACCTTCTGCTGGTGAGCAGATATTCTGTCAGCAACCTCCAATCTATCCTCGTTCAGTTTGTGCAGGTACATGATTCTTTTGTCCAGAGCATCACTGAAACTAGTGTCTTCAATGGCCTTCATCAGGTGCAAGGCTGGCAGTTCCACTGTCACTGGCAATTGAGCTTCTACTCCATACACCACTTGAAAAGGAGACATTCCAATGGCTCTTTTAGGTGTGATCCTGTCTGCCCAAAGAGCATCATAAAGCTTCTTATGCCAGTTTCGCTGAGACTCATTGACCAACTTCCTTATGATAGTCACTAGATTTTTGTTGGTGGATTCTGCTTGTCCATTCCCCTGGGGATAATAATCTGAAGAATGAGCCAGAGAGATGCCATACCCGTAGCAGAAATCCATGATCTCAGTTGAGGAGAAGTTCGAAGCATTATCTGTTACAATCTTGTTAGGTACACCGTACCTAACCAAGATGTTCTCCTTGATGAAGTTGCATACTACTTCAGAAGTAGTGCTCTTGACTGGGATAGCTTCCACCCATTTGGTGAAGTAGTCAGTGGCAGTTAGCACATGCGTGTGGCCAACACGGGAAGCAGGATTGAGTGTACCAATGAAGTCTAGACCCCATTGTTGAAATGGTTCCTCGATCACAACTGGCTTGAGAGGCAAAGCGGCCAGTTTGGGTCTTCCCACAAAGGTCTGACAGGCCTCGCATTTATCCACCCACTTGGATGCATCTCTGAACAAGGAAGGCCAGTAATATCCTCCCCGGAGTATCTTGTGAGCTGTGACTGTTGATGAATAGTGCCCTCCACATGCTTGATCATGAAAAGCTGAGAGCAACTTTCTCTGTTGTTCCTTATCAACACATTTCAGAAATCTCCCATCTAGGCCACGCTTGAACAAAGCATTTTCCCACAGTACATATTGCGCTGATCTCAATTTAACAGTCCTCTTTTCCTTGGCAGTTAAATGAGAGGGGCATTCCCCATAGGTGAGAAAATGGGCAATGTCAGCATACCATTCATCGACCGAGCTCAGGAATAGAACAGTAGGAATATCAGCTTTCTCCTCCAGCAACTCATGTTTGGCTCCTTCAGCAATGAGCTCACAAAGACCTTTGCCACGAACCAGCTTGGTTGGTTTGATATCAATGTCATACTCCTGGACCTTAGCCACCCAGTTTCCTCTCTTGGACCCAAATTCTTGCTGTGTAAGAATTGACTTAACAATTGTATCGGAACCAAAGCACCATAGAGTGAGAGTTAAGGATATAAGCAGGCGCTTGACATCTTTTACTACTGCAAAAGCATGCTTCTCCATCATGGTGTATTTCAGCTCATGATTCTTCAGGATGTAGCTCATGAAGGCAATTGGTAGCTCATGTCCCTCAGAATCTTCTTGGGTTAAGACAAGCAGCCGAGGTATTGTGCGTAGCATAGCAATATATGATGAAATCCTTGCTGAAGTCAGGACAGGCCAAAACTGGAGTTTTGGCAATAGCTTTCTTGATACCCTCAAAAGATTCCTTTCCTTCAGAAGACCAACCAAATGTTTGCTTCCCTTTCATCATCTGAGAAATATTCAACGTTAATTCAGCAAAATCAGGGATAAATCTTCTTAAGAAATTGATCTTACCGAAGAAGGAATGTACGCCTTTTTTACTAGTAGGGAGAGGAATCTACTGGATGGCTTGAACTCGTTCAGGATCAATCTTGATGCCATCCTTTGAGACAATGTGCCCTAATAGCTTTCCTTCTGTAACACAGAAGACAAATTTTTAGGATTCAAGGAAATCCCATGCTCTCGGCATCTTTGCAGAACTGTTTCCAAGTGGTCAAAGTGATCCGCTCTTGTCTTTGAGAACACTGTCAGGTCATCAAGGTATATGACTATACATTTCCCTTTCAAGTTTCCAAAAGCCAGATCCATAGCTCTCTGGAAAGTGGCACCAGCATTAATCAGCCCAAAAGGCATTCGCTTGTAGGCAAAGGTACCCCAAGGAGTGGTGAAGGTTGTCTTGTGTTGATCTGCAGTATCAACCTCTACCTGATTGTATCCCGAGAATCCATCAAGCATAGATAGCATTTCAGATCCTGTTACTGCTTGCAGAATCTGATCCATCATAGGCAGAGGGTAGTTATCTTTCAGAGAAGCCTGATTCAGGTTCCTGAAATCAACACAGATGCGGATCTCACCATTCTTCTTCCTAACAGGCACAATGTTTGCAATCCATGTCGAATGGTGAATGGGAAAAATAATCTTAGCCTTCAACAACTTCTGGATCTCCTGAAAGATGGTGTCAGCAATTTTTGGATTATACTGCCTTTGCTTCTGCTTGAAAGGCTTGATTCCTGGTTTGAGAGGAATAGAGTGTTGCATTTCCTTTGGCCTGAAGGCTTTTAGATCTTCATAAGAATATGCAAGAACATCCTTATACTTCCTTAGAAGATCAATTGCTCTTCTCCTCTCTTCTGTTGTGCAACATTTCCCAATATTTACCAGCCTCGGGTCATCAGAACTCCCAATATCAATCTTATCATACTCAGCTGATTGCTGAGGTCCAGTAGAAGCTTTAGATCTCACGTATCTGTCATGCTTGTCAAACAACTCCTCCAAACTCACCAAACCTTTGGGAATCTTGTTTCCTTTGAGCTTGATGCACCCTTCCTGATCAGTTTCTTCTCCTTGGGTGACAGCTTGGTCAGAGGACACACTCTCACGAGGCAGGTTGTCACTTCCCTCAAAATACAGTTGCTCGAAATTTCCCTTGAGTTCCAGGAAGGAAAGCAAATGCTGGTCATCGTTGAAAACTTGCCAGTTGCTAGAATTGTCAGGTACACTAGGCCGGTGAACCATTTCGATAGTGAACTTATCCTGAGAAAACTTAGGATGGGGAATCAATAGTGAACCTGAGACAGCCAATGAATCAGCCCTGCTATTCTTTTCTCTAGGTATTGCTTCAATAGAGAAAGCATCAAGGAATTCAATTGAATCCCAAACCTGATTCCGGTAATGCTTCAGCCTCCCATTCTTTACGAAAAGGCTTCTAACTTGCTTCACAATTAGCTCTGCATCACCACGAGCCAGAAGATTTTTACACCTTGTTCTTTGGCTACTTGCGATCTAAGAAGGAGAGCCTCATACTCTGCTTTGTATTGTTAGTGTTCTCAAAGCGCAACTTAAATGAAAAGGGTGCAGACAGCCTTGAGTGATATTAGCAGGACACCAGCTCCAGAACCAGCCGAGGAACAACTTCCATCAAATTCTAAAGTCCAGACGCCGTTAGGATCTTTTGGTGATACTTTGGAGGGTTGGATTTCATCAGGGGATAAAATCATGTAATTACCATGGCCCCTGTCCTCATAGAGTATTTGTGCCTTAGGATCATCAGTCTTCTGCACAATATACTCGGACTGCTTCTCAGGTAGTAACTTCTTCATTTGTCCATTGACAGGAATGAGTGCGTGTGACCAATCCATTTGAATCTCTCCACCCACATCTTTACAGAAGTTCCTACTTAGCAACATTCCATAGGAAGGAGGAATGTCTGCTACTAGGATGGTAGCCAAGACTTTCTTTTCGGAGTAGAAATGACAAAAGCCACTTGTGCATCTTTAATCCTTCCAACTAAAGGTACTTCCTTACTTTCCATGGAGTAGCAAGATCCATAAGTGCGAGTAAGGGTCAAGCCTAAAGCATGAGCTACCTTAGCAGGCATCACATTATCAGAGGCTCCGGAATCTATGACACAGTTGCTGAGCCTATGGCCAGCTATAAGAAGTGTTACATAAAAAGGCTTGATTTTGTCTCCAGGTGAGGTGACAGCAGCTACCAGACTAGGTTGTGGTGCAGAAGGAGGTGTGGGCAAAAGGCCTTTAGAGGTGGTCTTGGAATGGGAATTTACAAATTGGATCATCTTGGCAAAAGCTTTAGGGTGGGTTTGGTAGTATTCAGCTTCTGAAATTTGAACCTTAGTCCTTTTAAGATGATCAACAATATCAAAGGATCCAGAGGTGGATGGGCCATCATCATTTGGAATTCTAGGCTTATCAATTCTGGGAGAAAAAGAAGAAGAAGAAGCAACTTTGGGAGCAGGATTGACAGTACTTACCTTTGGTGCAGATGAGGTAGGAAGAGGAGATCCTCTTTTTGCAATCACGGGAATAGTTGCCGGCTGCTCCTTAGATTTCTTTAGGGGCTGTGTCACCTTTTCCCTCTGATGTGTCTGTTCTCGAGTCATGACAGCAAATGACTCACTGTTCATGTCTGCTACCACTTCATCATAGTCATCTCCGTCATCAATGCCTTCAGTGGTAAAGAAATTGACTCGAGATCCTTCGAGTTCTTCTGCCTCATCATCGAATTGCTCCAGGAACTCCTCACAAGCTTCGTTATCATCTTCTGGTTCTTCAACCTCACAAGTTGCATTCACCGGAACTTTGACAGGAGGTCCTTCAAGTGCCAGTCTTGTGTGGGGAGCTGGCAAACGGTTTCTGGGTTGAAAATTTCTTCTCGGAACATCTGCATATGGTGCATGCTGGGCTAATTGTTTCTTTATAGCCACTAGATCATTTGCAAGTTTCTGGACTAATGGATCAGAATTGGGTCCAGAGGTGGAAGAGGAAGAAGCAGCAGATTTAGATTTAGGAGGATCTCTTTTCAACTTCCCTGACATGATCAGGTCGTCCTCGACACTAACAGCCAGTTCTTGATCCAGAATTAGCGTCCCAAGATTAGCCCTTCTTAGAGCATAACTGACTTTAGGCGTTTGGGCATTCAAAAAGAAACATTTTTGAATTTGATCAACCGGTCGAGTATTTACAGGAATCTTGTTGATCAATCTGTTGAACCGAGCCACAAATTCTCTCATGGGTTCTGATGGATCTTTCTTTATCTGAGAAATCTGGGCAAGCAGGGCATGCACATCTTCTGCCGGCTTGAAACGGTTTTCGAACTGAGTTCTCATGGTAGTCCAGTCGGTGATGGCACCAGCCGGAAGGTGATAGAACCAGTCAGCAGCATTATCCTGTAACGTCTCAACGAACAGTCTTACTGAGACGTCTTCATGTTCAACCCCCAAGACCCCACATGCAACTATGAATGCTGCAATATGTTCATCAGGGTGAATTTTGCCATCTCCTTTAAATTTTGGGAAGTTCTTTCGGTTACCTCTAGGTAACTCATGCAAAGGGTGCGCAAGAGCCAGGGGTCCGACACGTTGACCCCATGGTAATTGTGCCATTCTTCTTGGGAATACGGTTCGGAGGGGAACTGTAACACCAGCAAGGATCAAAGCTTGTAGATTAGGACTAGCAGGCTCTGAAGGAATACCACCCGCAGGACTTCTATCTTGGACAGGTGGAGTGCTCGTCGAACGAGTTCTTCTATTGGAAGGGAAAGGAAAACCCTGTTGCTCCAAAAGCTGAAACTGAGAATCTTCGATACCAAGGGCCCTTCTCCCTCGAGTGAAACGTGGAGTCGCCAGATCAAAGGATGATCGAAAAAAATTGCAGTACTGGAATGCGATTTTCCCCAGCGGAGCTGGAATGCAAATTTCCTCCCCAGCGGAGTCGCCAAAAACTGTTGGTTTTCAAATAGGACTTTTTAGAAGAACAACAGTCAGGGGACAAGAAGTCCCTCCTCTTTAATGGGAGAGGTTCCCTTATTCTGAAACAAACTTATTTACAAAAGTACAGAACATTATTTTATGGTCGAACTTGGATATTACGAAAGTGTTTTCCACAAGGATCATCAGTTACAGAAGGACTGAGGAAAGGGAATAAGAAGATGAGCAGAATAGCAACATTCAGAATTATAGATAGCAGAATAATTCTTCGTGTATGCGAAGCTTCAAAGGAATTTTAAGACAAGATCATTTGCGATGGTTGAGTGAGATTAAATTTAAGGACACAAAGTTCCATAAATAACCTTCTTCAGATTTGTTAATCGAGGACACAAAGTTCCTCCTTGGTTGTACAAGATCACTGTACTTGCAAAACTGAACAGTATGCAATCAGAGAGACTAAACGAGTTAGGAACAAAATGATCTTCACAATATCTAAAGGAAAACACAGAGACAACAAGAATCAGATAGACAAAGAATGGAAAGCCCTTTTGTATTGATTTCTTTAAGATCTATTTACACTTTCAGCAAATATCCAAGTTCTTCCTCCTGCAAAATGGCGTGGAAAGGCCATTATATAGCTTACAAATCAGTTACTCTCGTAACCGTTTCTTTTAACTAAAGAATAGTTAGGGAATGCTAATCGCAATACCTTAACTGATTACAAAGAATACGAAAGGAAAGGAAGAAGAGAAAAGAAAGGAGAAGGAGACAGGTGTCCAGTTCTGAGAAGGACCCACTGTCTTCAGAAACCGCTGCTTGAATCTTTCTAACGTCTCAGCTCTGTCTCTACCACGTGAGTATAATAGTCTTTGTTTGCTTCTTCGACGAACAAATTTCATCTTGATGGAAGATTATCTTTGACAAATGACAATGAGTGTCCTTGAAAGCTCCGATTTGACTGAAAGGATAAGGCGCGGAGAGCTCCACGAAGATGACAATCTATCTTTGAACGCGGCACAGAGTGTCGCGTCTGAAATTTGATCTTGAAATTTGATCTTCGGATTGATAGCATCAGAGCCGCAACTTAAATTCATATTTTGAAAAACAGCATATTCGGGTCGAGCGGGAAAAACTAAGTGTGAACGACACTTGGTACGCTTGGGACAGGTGAGACGCGAATGCGCGAAACACGCGGCTCGGCCGGTTCGGGTGAAACAGGGAGAAGACGCACAAATGTATTTGGGACAAATGGGACGAAAATGTGCGAAGTACGCGATTCGGGTGTTTCGGCCGAAATTGGAACAGCGGGCCCGTTTGGACTTGGGACATTCGGGACAAAAAGTTCCGAAGTACGCGACTCGACCGGCTCGGCCGAAAATGGGAAAGCTCGCACTTTTTACTTTGGGACATTCGGGACAAATTTGTGCGAAGGACGCGGTTCGGACAAATCGGCCGAAAATGGAACAGAGAGCAATTTGGAACTTGGGACAGTTGGGACAAAATCGGGCGAATCGGCCGAAAATGGAACAACAGGTCCGTTCGAACTTGGGACATTTGGGACGAAAAGTTCCGGAGTACGCGGTTCGGCCGGTTCGGGCGAAAATGGAACGACTCGCACTTTTTACTTGGGACATTCGGGACAGGAAAGTGCAAAGTACGCGGGAAGGATGATTCGGCCGAAATGGAACAGATGGCATTTTTGGCTTTGGGGCACTTGGGACAAAAACTTCCGACAGGCCCGAAAATGGGACAAATTCGGAGGTTTCGGCCGATCGGAGAACAGAAGACACTTTCGTACTTGGGACAGATGGGACAAAAAGTTCCGACAGGCCTGAAAATCACACCAAAGCGACCGAACACAGATTTTTTCAACTTCATGACTTAGGCACTTCAGAGAAGAACTCTTCAACTCAAAATTTTGAAAATTTTACTCTTATCAGAGCGGGAAATTTTGAGTGGACAACAAGGCCCAAATTTTACTTTTTCCCTTTTGGAAAAATTTCCCAAAAATCTCCACGGCCCCAAGTCTGCATGACACATGTCAAATTTGATTGGTTGGGGGTCGAAGCCACATTTAACCCTTTCGGGGAAAAAGTGCAAACTTTTCCAAGGTCTCCCGATGCCCCACCGATGCGCTGATGACGTGTCATAAAAATGACACATGTCGGCCTCTGATTGGCACGGAGGTGTGCTTCGTTTTCTCCATTTTTTCCTTTGCGGGCTTGCGGGCCGATTTTGGACTTTTGAGTTTTTAGCCAAAGAGGCTAAGTGTCAACAATTTCTCCCTGGCCCCGCGAGTCCACTTCCTTCCTTCATCAGGCCCGCGGGCCAAAATTTTCCTTTGTGCCCTTTTTCCCAAAAGGGCTAAGTTCCCAAATTTTCTCCCTGTCTCGCCGACCCACCAATTTCCTTAGCAAATTTTCCAACTCCGCTCTGCCCGGCCCAAGACTCCCGGAAAATTTCCTCCTTACCTCTACAGGCCCACCCAGGGAAAATTTCCCCTCCAAACTCCGTCGAGCCATAACTCAAAAAATACAAGGAGTTAGGAGGACTTCTTTACCTTTTTAGAAAGGGGAAGAAAAATCCTATCTGATGAAGCCATTTTCAGAATCTTTTGAGTGCTTGTAATGTGTGAAAATTGAATTTGAAGCACAAGGAAGTAAAGAATGAAGGTAAGCTAGCCAAAATAAGTACGGGCTCATTTTGGATAACATTTACCTCCCAAACCAATGTAAGAGATTGAATCTTACATCATCGTGTTGTCATCTTCATGGTGGTATGTCAGGCCATTGCACTTGTGGTCCACCTGATCCCACCTTGGCCATGTCCACTCACTAAATCCAATCCTCTTGACCTCCACCTAATCACAATCGATCCCCCTGTGCAAGATCAACATCGGTCATCTATCCCGATAAATCATGATTGGCTTACCTAGATTTGTCACCGATTATGTATGACCGACATCGACACTGTCATATTTTTTTCCGATTCCCCATTGTTGACCCCACTTACCCAACCCAACCACCGTTTGACCTTACCCACCCTTATTGCAACCAACCTCCATGCCTACCTTACCTATACTTGTCCTTAATTACATTTTGGGACTTGTTATTTTACCCATACCTCAGCCCTACCTATGTTGTGACCTAGCTACTTGGACCTGGAACATTGTTAGTGACCTATGAACTCATGTGCTCGCTATACCTTGCGACACTGTTACCCGTGTTGTTTGACCTAATGACCTTACCTTGCCTCTTACCATGATCGTTTATCCTGACCCAACCTTTGGTGTACCGGAACATACCTAAATGTTCTTGCACCTGACCTACGAAGTGCTTTTATACCATATCTTATACCTTGGATATTGGAATCACCTCAACCTTGTTTGGATAAACCTATCAACCTTAGACAATGTAGAGTTTACACGCTCTTCAACTTAGTATTGTGCTTCAGTTTATACGTGTGCGTGCATTTGACTGTTACTACCTTTGACCCGACTCTTTACCTAGATTACACTCTGGACCTTTACCCCATTACCACCATTTTCCACCTTCCTCTTCACCACATTCACCTTTTATCAAACCACTCATTGATTAAATCTTACATTACATCAGTTCCTAGTTTGAGGGGATCACCTTCACCCACACATGGGGCAACCACATCTTATTTTTGTTAGCGTCGCTTACCAATACAAGCTACGCAACAAAAGGGGAAAAATGTAGACACCAAAATTGGGTCACACTCTCCTTGACCCCTCGTTAAATAATCAACTTGAACACACTCACCTAACCATGGCCCCTTATACCCCCACACTAATATTAAAACAATTAATTTAATTAAATTAATCCATGTCCTCACAATATTTATTATTTAATTATCCTAATTAAGATAATTCCCACCCCACCACCTCACCTAGCCACCTCACCCTAAGTCTATTCTTAGTATGTTGCCATATCTAACTAAGACCTAACTAAACCCTAAAAATTACATCCCCTCTAACCACATTCCCACATAAAAAAGGTAACTCCGGCTCTTTCTTTGATGAATAGAGAGATTTGGCGGAAATCATTGCCATGATCTCTCATTTTTAGTAAACTTAGGGGATCCCACCCTAGCCGACACCGATCACCCCGAACAGGCGGCGTCGATCAACCTGAGAACCATCGTCGGTTACCTTTTATTCCCTTTGGTAACCTTATTTTGAGGTTGGCACATTTCTGAGACCAAGGAAGGAAACCAGAGATGCATGTAAGCAAAACAAGCATCCTTTTACACATCCAGACATTCGGATCCATCACGGGACCAATCGTAGAGCGATTACATTCATGGGAACACTACGGGAAAGCACCACTACAAGACCATACACGTATTTTCCGATCAACCACCTCCACCACTTAGCCATCAGATCCTTAACACAGTAAGTATGTCCCTAACTAGTATGGTTTATTTCATTTATTAATCCTTATTACTCATGTTATTAATCTCTTCTTTGCATGCTTATTGCTTCATCACCCACTTTCGTAAACCTAAATAACCTTTCAACCATATCACCAAATCACCCATTCTCACCTATTGTATACTTTTTAGCATACCTAAGATCTCTACAGACCTCCCCATTCACTCTCCCAAACTTTATTTGACCCCATATCACCCCTACCATTTAATCTATTTTGAGTTTCTTTTACCCCGACCATACCAACACCGGTTATCCACAACCATCATCGGTTCTACCTAAACCAACATCGATCACATTTATCTGATAAAAGTCTTTGTGTTTTACACCTTCACCAAGAACAGACCCAACAATCACCCTACCAGTTGACCTAAATAACCCAGAATCTGACCTTGACCAAGTCCAGTAGACTGACAGACACCTCATCTCTCATATCCAACCATAGCCTAGCCTTTGTTGTGATTGGATTTTCTTATCAGTATTTGAATGAAATACCTAAATCATATAAACTATAGTAGAATGTTGTTTATTTCTCGCATTAACTTGTTTTAAATAGTGTATTTATAGCAATCTAGGAAGTATCACACTTCCCAGAACTAGCATACACTAGGCAGTCCACTGTCATATATCATTTAATTATCTTTTTGTGGTCTTGTTTTCTATTACAAGTAGTTCCTCCTAGCCAAAATGAAGCTCTCACATTCAGTTGTGGATCAAGAAGTCATAATGCGTGCAACAACCATCAATTGACCAACATTTAAGTATTCCTCCTTGGCCCTTACCCTTATCTATTTTGTCATTTTGAAAAGGTAAAGAAAACGGTGAAACATTTTGGCACGCCCGGTGGGACCCATCAGGGGTTCTTTTGCATTTATTCATTCCTAGGTGAAATTTGTGTGTTTTTTCCCTTCGAAAAGTTTCCACATTAATTTTTCTTCTTTGGAATCATTCTCCTTCTTTCTATTGTCTAAAAACAATCGTGTTTTTGGTGCTTTAAAAAGAACACATCTTCCTTTCTTTTGCATTGCATTAGTGAAAGAGCATCCCTCTTCCTGTTCATCTCTTGCTACATCGAATATCACACTTCAATTTGGGTTTAAAACACTTGCATTGCATTCTGATTTGTTGCATTATTATCTCACATTAAAACTGAGGGCAATTTATATGTTGGAAGTCATGCCCAACTGATGGTTGACACAAAGAATCGTAGAAAGCACATTTTTCTCTCTTTGTGTCTTACCAAACTTGCACAAAATAAAATATACACATCTTTCTTGAATAACATCTTACCGGGAACATCGCGGTGATCACATGCTCCAATTGGAAGGTGCTCCCTAGCTCGTTGCCTCTATCGAGCCATCATCTCGAGAGGATGCTCCCCCCTAGCCATAACATACCTGAAACCTCTCCTTTTATATATCCTTCTTTTAGGACTCCTTCCTAACCAAAAAATCTGTTTTAAATACACACAGGTAGTCCTAAATAGCATAAGCTAAAAACATAAGAAAATCATTGTTAGGATCGTGCTTTTCTTAGCGTTCCTCTTGGATTGTGTTTTGATGTGTGAGACTACGAATCCCCATTTTTCTTCTTCCTTACACACTCCACCATCATAGTTGGAGTATTCTAACTTTGTCTAAGTGTGTCAGGGCCTCATCTCCTCATTCTTAGGCTTCTGAGTTTGATTCTTCACTTAATTTAATTCACAAAACCAATTTTCTTCATTTCTTTCTAATTTCACATCATACCGATGTCGGTCAAGATGACTATCGTCGGTTAAACCCTAACTAGTGTTGGCTTCTATATTTCTAGTTACTTTACCTAGAATAAATTTCATCACTACTGTTTCTATTACCAGCCCTCAAGGCATCATCATATTTCTCCCTTGTTGATATTTACTGTCATACACAGCTTCACTAGTATAAATCTAGCGGTCCCACTTCATTTTTTAGACCAGTTTCTTCAAGCAGTTGATCGGCATTGGTTTGAAACCATCATCGGTGTTATCCTATGATCATAGGTCATCTGGCCATCATCGGCTTTCCCAACCGTCACCGATCAACCTGAGTGCCGCGGTTACACGTGTTTAATTTTTTCAAAATCTAGACATTAACCAGATTCACCTCCCGGATCCCATTATTCTATGTTTTTACTATTTTCTATGTCATCTATAGAATACAGTCTTACCCAGTCAAGCACTTGTTCATAGGGCCGACTTGCAAACTTGAACTAATTCCCTCATATTCCATGCTAGTCATCAACCACTCCCACCTAGTCCCTCACTTCCTTTTGTCCTATCACCCCTGGATCCAACCTTACCTACCACCATTACTTCAGAAAACAAAGAGTTTTCATGACTCCTTGATCATAATCTCGTTTCCTTACAATTCTACCTTTCCCACTCTTCCACCCGAGACTCCTCTGGTTAGTTGATATACGGCATGCCTGTATCAATCTCTCCTGCCCTTATTCTTGCTGCTGCATCAGCCCCTAATAATGTGGCATTACCCTCACCTGCTTCACCCCCGGTAGTTTCTGCACTAGGACCCATACTTGTCATGACCACGACATCGGTAGTTTCCCTACATGCCGATCCCATCTATTGTCCCCTCATCCACCACCTAGACCATAGCACAATCTGCACCCATTGTCTCACAAATACCCATTGCAACACAACCACATGTGGTCTCGGTGACCCCTAATCCATTCCAAAATCTCTGCTCTCCATCCGCAAACATTGCCCCCAATTACTACCAAATTCACGACAACCATCCCACCTACATACACCTACTATTAACAACCCTTATCTCGTTTGTCACCCATTCTAGATATGTGCCTTCCATGTCAGTTCCTTATTCTTAACCTCCCTATCAGGTTCAATATCTGCCTCCTTATGCCACAAGAGGTGTCCCCCATCACAACCTACCAACGACCTAATCAAGTTGATGATGGAAAAGATGCAAACACTAGAAGCATTGGTTTTCGTCTCACGTAATTCCCTCACCTATGATTAAATTTGTAATGAGCCTATTCACCCATCCATTCCCATTCGACCATACCCCGTACATGGGAGATGCCAAAATTCAACCACTTCAATACAAAATAAGATCCACAACAACATTTGCGGTCTTTTAAACATGGGTGTTACCACGATTGCCCACGATGATGCTTTACTTTTGAGGACTTTCCCAATGTCCCTGATAGAACCTCCATTGGACTGGTAAAGTGGACTACCAAGACACTCCATTTACTCATTCAATCAAGTGGCCCAAGACTTCCTAGATCACTTCTCCATCAACTTTGGAAGGTTACCATGATTGATCTTTATTCCACACAACAATATGATGATGATTCTATCGCCGACTTTTTCATTCATCAAGCGCAGCCTCATTAACCAACTCACATTATAATTTCCTCAAACTAAACTTATAGAACTATTTACTCGGGCATGTGCTAGACACATCTCACCAACCCTACAGGTGTAAACTTTTCACACTTTCAACGAGGCATTCACCATGGCACGAAAATTGGAAATTCATGCTATCGAAGAAAAGAAGATTCAACTTCGTAACAAGAACATCGCGTTCAAATCAAATGATACTTCTTCATATTCAAAACCTCAAAACAACTATTCAAAGCCCCCAAAGGGTCTCGTTAATATAGTAGTTCTCAAAGCCGGCCCCCTCATCAATCAAACCCAGCCAAACCCCTTCTAATCTCTCTCCTTTCCAAAATTTCGGTTCAAATGAGAATAATGAAAGTACACTTCCTTAGGATAATCTTATTCTTCCATTTTGGAAAAGCTTGTGAGAGCTGGTGCCATTACCCTTCCACCTAAAAAACCACATACTATTTTCGACCTGAGCAACCCATGCTTGCGCATGGTATAAGTAACACGAATTTTACAACTATCATCGTGTCAAAGGTCACATTGACAATAATCGCATTACCATCAAAAATGTCATTCAAGAAATGATAGACAACGGAGACTTAGTCTTGGATAGCCCAAATGCACCCACTAACCAAATCCTACATATCTTCAAGTTGCCATTACCTAATCATGCCCCATCTTCCAACCAAGTGGGTGGTACCTCAAACAATGATAGACTATCTACGAGGTCCACGCTATTTTCAATGACACACCATTTGCTTCCAATTTGCCTCATATTCCTTTCATAGATGAAATCTTAGCCCACACTCCCCTACTTCCACCAAAATCTATCTCATCTACTCCTCTACCCACAGAGGAATCCCCTTCATCTTCCCCTTCAACCGTTAAAAATCCTACAATCATCATATTGCCTTTGACCCCTCAAAATTCTGAAGTCATGTTGTCGGTGGCACCTTTCTACTTGTTGGTCCAAAAATCATCGCGCGGAAAGATCTATGGATAGGCGAGCCAACGAGTGTTGCGGGGCTTAGCCCTCTTTGAGATAGCAAAGCGGCTGGTTTATTGCTTATTACTTCTACTAGCAGGAACCTATGCAAGTCTCATGATTACGCCTTCGGGGTTGGGATCTCATCCCAATAGAGTGTTCCAGGTTGCGAAAAGAAAGGAATGGAAGAGGGAAAAGAGAAAGATCAGATTCGAAGGAAGAAAAGAAATGAATTCCAAAGCAGAAGGGTCAGAAGATCTATGCTTTTGGCTTGGTAGTAAACAGAGCCAAACCTACTTGCATAAATAAACAAAGCAATACTGATAAACAAATGACGGAAAAGTAGATATGAATCTAACAGATTAAACACATACAGATCTAACATAAGAAAGATCTAATGTATAACACAGCTATTGAGCACAAAGTCTGAATAATTGTATTATTGTTCTTTTCTGTTACAAGAAAGCTCAAAGTCTTTCTCTCCTCACTTCTATTTCTATCTGAAAAATGTTCACCTCAGAATACAACAAGTATTCTCATATTTATAGAAAATGAGGGAGAGAGAAGGCAAAATGGAGCCAACCACTTATTTACAAGATATTTACAAAATATCTAAAAGTCATGTTGACTTTGACAACTTGGACAGATGACATCATCCCATGATGCAACATGGATGATGTCATCATTTGTGCCAACACATTTTTAGACATTTCGAAAAGAAAGTCGGAGAATAGAGAGAGGAAGAAGAAGAAGAAGAAGAAGAAGCTATTCATCATCATCATCCTACTTGGTGAAAAGGGGTCACCTGTTTTCGATCTTGCTCAGAGATGAGATGTGGAGCCGAAAAGTGCGGTATTCCAAGAACTTGCTGATCATCAGCCCAAATTGATCCTGTGATGGATCCTTGTGCCGTTCACTGATTGCTTCGCAAGTTTCCCGCTCATCTATGAGCTTTTCTGGGATCTTGGAATAATCTTTACCCGCCTCGATTAGGAACCCGATGAAGTCCCTACAGGCCAGTAGGTTGTTGATAGATTCGATGTCGAACGTGACCTCTGGCCCTGTTCTTGAGAGGCTATCTCCTTGAAAATCCGGATAGTGTCATCAGCTGATCTCAAGGTAAGGGAAGGAGTGAGCAACCCTGGAGTCATAGATAGAACAATTTTCTCCATTTGATGCATTGCATCCAGGGCCTCTTCCTTTACCTTGTCTATCTTTTCCAGAACGAATTCTAGCTGATCTATCCGATAGTCCAGAGTGGACATAGTTTTGTTGAGGGCCCTTGGATGGCCGAAGACTCCGAACTTGACCAGATCTTCGACTGAACAGTCGAACATTTGTTGGAAGGTCTCGTGCTGGAGTCTAGCATGCTCTAACTCTTCTGATATTGGAACTGCTAATGCTTGGAGTTCCTTGTTCGCCTTTCCGATGTTCAGGTATAAACTGATATACTCGGCGATTACTTTTTCACTATCTTTGAGGATCTGGCTCCTCCAAGCGAAATGACCATACCACCGCTTCGTCGATCTTTGAATATTCGTTGATTTTCTCTGATGGAGCAGCTCAGAGTCTCGGCAGTTGTGGGAGGTGCACTTCCCATCTTCTCGTAAGGCTTTGAAGCGAGGTATTTATTCTACTCCTTGATGTAGCCTTTTCTCCTCTTTTGTTTCCTAAAGCTTCTTGTAGAGTGCATCCACTGCGGAAAGAGCTTCCCAGAGACTTTCGGGAGGATGTCCCCATTGTGACTTGGGTCACTGTGAAATCTGCCTTGGGAGACGGATCTTCTTTTTCTTTGAGGGGATCGGGGTATGCTATTTCCATGACCCTATCGCTGCAGCGCTCTTCGAGAAGTGTGTGACCGGCTTGTGCTTCTTTGCTCCTTTATCCGAATTACCGAAAAGTCCATCGGAGTGATGGGGACTTTCCTCTTTTATTGGCTTAGCTGCTTTGAGAGATCCAAGCTGGTCCTATAGAAGAAGGACCGAGAGACAGAGGGGCGGCAAAGTAAGAGAGGAGGGGAAAACGTGGAGACACGCGCGGCGGCATTGAAAGAATAGCCGAAGAAGTGTCCACGGGAGGAAGGGAAACCGCAACTGCAGAAGACATAGGAAGGGAAGGGAGCTCGGAGATGAGGGAAGAAATGGAGGAAGACAAATCAGCAAGGGAGGAGAAGATAGATGAAGAGGCAGGGGAAAGGGTAGAAGAAGGGGCAGAGGACACAACCAAAGGAGTGGTTGCCTGAGACACCCGAGGAGGGGAAGGAAGAGAAGAAGAAGGGATAGAAGGGACCTCTGAAGTTGTAGCGACGCCGACATCCTGGGTGGATGGGCGTATAGGACTATCCTCTGTCAATTCTTCCTCAAGAGTAATGACTTGCTCTGGCTCTGAGGGAAGAGGACTTTCAGGGGCTTCCTCCTGAATGGTGCTAGGTTCACCTTCTGCACCTTTGCCTTTCAGCTGCTTCTTTGACCTTGGAGGTGCGTTGCCCAAAGGGGAAGTTGTGAAATCTACCCCGAGGTAGATTAATCCGTTCATGCGGCACCAATGTTCCGTTCTCCGCATAGTCTCTTTCACCCTCTCCTCAATTGTTTGAGGAGCCTTGCTCCTGTCAATAGCCGGGAAGGGCCAATTGTCCCCGTCTGTGTCATTATAGACTTTGTCGGTTTCGTCTTCCGTAGTTTGGAAGCCTTTGGGGACGATTGCCACTCCATACTGAATAATTTCTGCCAAGGCCAAGCGAGAATGATCCTTTCTCCTTAATTCTACCTCGTGGATGAGATCAATGTAAATATCCTCAATTTGAGGAATGTGGATCGGATCAAGCTTAGCCCTTGGCAAGCAGCCCCTTGGGTCGAAGGTAGGCCTGGCTGGGAAATCATGCTTCAAATTAAGGAGTTCCAGCTCAGCATACATCTCCTTCGCCTTGTGGTAGGTGGAGCATGTGTAACGGCCTACTGTGAGGGGGAAAGGAGTTCCGCCCTTCTTTCTCTTGAGGCACTTTTCATGGTATGTGACGAGCTGTCTTGATAGTTCCAATAGAACCAGCTTCGGTCCAGCATACCTTGGCAACCTGGTTGGTTCGCCCAAAAAGTTGACCGCCCTCATGTAGGTGAACGTGGGAAATTGGGTGAACAAGGCCCCCCACTTCTCCACGGCTGACACTGTATTCTTGGTCGTGCGGCCATGAGTCAAGCTTGGTCGCAACATGCACATGATATAATAGAAGAAAGCATCATTGATTTTAGCGAAATGTTGGATGCTATTCTCCACCTCGATTCGATAATACTCATGTATTTTGGCCTCGAGGCCAAGTTCCACGGTGCAGCCACGGATAATCTCTTTCGGATGCGCGGCGTAGACTACGTAGGAGTTCATGTGGAACACTCCGTTGTGGCAAACTATTGCAGTTGCTCGAGATGTTGTCTTATTATTTCCCCAGCAGAAACGCTGATCGGGCAAATTCTTATTTATTGTTTCCAGGTACCGCAGCATCCACTTATGGAAATAGTGGGCATCTGAAAGCCCGAAGACTCTGCTCAAGAAGGTGATCGTGTCACTGAGTTCCTCTGAGAAATCACTTCGGTGGATAGTCTGAGGCCACCAGGTCACCACCTTCTTGTTCTTAAGGTAGACCTCATTCATCAACTGCATGCATTGGTCCTCGTTGTCTTCCCAGGCCTTGATGCATTCTTGTTGGCTAACAACCACATAGTTCCGGTGGTGAGGGATGCCAAGCATCAACTCAAAATGACGGGTAGTGAGGTTTATGACTACCTCGCCCTTGCTGTTCTCGACACATCTTGTGTCCTTGTTGAAAGATTGTGCAACTACCATCATGAACTCATTGTTCACAGCGCTGACAGGGATTCCTCCGGCAAAGTGCAGGGCACTGCCTATTAGCTTGTCCATCCATGGACTTCTTGTGACTTTCTGAGTCTTAACCCAGAACTCATCCATATCAATGTGACCCAACTCTGAGTCCCTGACATCCATACTGCATTCGGCCAGTGATTCGGGCATTCTGACCCTTTGATACTTATACTTCATTTCTTCCTCTATCAGCTTGGCCTTTCCTCTTGGTTTGGTGGGTCTCTTGCTTGTGAGACATGTGTCTTTTCGAGTTCACCGCTGATGCGATCGAAGAAGAAGTGAGACCCAATCCAAAAAGGTTGAATTAGTCATTTGATCTTCCATTGGAATGCTAGAGAAGAAAGAGTTAGAGATTTTAAGGCTCGGGCGCAGGGCACATGAAAATGCAACCTGGCGAGGCCAAATAGATAAGGCGCACATGGGAAAGGAATGTTACTGAGAGGTTAAATCGGCGCAAAGGTGCATGGCGCATGGAGGAAGCAGGTTGCATTTTATAGAAGGGCGCACGGGAAAAGTATGTTACATTGAGGTTCGGTGCGCCCTTTGGCGCATGGGAAGATTGTGTAACATGGACAAATGATGCGCCAAAAGGGATATGGCGCGGCACATGGAGGGTTTACACAACATCATGTTACTGCAATGGAGGGTGCGCCGCGCTTTATAACTTTATACTTGCGCGAATAAAGTTTTGTTACATGAAAGCTAGGTGCGCCCTTTGGCGCATGAAAACAGGATGTAACATGGAGAGAAGGTGCGCCAAAGGGCTTTAAGGAGGTGCGGGATTTAAACTTGCAGCATGTAAAAAGGGCGTGCTTTGAGGGCACATGAATTCTAAGCTGCAGCAGATGGCGGGTGCGCCATCGCGTAGCGGGTCTTGAGCATGTTGCATGGCGGGTAGGTGCGCCGAGGGGCGCAACTGTCTTTATTGTTACAAGGCGCGCCAGTGCGCCATTTTGAAATAAGCTAACTACTCAAATCGTTTCATTCTTTTCTTTCTTCTACCTCAAAAGACACCTAGACAAGTAAGGTTTCTATGAAAAGTTTCTAATGAGACAAGCTACTTTCAAAACAACTCCCTTCCAAAGCAGATCTAGAAAGAGGGAGGGAGAGAAGGAGAAAAATAAGAAAACGCGATGGAAAAGCACAAGGGGAAAGGCTTAAACATATCTCTTTTAAACACGGACAGCAGACAAACACGAGACCAAAACACACCAATGGAACACGACTCAAAACATGAAAGCATGCAATGACAAAGAGGATGAACCTCTTACCTTAAATATATGTCAAAAATTTGGAAAGCGGGTCCATTGTGGCGAGATAATGACAGAGCGAGCCGACAAATCCAGAGGCGATCACGTGCTTGACAAAAGAATGAAAATGACATGGGCGCGCACGTATATTTATAGAAAAACTTGTCATCAATGCACCAACCACTTTTGAAATGGCGCATGAAACTGCATTGTCGGCCGAGGAGAAACCGTGCGCCCTTTGGCGCATGGGAGTAATTGACAAAGAAGAATGAGCGTGCCTTTCGCGCACCAAATGTATTATCGACATGAAGTTATGTGCGCCCTTTGCGCACCAAAACTTGGTGTTGCGGTGATATTATATACGCCCTTTGGCGCACAAAACTTACTCAAGCATCCTTTGGCGCACTAAAAGACGTGCTAACATGGAAAACCATGTGCCAAAGGCTTTTAAGGGGCGCATCAAAACTATGTGTTACAAGGCAAATCCATGCGCCCGACCTAAAAAAGGCTCAAAAAGACTAAGTTCAAAACTAGATTTCCTAGGAGAGGATTTTGCAATGTTTTGAACGAAGGACCCCTAACGAGGGATCGAAACAAAATTTTCGGTATGGTTATCGGTAAAATTTCCCTTGTCAATTTTACGGGATAACACTACTCATAGAATATGTAGGTTCACTTCCTACACCAACACAAGGAGAGCCCACTTCGGCTGGCCCGCCTCTCCTCTACCCATGGAGGATACTATAGGAGTACCACCGCCTTTGTAGATGACCATTCACAATTAGACCTTCAAGATCCTGTTGATCTGCTTTCATCTCTCTTACCCACAAAGTCCAAGCCTAGCCATTTCCTAATATCTCAAACACATTTTATGGGGATTGCCACTCGGTCCACGTTAGCTCCGCTTACAATAGTACCATTCTCACGCTTGGCTGATCACCTAGACTATGTCGATATAGCCTTACTTTGGGGGCATCTTCTACTTCCTATTTCAACACAAATGCAGTTGTCACTCACTGACACCTCCATTATCTATCCAAAAGTGTTTCGACCGACCAAACCAAACACAACTACAATTATCGCAAAATCTCCCACGACACCACTCATGGCCCAACTCACACCTTTGCCCATAACCCAACATGCATTTGCACCCAAACCCATGCCTATATCATCTCCCTTGCCTAAACCTATCACTACCTTAGGGGTCATACCAACAACTAGCCTTTCTCACCCACCCATCAAAGTAGATTTAGCTATGTCTTCCAAAACTAGCACCAAACGTAACCCGGCCCCTAAACATAAGAGTCAATCTCCTAGATCTCATACCCTAACCTCACCAACCACACCCTTATCACCTTCACCCTTTCCATCCATCCTAGGACCTCACCCCTCGACCTTGGCCAAGAAACCCCCATCCACCAAGTAAACCAAGAACGCAACAACCCATTTCCCCATCATAAACCTCTAATATACCCAAGCGCCCCACACAACCTCCACCCTCACCTATAAAAGTTTTACCACCCATACCTCCAATACCATCAATAACTTCTTCAATACCCATGACACTTCCCTCTTTTCACTCATGCCTCCTACCCAACCCACGCCACCTACCTCCACAGCGTGCCTCTACAGTTACCCACCTGTGGTAACCCGTCATCTTCCACCATCTACTTTTCCCTCCTCATCTCGTGCATCGTATCACCTTTACCCAAAAAGATGCAACCTAAAGCTAAAAATATGCTACCCTCTAATAAGGTAGTTAAACCAACCACACCTTCTATTACCAGTTCATCTACCATGCCCCTACCCAAGCAGATACAACCAACACCTAAGACCACACCACACACCAAACTAGTAGCCCAACCCACTCCCCTCTTGCAAAGACTCTTCCTACACAAAGTCAGCCGCACCTATACCCAAACCCACATTCACCTCCCATTGTGATCCATTAGCAGGGTCCTATGCCAAAATCCTAACCAACCTCCTTGAAACTTTTGTCATCACATTACCACCTCTTAGACCTTATGACCCACTCAAACCCAAACCAAAAGGGTTTGATGAAACCAAAATTTGTGCCTACCATCATGTGCTAGGACACGATGTAGAGAACTGTAAGGCTTTGAAAGCCACTCTTGTCTAATTGTGTCCTCTAGAAGAAAACTTTGATGATGATGATCTTCTTGATGAGGACCCCATTTTTCCTTCACCAATTTCCACAGATCTTCCCTCATTGCCTACTCAGCAATGACCAAAATATCCACCCCCACAACTCTTAGATCCATCCCCGAGATTTGAAATTAACATGGTTTGTATAAGAGAGTTGGCCAAACCACCACCCAAATGTTGATGCACCCTACTCATCTCACAAGGGTCGTATCCACCACTAGGGTTTTGTCCCTCTTGCTATTATACCTTCCATGACACGCCCTCTTCATCCACCTCCCCTCAGATTAACTTGATCAGCATTGCCACCCATGCTCGAGTAAAGACAAGGGCAAAGAGAAAGCAATGGCCCATCAACAAACCCTATACCCAATATACCATCCACACCCATACCCAAAGTCATCATTCGTAGTCCCGCATACCCCATTTCCGACGAAGTCACACATCGCACAATGCTAAAACAACTACACCATTCCTCCCTCAAAATGTCTTTATATAACCTCATCCAAACCTCGGAGTCACATCGTCAATCCCTCATGGAGGTCCTTCAATCTATCGAAGTCTTACCAAATAACCCCACACCCGTAGCCTCCATCATTAAACCTCACCATGTAGCCTCTCTCAATAGGTATTCTCCTTCCTCTACACCTTCACCCACTTGTCAAGTGGCCGCCCTTAGTTTTGAAAATGAAGAGATCACTCCCTTCCAATCTAATGACCCCAACCCCACTCTTTTCATCTTCATCTTTATCAAAAATATACACATATGACGTGTTATGATCGATGGTGCTTGCTAGCATTAACATCATCTCCTTCCATGCGTACACCCAAATGAAAATACCTACCAATTACATGCATAAGTAACCTGTTATGTTGTGTTCCTTCAATGACGCCATAACCTCTCTGCACTGGTTACGTTGTTCTCCATGTCCTGCGTAGGTCCCCGCACCATCCCAAAACTTTTCTATGTCCTAGAAGGGGAGTTCAAAGTATAACTTCTTACGCTTGGCTGACCTTGGATTTGTGTTATGGGTTGTGTCCTTCGACGTTACATTGATGCCTCAAATTTGAACACGACGGAAATAATTACACCATCCCTATCGACCCTCACCTTTGAAGACCTATAACATGCTATATCGACCCAATGATGTGCTTGTACCGGTCAAGGCATCCGCCACCAAAACCACTTCACCTCCACCCACAAGCCCATCCACCAAAATTGCTACTACTTTTGTCATGTCTAACCTCGCTATCCCTACTGCATCTGTAGCCTCTACCACTAATGCCCCTGCTTCCCCTTCATCTAGCGAACCATCTATACCTGCTACCCACATACCAACTATTGATCCCTTAGAAGGTATTTTCAACGCCTCACTCTAGGGGAATACTACCTATACAATATCGATACCTTCCTCACCCCACAAGAGTATGGGAATCTATGTCAACACCCTAGTTATGACATTCACATTGGTGACGTTTTCCCTTATGGCCCTCCCTATCTTCACACCAATCTAACGTATGGGGTACTTGATAGGGCCACCTATAAACCCAAACCACCATCCCAAACCCAACCATTTTCCACCGACCTACACTCCCTCACTAACCGTCGTTTCACTCACACTTTCCTCCACCGGTGCACATGGAAAGGATTTGGATTTGGTTTTTAGGAACAAGGCCGCCACATTGTCGTCTCTTGTACCTCTCATAAACAAAATGACCATAGTGGCATTGGTTTTGATGTTCCATCTTCTAAGAAGGTTGCATCGACCTTATTCAGGACGAGACATCTTCCCCCTCTCATTCACCCACATTACCATCCTCACCCACGGAGTCCATAGATCCTGAATCTATACCTCCTAACTTTTTTCATAAACACCATTTCCCTGGGACTGCTGACCTATCAATGCAATGGTGAGGCTCCCTCTTCTCTCCCATTCCTGTATCCTGACATGATCAATGACGATGCACCTTCAATTAACATCGTTCAATGCTGGGGAGGATGAGTCCATCCTCACCTACCTTGGTGTAGAAGACTCTTATATTCACTGGTCGTTACCCTCCGAGACACAAACCATGTTGAACAAATCAACCATCAAAATTAACATTAATACTCAAGATGACCGCACATTCTAAATATTGGCTAATCTTTAGATGCTTCACCGAGCAGGAAGCCTTCACATATTTCCTTTGGGACCATAGTACCGCATTTGCTTGGTCCTATGCCGATATTCCGGTATCGATCCTAAAATCATGGTTCACAATATTGTGACCATTATTGATGTCAAACCTATAAAAAAAAAAAAAAGATGTGGAAAATGCATCCTCGCATTTGTTCTTACGGTCAAAGAAGAGCTTCGGTGCCTTCTCTTGGTTTCCTTCATTATACCCATTGATTATCCCTAATGGATTTCTAACATCCTTCCTGTCATGAAAGCAACAGGGGACTCCACATTTGCACAAATTTCATTACCTCAACCTGCCTGTCCCAAAGATGATTTCCCACTACCAAGCATCGACCAACTAGTTGATCTCACTATTGGCCATGAAATTTTATTGCTCATGGATGGTTTCTCGGAGTTCAATAAAATATTACTAGCTCCCAAGGATCAAGAAGACTGCTTTCATCACCTCTTGGGGAATTTCTCGCTATCAATTCATGCCCTTTTGTCTCAAAAATGCTTTGGTGCTTTATATATCGGCGGGCCATGACTTGCATCTTCCATGACATCATGCATCGCATATTAGAGGATTGCGTAGATGATTTACTTGTCAAATCCAAACATCGAACCAAACACCTACCCATTCTTAAAGTCATCTTTGACCACCTCATCAAATATTGTGTTCGTCTTTAACCAAAAAAATGTGTCTTTGCGGTACTTTTAGGGAAACTCCTAGGTTTCATTATTTCTTTGCATGGCATAGAAGTCAATCTTGCTAAAGTCAAGGCTATCCTTGAAATGCTACCACCCACTAATCTTCATCAACTTCCACTGACCTACAAGGAAAATTGTAATCAATTCGTTGTTTTATCTCGCAGTTTGACTTTCCGACTGCCGCCAACCACTCCATCGTCTTCTTAAGAAAGATGTTTCATTCAAATGGGATGATGAATTTGCCATAAAGCCTTTGAAGCCTTGAAACAATACCTACTTCAACCACTAGTGCTCATTCCTCCTAAGGATGACCAGCCCTTCTACCTATATATTTCTCGCCACTAACCATTCTCTAGGTGCCATGCTTGCTCATCATGACAACCAACATCGGGAGCAAGCGGTTTATTACATAAGTCATACCCTTCTTGACTACGAAACTAGATATACCCACACCAAAAAACTTTTCCTAGCCTTAGTTTTCATCACCACCAAACTTCGCCATTACCTACTCAACCACAAAACCTTCATCATTACTAATACTAACCCATTACACTACATGTATGCCAAACCTTATCAAAATAAACATGCCACATGTTGGATTATGCTTCTAGCCGACCTTGACCTCGAATTCATCCATCAAAATTCCATCAAGGGCTAAGATATCGCCAACCAATTGGCTGATGCACCTATTTCTCGGGATCAACCCTCTAACTTTGAATTTCTAGATGAGTCTATTACTACCCTTTCCCTAAACAAACCCACTTACCAAATGACATTATTCTTTGATGGCTCCAAGTGTCACCGTGGGGGTGGGTCTAGTGTTATCCTCATTCCACTTGATGTGAGCCTATGCCTTTGTCTTTCAAACTCAATTTTTATTTTACAAAAATATTGGTTATGCCTTAGATGTTAAGTCAATCAACATATTTGGTGATTCTCGAGTTGGTCATAAACCAAGTCAATGGTATATACCAATTTCTTAATGAGATACTTCAAAAGTATAAGCAACATGTGGACATACTTTTGACCACCTTTGACCATTATGCCCTTCAAACCACCCTGGTTCTACTAATAAATTTGTAGATACCATGGCCTGTTTGGCTTCTCGTATACTTGCTTCACCCGACTCTAAAATATTTGTCACCATATAATGACTACAATCACCCTCTTATTTGCCTTGTGAATTTTACTCTATCGGAACCGCTGCTCCTGACCCGAGTGACCTTTGGTATAAGCAATACACAGACTATATTTCCCTCTCCATTTTACCCATCAATCTCACTTGTAATGGACATTGTGCCTTCCTTAAAAGTGTCTCACATTATGTCATCATGGGTGGTCTTCAGACAAATGCAATCTGGTTTGAAAGCATTCTCTTGCGATGCCTTACTAGTTATAAAATTCCTTACACCATTAAGGAAGTCCACAATGGGATTTTTTGGAGGCCACTTTAGTGGTCTCACTTGCATCACAAAATGCATTCTTCACCTAGGCTATTATCTTTAACCAACTCCCGAACCGTGACTTTACGATTATGTCAAACATTCGTAAAATGCCAAAGAACATACCAATCTCCACCACACCCCTAGTCGGTGAGATCAACCTCATTCTTCACAACCCCACCAATGGATCATAACCGCTCATCTGAATATTACACTAAATGGGTAGAATCCATTCCCCTCATTTCCACCAAAGCCAATAAAATATGTGAATTCGTCAACCATCACATCATCTCGTCACTTTGGCATTCCTCACCGCATTATCACGGATAATGAAAACAATTCAAAAACAAACCCTACGCAAACTATGTGATGCTTTTGGCATCCAACCTCGGTTTATCATCACCTTATTACCCGCAAACCAACGGTCAAGCCGAATCAACCAATAAAACCTTAAACAAAATTCTTATGAAGGTGATCAATGATACTGGGAAGGATTGGCATACACACATTCCTTTCACCTTGTGGGCTTACCGCACTAGTATTCGCACTTCGACTACTGCCACCCCCCTTTCTCTAGTCTACACAAGATCTGAGGTTGTCTTACCTCTCGAATTCCAGATTCCATCCCTCCGCATCTCACTACAAGACATACTCAACAACGATGAATTTTTCTAGGATCATTTGGCGCAACTTGAATTATTATATGAACGTCATCTCAACACCCTGGACCATCTCCAAATCTACTAAAAACATATCAAACGTGTTACTATGACAAATGTGTTCATGAATTAACCTTTCAAGTCGATGACCTCATCCTCAAGCAAAATCAACATGTAGCTAAAGAGGATAAAAGTAAATGGGGAAAAATTGCTCCTAATTGGCTTGGACCCTATATCGTCACCCATGCCTATGGATCAGGTTCTTATCATTTGTCTTCACTTGAAGGTAAACCCGAACTCCGAGCTCCCTTAATGCTTGTATCTTCGACCATTTAATTTTTTGATATCAAGTCCTATTGGCTTGGACCCTATATCGTCACCCATGCCTATGGATAAGGTTCTTATCATTTGTCTTCACTTGAAGGTAAAACCCAGAACTCGAGCCCTTAATGCTTTGCATCTTCGACCATTTAATTGTTGATATCAAGTCCTATATCACTTTCTATCAATTGGTTTCTCATCCCTTAAGCACTATTCACCTTCCCTTCTTACCCATTTTGAAGATCCACAATTAAACAAGAATCATGTGAGTACCGTCACCTTTTAGCCTTGTCTTCATTGTGAGTACCACGGCTCGCTCATAGCATGATTCTCATGGATACTTTTCATCTTCTTCAAGATGAAATCCCATGGTCATTCATCACTCGAAACCACCTCTTTCATAGTTAATATTTGTATACTATGATCTTGTCTTCTAAAACCGGAACCTAATCGTTCTCTATAATCTTTTCCATGACTTAAACGTCTAAAAAAGGGGGATACAACTCCTTGAGTCAAACTTCCAGCAAAAAGATGAATCCCTCAAAAGGGACATCTCTTCTTCATATTCTACCACTATCAATAGACTACTCCCTCGAAGGACAGCTATGTACGGTCATTACAAAAATGTAATAAATATTCAAAAGCTTCCCGCATCGATCAGCTTCATGAAGACCTCAAGGAGATAATATATTCATCCCATATAGAATTCCCACATCGATCAGTCTATTAAAAACAAACAAATCAAGAAAAAGATGAAATTTTCATCATGGACTTGCCTATTTTGGATTCTGGGTTTCTTATTCCAAAATACACATCATCATACACTAAGTTACGCTAAACCTCTCATTCTCACCTCCTTGTCTTTTCACCTAAATTCCTCGTTACTCAAGGGACTTTCCACAAACGTGACATTTTGTGATCTTGTGACTTTTCTTCACCCTTAAAATAGTCCATTATATAAGGCTTTTAGGGTCTTATGTTCATAAGCCCATCTAAGGTATGATAGAATCATCGTGGTTCTTATCATTTAAGCAGCTCTTTAACTACCTCTTCTCATTCACCTTCCTCGTTACCTATTGATTATCCTATATAGGACCAGATCCTTGGCACATGTATTTAAAAATCAATCAACCATACCTACAACCTAAACTCAATCATGCCTATGACCTACATCACCCATGCCTAGTACCTATCAGACCATTCCACTATTTCACCCTAATCTTCCCTAGCTTATGGGAGAACTACATCGACCTGAGGTCCCTTTTCGCCGAGACTATGTAGTCGAACTCAAGGGCATGGGGCCCTTGGAGGTTAGCTCGACCACTCTCTACCCTAACCAATTCCCTCTCCCCCTTTCCTAGTCACATTCTACCCTAGTTAGTTTCCTTTTTATATCAATAATTGGAAATTAAACCAAACAAACAACAATTGCTTCACATATTTACCATCATCACTCATACATTCATTATGTCTACCATTTCTTTACCATTATCATGCTTTTACTACAAAACATCTTAACATGACCCACATCATCATTAATTGCACAAATTAATGAATTAAAAACTCAACCAACCTCAACTCAACCATACCTAAACCAACCTAAACTTAATCATACCTAAGTCAACCTGACTCAATCCATGCCTATGACCTGACTCCATCCATGCCTATGACCTGACTCAATCCATGCCTACACGACCCTGACTCCATCATACTTAATTCACCTAGTTTCCATCACATACACAAATAATAATGGAAATTAAAACAAGTACACCATCCATAGTATAAATATCATCATCTATAAATCACGACATCTGTGTATACATACATATGTACACAAATATAAATGAATACAAAAATCTCAAAACCCTCATGTACATCCTCACCATATTTAAAGACGTAGGCTGTAAAAGATTTGATCAAAATCAATCAACACTTTTATACATCCTCACTCTCTTTGCACGCAGCCGGTATATATCAAAAATAAATAACTATACAAAACATGAGGTACATATGGTTATCAGATATCACCCTACTAGATATCCTCCATATTTCTCTCAACTATCTCCTCCTCCTCCTCGGCTCCTATACGGCAGCCTGCTAACATCTCACCACCCATCATGGGTCGTGGTGGGTCCCTACCGGTACTACACTTGGAACTAGCCTCTCGTGAACCGGGTGGCCTCACCCGACCTTGTCTTAGGCTCTCTAGCCCCCGGTGCTCTCTACACTATGGGTGCACGACTTGGTCCTCTCACTTGAGGCCTTTGTGGCTGTTATCTCCATAGGATAGAAAATATATCCCTTCCACCATCAAAATATCCTGATAATACCTAGCCTTACCTAGGGCATCTCGCAATCTAGTTATGGGTACTATCTATGGTGGCTGATTGGCCTCCGAACTTGTCCTCGTGCATGTGTCTATCCTGAGGGACCCCGTCCAGATCCCCGCCTGCGTATCCTGGGTCTCAAGATTTACAACATGTGCTGTGTGGGCATTGGCGCCTGCAAAACATGTAACCTATGCCTATAGGGTGGCCACCTGTATCCCATCAACATCACCACCCTATGCGGGTGCCTATCCTGTGTTATCCGGGCCTATAAATCAAGGCTACTTGTGCTCAGTAAAGTGGCCACATGTGCCTCTGCACCTGTCAACTTCCCCTGCACCATCCCTAGCTGTGTAATCAACATAACTACCTACCCTATAGGGCGTCCCTCTCGAACAAGAATGGTGGCTAAATCCGGTTGCCCAGGCTTGGTAAAGATCGCTTGTAGGTGTGCATCCCACCACTATCTATATCTATCAGTCACCCAGAATCATCAATCTATCGGTCTCTCACCTACTCCTCTTGCCTTATAGGCTACTATCGGCCAGGGTAAGAGGCAACAACCTCTCCATGTCATCCCTCCTGTACTGTGGGAAGGGTGGAGGTATATCCTGAGGCAGCCAATTGTCATCTAACCCTATCTACAGGTATCATCTTGTGCTCTCTAGCACATTGCCCTTCTATCCGTCCCGAGTAGTCATGTAATCCATCTAGCTCCATAGCCATATTCCCATATGATGGATACCCCACATAGGGCCTCTAAATGATGTCTACGCTAGACAACCCCTCCAGTACATGCCTATAGTAGGTAACATCATGCATCGCCCTGCCCACTTGACGTTCTCCAATAACTGGCACCCATCACTTGTAGCCCACACAAAAAAACCTAGCTTGAATGCATCATCTCGGGGCATACCAATTGGGTGCACACACAATGTGCTCATATGCCCAACAATGTAATAGAAAAGTGCAACACAAGTTGAACCTCCAAAGCCGCCCATACGCCCATAACTCCCTATATAGTTACACTAGGAATGTTGGTGCCCATGCAAAATGGGTCTGGTCTATCACCATATCATGCAGGACCCCCATCAGTGATCACGGGAATCTCCCACCCTCCTCGCATCTACAAAGGCAAAGAAGTAAACTACCTCCATAAACAACACAACTAGCCTAGTCTCCTCTGGACGAGCCAAGTACATCTCTCCATAGCTCATGTTGGCACTATGAAATCTCATCTCTACCAACCCTCGCCAAAGACTATCAGCATTATCTCCTAGATACCTCTGAAGAGATCGAATATACATGCGCCCCATTATCGGTAACCGCAGGATCCTGTACACATCCTCTAGGGTGACTGTGATCTCACATGTCGGTAGATGGAATGTGTTGGTCACCAAATCCCATCTGTCGATGAGGGTGACCATCAAACTAGGCTGTCGAATACATGTCGCAGTAGCATTTGAACCCAATCAATCCAACCTCTACAACATGTCGCCAATCCTAGGCTGTCACACCTCCTCGAACCATCACGAGAAGGGGCAGCACCCTATCTTGCATCTACACTGGTCTCTCGCCTACATCCAACAAAACATCACATTAATACACCTTGATCATACCCATAATCACTCTTGACACTTCACCTACACCTATTACCCTCCCTCCTTTTCCCCTCGCAACTTACCCTCTTATCACATATTCTATCTACCCACCCCAACCCTAACCCACTATCAATCATACCATACCTATTTTAACCTCTTACCCATCTGCTTTTTTATCAACAACGCCTTCTTTACCCATTATCTATCCCTCCCAACCATCCTAGGGCTCTATTGGCCCCTTTTTCTCCACATGATGACTCTGCATCGTTACTTCTAACCAACCCGGTCTATCCTAACCGGCATTGGTCACCTTATCTATGATCGGTGATCGCTCGATACCACCAATGTCGACACCCCTTGACTTACGCTGGTCACTATCACGTAAAAATTCATGCCACCCAAAACCCTTTTCCTAAAACACTCCCTTCTTCTCACCCATTCCTACCTAACTCTACCCTCAACTCCTCCCCACCCCTCATACACCTAACCACACCTCTACCCATTCCTATTTTACCCAATTTGCCTTCCCAAATTCAAATCCCCTTTTCCCCCAAAAGCATGTATTCCTTCCCTAACCTATATACCCAATTTACCTCCCAAACCAATGCAAGATATTGAATCTTACCTCATCACGTTGTCATCTCCATGGTGGTACATTGGGCCGCTACACTAGTGGTCCACCTAATCCCTCTCCCGACTTGGCCATGTCCACTTACCAAATCCAATCCTCCTGACCTCTACCCAATCACAATTGATCCCCTTGTGTAAGACTCGACATCATTCATCTACCCCCAATAAACCATGATTGGCTTACCTGACCTTAAATCGGTTACGTATGACTAGCATTACTTGTCATATTTTTTCCCATTCCCCATTACTAGCCCCACTTACCCAACCTAACCTTTGTTTGACCTTACCCACCCTTATCGCATGTAACCAATCTCCATACCTACCTTACCTATATTCTTCCTTAATTACATTTTGGGACTTGTTATTTTACCCATACCTCGACCCTACCCATGTCATGACCTAAAGCTACTGGACAGTAACCTTGTTAGTGACCAGGTGAAATTATGTGCTCGTTATACCTTGTATGACACTGTGAACCCATGTTGTTTGACCTAATGACATTACCTTGTCTCTTGCCATGACTATTTATCCTAACTTGACCTTTGGTGTACCGAAACATACCTAAACGTTCATGCACTTGACTCCGTGAAGTGCTTCCACACCATATCCTATACCTTGATATCTGAAATCACCTAAAACTTGTTTGGATAAACCTATCGACCTTAGACAATGTAGATTTTACACGCTCTTCAACTTGGTATTGTGCTACAATTTATACGTGTGCATTTGTTTTGTTACTACCTTTGACCCTGACCCATTACTGGATTACCCGATTGGACCTTTACCCCTTTACCCCCATTATCCACCTTCCTCTTCATCACATTCACCTTTTATCAAACCACTCACCGATTTTGTCTTCTATCACATCAGTTCCTAGTTTGAGGGGATCACCCTCACTCACACATGGGGAAACCACATCTTATTTTTGTCGAGTGTCTCTTACCAATAAAATATATGCAACAAAAGGGAAAAAAATTTAGACACCAAAATTACATCACACGCTCCTTGACCCCTCATTAAATAATCAACTTGAGCACACTCACCTAACCATGGCCCCTTACACCCCATACTCATATTAATTTAATTAATTTAATTAACTTAATCCATGTCCTCATGATATTTATTATTTAATTATCCTAATTAAGATAATTCCCACCCCATCACCTCACCTATACACCTCACCTAGCCACCTCACCCTAAGTCTATTCTTAGTATGTTTTCATAGCTAACTAAGGCCTAATTAAATCCTAAAAATGAAAGCGTACATCCCTCTAACCACATTCCCGCATAAAAAAAGGTAACTCCCACTCTTTCTTGGATGAATAGAGATCTAGCGAAATCATTGCCATGATCTCCCATTTTTAGTAAACCTAGGAATCCCACCCTAATCGACACCGGCCACCCCTAATCGACGCCGATCAACCCAAAACCGTTGTTGATTACCTTTTATTCCCTTTGGTAACCTTATTTCAAGTTTGGCACATTTCGAGAGCAAGGAAGGAGACCAAAGTTGCATGTAAGAAAAACAAGCATCCTTTTATGCATCTATACATTCGTGAGCCATCACCGGGACCTATCAGGAGAGCCATTGCATTCACAGGGAACACTACGGGAAAGCACCACTACAGGACCATACACGTATTCTTCGATCAACCACCTCCACCACTCAGCCATCAGATCCTTAACATAGTAAGTATGTCCCTAACCAGTATGGTTTATTTCAGTTAGTAATCCTTTTTACTCTTGTTATTAATCTCTTCTTTTCATGATTATTGCTTCATCACCCACTTTCCTATAAACCTAAATATCCTTTCACCCATATCACCAAATCACCTATTCTCACCTATTGTATATTTCGAGCATACCTAACTTCTCTCTGAGACCCCCATTCACTCTCCCAAACTTTATCCGACCCCATATCACCCCATGCCATTTAATTTATTTTGAGTTTCTTTTACCCGACCATTTCAATGCCAGTTATCCACAACCTTCATCGATTCTACCTAAACTAACATCGATCACATATAGTCTACGCTTCGGTCTCTATGTTTTAAACCTTGACCGAGAATGCACCCAACAATCACCCCACCATTTAACCTAAATAACCCCAGAATCTAACCTTGACCGGTCCCAGTACTTGACAAACACCTCATCTCTCGATCCAACCATAGCCTAGCTTCGTTGTGATTGGATTTGCTTATCAGATTGAATGAGATACCTAAATCATATCAAATACATTAGGATCTTGTTTATTTCTCACATTAACCTGTTTTAAACAAAGTGGATTGACAAACCATCTAGGAAGTATCACACTTCTCGTAACTAGCATACGCTAGGCTAGGTCCACCGTCATATATCATTTAACTATATTTTTGTTGTCTTGTTTTTTATTACAAGTAGTTCCTCCTAGCCAAAAGGAAGCTCTCACATTCATCTTTGGATCAATAAGTCATAATGTGTGTAACACCATCAACTAACCAGCATTTAAAAGGTATTCCTCCTTGGCCCTTACCCTTATCTGTTTTGTCATTTCGAAAAGGTACAGAAAATGGTGAAACACTTGATGCAGGAGGAGGCACTACACGATATGTATGATTTATCGAGGAATCATATTTTTAATTATCATGTTTTGGAAGAGGATTGTGGAATATTTTGATGTTATGGTTTTCATTTACAGTGCATAATTTGTAGACTCGGAAGCTCAATCGTATTATTATCAATGAGATCTTGAATGAGATTGCAAAGTTTGAAACAATGATTTATAGGATTTTTAAAACATGATGATAGTCTCATCTAATATTTTCATCATAATTGCAACCTTTAGGACGAGATGGATCTAAATTTAGTAGAGGAGGAAGTATAATAAGATTGCTTTTGAAAAGTTGTGGTAGTATAATATGTGGAGCGATGGTCAATTTTGTGTATGTTCACTTAGGTAGTTTCCATTGAAGTTCCTTAGTATTAGATACAACATTTATAGTGATTTTATCTTTAGAAGGTTTGGTGGATGGCTTGAAAGTTGATTTACTTTAAAAGTGTGCATAAGATGAAGCTTTCTCTTGATATTTAAGTTTTCTATAGATAAGAATGTTGTTTCACGTAGCTTAAGAGTGTGACATAAGTGATCAAATGATGGAGAGGTCTCAAAGATAACACTCTCTTGGAGAGGTGATAATAGACTTTTCACAAATAAATCCTAAAGTTTAGAATCCGCAAGAACATTGGACATCTTAGCTAAGTTGATTTTATATCACAAGACATAATGCACTGAATGTTTGTTAGAACCTTGTTTAAGCTAAGAAAGTTAAGTGTAAGAGATATTACAACCAATATTGATAAAGAAATGAGTGATAAAATCATCGGCTAGATGCGTAAAGGATGTTATCGAGTGGATAAGTAGGTCATATAACTAACGCATCACATAATCATACAGACTCAAAGAAAAGAGCTTGAGCTTAGGGAGAAAATGATCATCCGAAAAATCTAGACATGCCACATGAAAAGCTCATATATGCTCTTGTGGGTCACCATGCCCATTAAATAAAAAGCTTGGGGTGTGACAAAATTAGAAGGAAACGGGTAAGTGGAAATTGTGGGTGTGAATGGAGTGTGCAAAGTAATATATTGGAATCCAAATATGAGAGACGAGAAGTAGCTTGTTGCTTGATTTTCAAATTTGAACTTGGAGATCTTGGTAAAGAGAGGATAAATATGTAGTTCTAGTAGAAGAAACATTGTGCGTGTGAGAAACAAGAGGTGGAGTGAAATGGTTGGTGGGAGTAGGAATAGAAACAAAAACAATAGAAGTAGGTGAAAGATTGGAAGCAGGAGATTGAGTAGCAATGGAAGTGGGGATAACAATGGAAGCATTAAGCTTTGCGAGATTGGTGGCATCCTCACGAGAAGAAAATAAAATAAATTATAGATCCTACAGGATGCTCAACAATATGATCATTAAGGTCTTTAAGGTGGGCTTTAATGAATTCACCATAAGATTGAGCCATAGTGACAAGAGGATAAGAGATCTAAGGAGAAGGTGGATTTGAGCATGGGGTTCACTAAAATGATTTTAAAAATATTGAATAAATAGATGCCTAAATCTGATTGTAATGTAGCAATAAATGAATAAACAATTAAGTATAGAATTAAACCCAATAAAATAAGAAATTAAGAGTTAAACCCTAAGTGCATATAGGGGATAAAATTACTTAGTTTATTCGCAACCAAATTTGTATTGTGCCAAAGTGTTGACCAGATGAACAAAGAGGAAGAAGTATCACACATAACCTTAGAAAATTGTGCGAGCTGAAGATCTGCCTAGAATGGGGTTCTTGGAATGGCTCAAGGGCACTCATGGGCACCATAGACCTGCTCTAGGAAATTTTAATCTTAAACCTTCAAGAAACCTCCTTTGCGGCAGGTCGTGAGATGTTTTTTTCCTTCGCTTCATGTTGCTATTATGTCGAACAATGATCATTGATGTCACTAATAACCTAAAATTAAAAATGACTTGAAAACCCTCAAGATTGCATCAAATCCCAAAAAAAAAAAAAGTAAATGAGGGTTAGAATTTCCTCGGTTGTCGAGTGAACTTAGAACTAAGTGTTGCACTACATTTCACTCCAATGTAGTTCTAGGTGTGTGTGTGTGTGGAATTTTTCCCTAGGTGGCTCTTGTGCATGTCACACTTGAGAGTAAGTAAATAGACAAATGTAAAGGATATAAGTAGATGTGTGCATGGAATAGAATGAAATTCCCCTCCTATGAAGTGTATGTAGAATAATGTAGTCCCTTGCCCTTGAATGGATGCTATAATGGATTCTTGAATGCTCTTGAATAGCCTTTGGATGTAACATTAGGTGGTGATAGCTAATGCTTAGTGTTTGGTCCCTTATTATGATCACATAAATTTATATTTATATGATTCCCTTTCTTTAATTTTGTAATTAACCACGAAAATGCTGACTACCAAAAAGATAAGATGCTTAAATGGCTAGAAAGGACCCAAAAGATGTGAAAAATTAAAAAGAGGTCGGGCGCCTGGAGGGGGATTAGAGCGCCTAGCATTAGTGTCCTAGTTGGGTAAGCTTTAGTGTCTCAGGATGAGAAATTCCAAGCTGTGGAAAGAAATACTTGAGCTAGAAAGAGTGTAAGACCAAAATGGGAATAGAAATGAAGAAAATATGGCCAAGGACATGGGTTAGTTAGTACTTTTCTCACTTAGGAATCATATGAATAGTAGTATGTAATCGGGGCTAGATATATACCTAAAGTGTGTGATTTTGTGTCTACACCTACATCCTAAACATGTCCAACACCTTGTTCACATAATCTTCTTGAGACAAAGTCAATATTCTACTCTTTCTATCTCTATTGATTCTCATGCCAAGAATTTTCTTTGATGCACCTAAATCCTTTATGGAAAATGTATTGGATAATTGTCTCTTTAGCTCATTTATATCCTACATGTTTGACCCTTCCACAAGCATGTCATCCACATATAACAAAAATATAATGTAGGTGTCATTATCTAGTCTCATAAAATAAACACAGTGATCAGAATGACATCTAGTATAACTTTGTTCTATCATGAACCTGTCAAATCTCAAATATTGTTGTCTTGGAGCTTGTTTAAGGCCATACAAGCTCTTCTTCAATTTGCACACCAATTTATCCTTCACCATGACTTCATATCCAAGTGGTTGTTCCCTATATATTTCTTCCTCCAAATCACCATGAAGAAAAGCATTCTTTACATCTAATTGTTCAAGATGTAAATATTCCACAAGATTGCCAAACTTAAAATAGTTCTAACATAACTCATTTTAATAACGGGATAGAAAAATTCATCGAAGTCTATACATTTTTTCTATGTAAATCCCTTCATAACAAGTCTTCTTGTACCTCTTCTCGCTACCTTCTTCTTCCTTCAACCTATAAACCCACTTGTTTTGTAATGCTCTCTTTCCTAGAGAAAAATGAACCAAATTCCAATTTTGGCTATGTTCTAAGGAGCTCATCTCCTCATCCATGCCCTACTCCCAATTTTTCTTTGTTTCTACCTGCATTGCTTCTTCAAAACTTTTTCGGCTCTCCACCATCCGTCAACAAACAATATACGAATATAATCATGCATAGGGTCTACTTACCCTAGTATAACATCTCATGATATTTTATGTAGTTTTAGGCTCTCATTCTTCTTGCTGATTTTGATCTACAAAATCGACACCATTGTCTCGTGATCAATGTTGACTGCGTGTATTTTCTATACTTATTGATTTTCCACCTTTTGAGAACTTCTCTATCTTTTATCTCACCAAGTGCTACATACTCATACTATTCCAAGCTTCTTATATTTTAGTTTTTCCCTATACATAACCCTTTCATTGAAAATAAAATCCCTACTCCTAATGACTTTCTTCTCATCCAAACTCCACAACTTAGAATCCAAAATCATTAGTGTCATATCCAATAAAAGTACATTTCTTTGACTTAGCTTCTAGCTTGGTTCTATTCTCTTTATCAATGTGAGAAAAGATTCACAACCAAACACTTTTAGAAAAGAATAGTTTACCTTCTTACACCAAGTCAAGCCTCCTCTAGTACTCCACCTTCCAAAGAACTTGAAGGTCCTTTGTTTATCAAGTAAATAATAGTGATACGGGACCATATCTCCACCTTACAAATCAAGCATGTGGTCATTAATTTTTTTATTGACATTATTTTGGTGAAGTCTTTGGAGTCATTAGGTGTTGTTTAGGTGTGTTTATTGGTTTCTTGGCCTTTCAAAATTCAAACTATTCACTTTCCCTCCAAAAGAGAAATCAGAGTCTTGAAGGCCTATTTTGGATAGATTATATATGTTTAGTATGTCCTAATGTTGTATGATGGTGCTAAGACACCTCTTCATGTTTCTATTAGTCTTCTAAAAGATTCCATAGGTTGAAAGGAGATTTAAACCCTTGGTCATATGTTCCTTGTAAAATTTGAAGCAAGGGGAGATGTGCAAGTGACAAAACAAGAAGTTGAAAGGTCACAAAACTCAAATGAAGTTGAAGAGTCACAAATCAATGAGTAACTGCCTGGGAAGGAGTAAAAACATCATGTTTGTAACTATTTTCTCCATTCCCATTCAAATGGAAATCAGAGTAAAGCTTCAATGAGAAAAGATGGTAATACTTGTGTATGCATTTTGTAATTGTGTGTTTGTGTGAATGTATTGGTGTTCGTTGAATGTTCATGAATAACTTATCCATTCTTGATAGAAGGCTAAAAATGACATGTGTAAAGCATCATTTAAAAGTTTTGTGTGAATATCATGGTATGTGTGTGTGTGTGTGTGTTGTTGCATGTTGTGTATGGCTTGTGAATCCACAGTAACAATGATACGAATCCTTAGTAGTTGAGAAAATATATATAATTAAGTATTCTATGATTTTAAAGGGATAATAACAATGGCTTTGGTGCTTTTGGTAGTTCTTTTGAGATTCTCATTTCATGTGTGATGACTATGCTAAGGTAATACTCCTGAATGTGATGTAACCTTGACTTGATCTAAGTATTTGAGGAAGTTGTCACGTGAGGTATATGTAGAACTTGGAAGTTGAGGATTTGGGAATGATCATCAAGTGGATGAAAACCTTAGGAAAAACTTGAGAAAACCTTCAATGAGGAAGCATGCATGCGCTTTAGTGGAAAACATACTTATAACCCTAATAGCTCTTACAATGTTGTATCTCGGTCATGCATGGATAGAGTTAAGGAAACCCTGATCATTTGAATCTAGTGGATTCAAAGGAGATGGTGAGTGTGATCTTGAAGGAATGATGAAAAGGGATTTCACGAGGCAAAGAGACATTTGTTCACCGATAATGCTAGTTACATGCACAGAAACCTTGTCTACATAGTATCCACTCAGTGAAAGAAGATGAGTTTAAAGACTGAAGGGAGAACCATTCTGATAAGATAATCTCCTATGCATTGTTAAAACAATAATGCTTTCTAAGTTTAAATATTTTAAATGAATTTTATTAAAATTAATTACCAAAATAAGCTCCACGGGCTCTCCTTTGCACAATTAGCTAGGGTTGTGAAAGAAATCATGAACTAAATATCTGTAGGAATGGACATTTGCCTCATAACATAAAATAATTCATCTTGAGAGAGTCCTTAAAATGTTAAGAGAATAAATTTTGAATTTCATTGGTGCAATCTTACTATTTTCTTACCAGTCCTCTCAAATGCCTGAGTGCACAGTTGGAAGCCTAAGTAGGAGGGTCACTTTGTGAAGAGACTAGGGTTTAAGCTTGGAGCCAGAGTCTGAAATTTGGAAAACTTTAAGAAACCCTTAAAGGGTACTTAAAAACCTATTTCTTATGTCTTGATACCCCTGGCAGGTGGATATATTCATGACAGCGTGTGCAAACAGACCTAGTAAGAGTTGTAAGCAAGAATGCAACAAGTGAAGAAGTGAGAATAGCACAAAGAGTAGGGTCTTAAGATTTTGGGTACATCTTAGGCATGATGGAGAGCAACTAGAAATGGCACTAGCTCATTATGGGGACCTTTAGGTTGTTTTAAGCATAGTGGGACCAAAATTCCTTCTTAAGGTTAGGAGGGCAGATTTGACAAGAGAGAGATTCTTAGTGTTGTGGACTGTCTTGAGCTATTTTTATGATTAATTCAAGCTTGACTGAGATGTATGAACAGGAAAAGAAGACTTGGAGGATGTTAAGGAGCTAAGGAGTGCTAAAGGTATGAGGATTGCTAAGTTGGACTGAGACTACAAGAAGACTAGTGGAAGAAATAGTGGGTATGGTAAGTGACATGCATAGTTTCATAAATGTGGGTCATCCTCATAGGTGTATTTGTGTTGCATGAGGTCATTAGAATAGAGTAGGGTGTTGGTAGAGTGTCTTATTGTTTGAAAGATCAAAATTTTCAATTTTGAGTTGTTTTTTTAACCTAGATTTAATTTATCCAAAACAAGGCATTTGGATGAATGACTGAAATAGCTTGTGCGGAAGTGATGAATGAATGAAATAGGTTATGGAGATATGCATCAAGCAGTATCTACAAAATCCACCAAAATCAGTAAGGGAAATCTAGCATGTGTTCTCATGCTCCTTACACACTCCATGATAGTCTTGTTCATCCTTTCTCGACACACCATTCTGATGTGGTGTTCTTGGAACCATCTTCACCCTATGGATTCCATTCTATGAACAATAGTTATTAAATTAATTGTTTCAGTACTCTCCACCATTATCGATATAAGACACTTCAACTTCAAACCTATTTAATTCTCAACCAAAGCTTTCCACTTCTTGAAAGTATCAAATACATTATATTTATTCTTTATACAGTAAACCCAAACCTTCCTAATAACATTATCAATAAAAGTAACAATTTTATGTTGTGAAGTGTGTTTTCATGTGTGGAAGTGTTGAATATTGTACACTAAAAGTACTCTCACTGTCTCCACAGTTTCCTCGTTGAGGTTTGGGGTCGGAGCCCCGAGAAAAGGTGTAGGGGAGGAAACCCCACTAGTAAGGGTTCGAGGGCACATCCTATGAGAAAAAAAAATTGGCCTCGAAAAACATGCCCAATATCTAGGAAAACATTATCTTATCATATGGGAGGGATTTTTTACCCATAGGTTTATGTATCAATTTTTTCCCATGGTTTTGATACCTACGGTATTGTAAAATTGTTTAAGTAGTTTTTATTGATGTGTTTTTTGCATATGGTACAGTAGACATATTGTGGTAGGTGTGTGTAATTTCAAGTGTGAATTCAAGATATTTTTTTTCAGCACAACTCCAAACACATCTAGGTATTGTATTGAGAGAAAGAGGTGGCTTGTAAAAAATCGACCAAGTGATTCTTGGTGAACGTAGCCAAAATTGGGTGAACCATGTTAAATTTTGTTTATGTGTTTTGTTATTTTATTTTTTTCACTTTTATTTCAAATTTGTAATATCTTTCGCATATAATTTTCTACTATTGTGATTCGTGTGGGATTGTTCCACATATTTTATCCCTTATTTCCTAACAATTGGTATCGAGTCGGTTTGGTTTGTTGAAGTTTTGAATTACGGGAGAGTTTTAGCTTGAGTGGGAGTTATGGTAGATGATGGAAGATCAAATGTTGATAAATTCAATGGGAAGAATTCTAGTCTTTGGAAGATGCAGATGGAAAATTACCTTTATCGTAGAAGGATTTTTATATTTTGTTTTCTAAGGAAGGGAAAAAACTCTCAAGCATGACACATGCAGGGCGGGATTTGTTAGATAGGAAGACACTTGGAAAATCCATCTGTCTTGCATATTTTGTATTATTTAATGTTTTAAAGGAGAAGACTAAAAAAGAACTCATAGATTCATTAAGGAAGTTATATTAAAAGCCTTCTTCCTCTAAAGATATTTTTAATGAAAAATTTGTTTACTATGAAGAAGTCTTAGAATATTTGAGAAGCAAATCATTTGAATGATTTTAATATGGTTGTGAATATGCTAGCTTTGATTATAATAGAATTTTATGAGGAAGTTAGGGATTTATTAATTTTGTGCTCCTTACCGAGATTTGGAATAGTCCGGTATTGGCAAAGAAGAAACTCGGTTCCGAGAAACTCAAAGTTAAATTTTGAGGAAATTGTAGGGGTGTTCTAAGTGAGGAAATGCAAAGAAAACGCTCTGAGGAATATTCTACTTTAGGGAATTCTTGGATAGTGGAAACTAGAGGGAGACAAAATAATAGAGGAAGCTATGGAAAATCGAAAGATCCGATAAAGTCAAAATCCAAAAGCAAGATGCCATGATAAACACTATGGAAATCTAGGCATACAAAGGACTATTGGGAGCTTTGGGAAAAGAAGAAAAAATAGGAAGAAAACAAGGAGGTGAATGTGGCAACATGGGTAATGTCTATGTTAGGATGCTTTGATTCTTTCTTTGGATAATATTGTTGAGTCTTGGGTTTTAGATTCAAGGGCTTATTTCCATATTGCTTCACATAGGAATAATTTTGTTGATTATATTCAAGGGATTTTGGGCATGTTTTTCTTGGTGATGATGAGCCTTACAACATAGTTGGAAAAGGTTATGTTCAGGTTAAGATGTATAAAGGAATACATGGCTATTGAAGGATGTCGGACATGTTCCTACATTAAGAAGAAACTTGGTATCAGCAGGGAAGTTGGGAAATTATGGTTGTATTGTGATATTTACAACAGACTCTTGGAAGGTTACCAAGGTGCTCTTATGGTGGCAAGAGAAGTAAGAAGGTTGGAGACTTGTATTTAACCACTAGTAGTAATAATGTTTGTAATCTTGTGGATTCAAACGTAGATACAACATTATGGCACTATAAGCTCGGTCATATGAGCCATAAGGTCATGTAGATCATAGAAGATTTTTACCCAGATTTACATAAACATGTTTTGATTTCTTTGAGAACTATGTATATGGGAAATAAAAAGAGTAAAGTTTCTCAAGGTTGGACCTACGAGAAAGAGAGTAAATTGGTTGGTACATTCGACATGTGGGGGTCGGATCATGTATCATCTCTTGGGGGTTCAAATTATTATGTTACTTTTATTGATGATGCGAACAAGGAAATTTTAGGATGGCATTTATATTATCATGTGAAACAAATTAATGTATTGGATGACATGTTGGTTAAAGTAAAAACATGTAGGAAATAAAAGTACTCAAGTCTTAATTATAAGAGAATCCTTTGTTATGAAGGATTTAGGGGCAACCAAACAAATCCTTATAATTCTAAGCATATCTCGGGATAGGAATATGGTTGACTTTATCTCAAGAAGAGTACATTAATAAGGTCTTTGAGAGGTTCAATATACACGATGTTAAACATGAGGTTGGGACTCCTTTGCAGGCCATTTAAAGTTATCAAAGGAATTATGTCTCAAGATAAGCATGAGAGAAACCACATGTCCAAGGTACCTTACTCATTAATAGTTCACAAATTGATGTATGCCATGGTGTGCACTAGGCCTTATATTTCCCATGAGTGGGAGCAATAGTATATTTATGAGTGATCTAGAGGTAAAGATCATTAAGCATTGGTAGTAAAGTGGATCCTTGGTGCTTGAGAGGGACCATGGGAATAATTTTTGCTATAGTGGATCATACACCAATTTGTGTGCTTATGTAGTTATATGGCTGGAGATGTATACAACATGAGGAATAATGACCATGGAGGTTGAGTATATTCTTGCCACAAAGGCCATGAGCAAAGAGATGATTTGGTTATAAAAATTTATTAAGGAGTTGGGCATAAGGAAGAGGAAGGGAATTTTTCAAAGTGAAAGTCAAAGTTATATACATAGTGGAGATAAGAACTTTTCTTTCCACTGGGATGAAGCATATATAGTTAAGGTACTATTTCATTAAGACAACTTTGGGAAGAAGTTAAAAGGAGAAGATTCATACTAAACAATCCTGCGGACATAATGAACAAGGTGGTCACAAAGGAGAAACTAAAGTTTTGTTCAACTTTGGTTAGTCTTCACATGTGATAGTTAAGGGTTAAGAAGTTTGCTCGGAGGAAAGATAATCTTCAAGTAAGAGATTGTTATGTTGTGTAGTTTTTTTCATGTATTCCCTTGGTCACGGTTTACCTTTGTGCCCCTTTCCTTTTCTCCTTCCACTTTCTCCCTTGCAACCCACATTCATGTGTTCACCTTCTTTCTAGTTAGCTCGAAAGCCACACCTCCAAAGATTGAATCCAAAAGGGGAGACTTGAACAAGCGTTAGGCCCCCACATATCCCAGGAGCCCAAAGAGGGTAGAGGGTTTCTAAATGAGCGTAGAGCCTCCACGTGTCCGGTTTCATAAAAGGATAGGGTCGGGGTTGAATAGTCAAAGCATTGAGACAGGCAGCGGAGGGTGCCAAGTGTCAGCATGACACTAATTCAAGAGAAAAATTGGGGGAGGGTTTCCAAACAAGCGTAGGCTGCCACGTGTCCCCGGTTAGATATATGACCCCTACCAAAAAGACTTAGCCAAAACATGAAGAAACTGAGTGAGCCATGGAAGAAGCCACGTGTCAGCCCGACGCAACTTCAAAAGTGAAATACAAAGGCTGCCTCAAGACATGCGCCAACCCTCCATGTGTCCAGTTTCAAAAGGGGGCCCATTTTGGTAGTTGGTTCCCACCATTTTGTATGGACCGATTCAAATTTCAAATGAGCATATCTTTTGACTCAGTGCTCGAAATCTGAAAAATCTAGCACCGTTGGAAAGATCTCGGCCTCATCTATGCCATGGAGATCTAAAACTTTAATTTTGGAGAGGTTAGGTGGGGAAAAAATGAAGAAATGTCTTCATGCCATTAATATAGGATCTATTTCCCCCAACAACCAGATCAGATTTGATTTGATCATCATTCCTCCTCCTTTGAGGCACCAAACAAGTAATTGATGCAGACATGACATATTTGGGGTGGATTTGTAGGAGGCATTGATGATGGTGGTTGAGCTTTGAATTAGTTTTCCCGCTTCTCTCTCTCCTTCTTCCCTCTATGTTGAATCTATAAAGGAAGGGTGGGGCTCATTGTAAAGGGTTGGACACTCTGGATCCTTACATACATTTTGCTAAGGACACCATATTTTCTGTATTTTGAGTTGCAGACCTCTATGTTTGGCTCTTGCATGTGGATATCGGCCTCCTTCATCATTGTAATAGTTTGTGCATTTTTGGAAGTAATAGAAGCATCATTTTGTGACTATTCTCTATCCTAACATGTTTGCATTCCTTCTTCTTGCCTTTTTTTGCATTGTGTATGTGTTGTGCTATTTCAGGTCCCCTGTAGTTCCATATTTGGTTGTGTTCCATGAGAATGATTTGGTGAATGTGTATTTCACTTGTGCTACTCATGCCTAGCCTCCTTTCACACATTCCCTATCATTCTTCTCTCAGAACAGATAGTGTTCATCCCTCTTTTCTAGTGCTATCACCTTTTAGTGTAGTTTACTTCATGTTATCCTTCTTTCCCTGGTCCCTTGGCATTCTTAGCTTAGTTTCCCCTTTCAAAGCACTAGGAGTAGTAGTAGTAGTAGTAGAAATAGATAGAGGAACCGGCCTTCTCAGAGATCCGTCCCAAGCTCGCAAGGTCCCACAACTTGGGGATGGTTCCATTGTGGTCTCAAACACCTCGGCCCTTTTGAGATCCGAGATGTGGGTGCATGTTTGAGCAACCAACAATTTTTTGGCATGCCCGGTGGGACCAAGCATTGAAAGCTCAAATTTCATATCTCTAAGTTTTGGTGTGTGAACTTAGTGTTTCAGCCTTTGAAGAGGCTCATTTCAAACACATCTGGTGACTCCCAACATTTTAAGATCTTTGTTTTAGTAGTCCTAAGTGCCTTTCATGAGAAGAGTGCACACAAGAAGAAGTGCAAGCTAGCTGAAGATTCTTTTGAATACCTCCAACTATCCCGAGAAGAGTTTCATTCTAGAAAAATCCCACATGCACATCTCTATCTCAAAGTGCCACCGTGCCCATTCAACTCCTCCTCAAAACACACAACTTGTGTGCCCTGCAATGGTGCATCAGCAACCTCCTCCATTAAGAAGCTTTGCAAAACTTTGATGGAGGGAGTCCCTTACTCCTGGCCATGTGCAACATGATATGCCAAATGGCATGCTCAAGAGTATTCCTTACTTTACTGGTGAGAATCAAGTCACCCCTCAGAGCATATCAGGATGTAGAAAATGTGTGTTCACTCTATCTGATCACACATAATGATGTAGTAGTTAGGGTTCTTGTAGCCTCTTTCAAAGGTAAAGCACTTTAGTGGTATAGAGGCTTGAGACTTGGATCTATTAGCACTTGGGATGAGCTGGGAACAACTCTATGTAATTATTTTGAAGACAAGTCAGATCACCTATCTTTGGTGGAGCAAACTGACAACAACAAGGAGGGCACCCAATGAGTAGATGACTGATTTCAACATCAGATTTTAGAAGACTTGGGACATAATTCCTCTTGTGGTAAGACCTACAACCCAACATGCTTTCCTTTATTATCTAAAGGTGCTCAACAAGTGATATTTCAGTTATGATCCAATCTATGGGAGGTAGGACTTTACCAACTACTTATAGCATTATTGTAGTAAGGGTAGAAAATAGTCTCATTCAGGTGGGAAAGTTGGCTCCTAGACCACCCATGCCCTGGTTCCCAGAAATGTCACAAGCACCCCAACCTTCTATGGCCCCTATTCCTATCCCTAAGAAAAAAGCACAACCAGTTGCCTCAACATCCTATTCTCCATCACAAAAGAAAAGGAAGATGAAGAATTGAAGGCCTTGATCAGAAATTTATCAAACAAGGTCATATCATTAGAAAAGTAGCAAGTGCAAGCGTATAGAGGCAATTCCAATCAGGTGCATGGCCAAGGCAATCAGCCCTTGGTGGAATCAATATGGAAATCAAAGATATATGCCCAATCAATAGAATGATAGATGGTAGCCTAATGCACATCTACCCTTGCAAGTTGTTCCTCTCCCGTGACTTCTCTCCCAACACCCAGTGTGATGAGCACTTGTTCCAGTTCAGAACAACTTGGCACAAGAGTCAGAATGGTGCTTCCCTTGCAAAATGCCTCATAGTCAATATCATTGTGCTAATGTTTGCATGCATGCCCAAGCCTTCATGATCAGAATGCTTCATCTTGTGAGCCCTCAACAAGCACCCATGAAGAAGATAATCCTAGAAGGACCAGAAGTTCCTCTCGAAGTCCAATTTGATGTTCTTTGGTGCAGAGGACTTTTGTGCAATCAACCAAGCTATAGAAGATACAAACAAACATGCGCCCAAGTTGACAGACAACACAAGATATAAGAAAAGAATATTAGAGTTAGGCACGTAGGTTATAATCCCAACAATACAAGTAGATCTTCAGAAGAAAAAAAAGAATCAGACAAGGCATCTTGTAGTAAAAGTGCTCAAATCCCTATGCAGAGAGGCCCCTCGTAAAGCTCCTGTCTAAAAAACACGCACGCCCCTCCTTTGGTAGGCCAAGCCTCTACCCAGCTAAAATTTAGGCTTCCATGCCTGAACAGTCAAGAAGGGATGTTGTTCCCCAAATACACAAGATGGGGGGCTTCCATTCAACATTGTTGACCAGATGAAGAAACAAACATAAACGTCACAATGTGGGATGCCCTGACCATTCCATCTCAGTGGGATCTATTGCATGAAGCTCTGGCGCAACTCCCACATGCACTGACCTGTTATGCAGAAGCCATGTGCTTCTATCAAAATCTGCCAAGAAGAGGAGAAACAAGTAAGTAAATTTTTTAAAACCCCACCCTTCTATATGTCCTTGATTATAGGAAAACACCTAGTGCATAAACATGCTTGATTGACTCAGGTGCTAGTACTTTTGTTATGCCTAAGAAGATAGTTGATGTCTTAGGTGAAATATAGCCCTTTGTCTAAAGGAGTCCTACAACTTGATGGCTCAATTGTAACCACCTTAGGAGTCATCAAGGATCTTGAGTTAACCCTCCATGCATGTCCAAGCCTGATAATTACTCAAGATGTGTCAATTATTGACTGCCTCCTTTGTTTGCCCTATGTCTATCAAGAGAATTTACTACTCAAGGTGGGTGGTTACTTGTCTTTGATTGGTCTCATATGTTACTCAAGACAAGGTATGGTACCCGGTTTACCATACAAGTTGAGCCTATATTTTCTTATCATGTAGAGCCATATGTCCCATCCCCTCTCCAAGCCAATTGTCTTATCCAAGAAGAACAAGTTTCAGTTCCTGAAGAGCAAGTCTCTTCCACCCTCTATTCCAGACCTAGTACTTGATGAATGGGTGGAAAGGCATCACAAATTTGATCCCTATGCTGAAGAACTGGAAGCCTATGAAACTGGGCTTGGTACTTATTGCATTCTAGAAGAAGAAGATGTTACGCTTCCATGTGTGCTCATGGGAGACAAAGTTCAAACTGGTCTATGGAAGTTATACTTTGATGGATCTAGAAGTAGAAATGACATGAGGAGTAGGAGTGGTTCTCATTTCCCCTAAGGATGAGAAATTATTCTTCACATGCATAGGTTGTAGTTTGCATGCTCTAATAATGTGGCAGAATATGAAGCATTGGTGCATGGCTTGCTCATTGCTGAAAAGAAGAAAATTAAAGCGCTGCAGATCTTTGGGGACACAGAATTGATCATCCACCAGGTCACCAACAAATTCAGACAAAGAATAAGCTTCTTAAAGCTTATAAACATAGAGTTTGGGACCTACTTGAGAGCTTTGATGCCCTTAATCTATAGGTAGTCCCCACGTAGAATGAACAAAGAAGCTGACCAAATGGCCACGCTTCGGTTCATAGTTTTCTCCTACTGAGGACTTTGTCAAAGGAAACACTCAACACATTAAGATGGTAATCAGACCATCCATTCCAGAAAATAACACCAGCTGAAAGTGTTTGAAGTGACATGCAGATCATCCAATTTATCTAGAATGAAGCTGAATTTTCATCAAGTATGCAAGTTGACTTGCATGACAACTATGGTGACCAAGTAATATAGCTAAAGACAAATAAGTTTCCTAAAGGGCTGGTCACCTTAGAGAAAATGTTCAGCCCTGATGATGAGTTCAAGGGTGAAGAAAGATACATGTGCGCGTGCAAGAAGAGATTGTTTCTCTCCATTACTATTGTGTGTGGAAAAGAGTTGCTCAACAAGACTTGTGCGCATGAAGAAAAATAGGCCTTCATCTCTCTCTATCAAAAATATAGTGACATTTTCTCATGGGAGTATGAAGACCTCAAAGGTTTTGATCCAAGTGTTTCTCAACACTCCATTGACCTTGATCCTGGTATAAAGCCCATCAGACAAAAGCAAGTGGCAGTCAATCCAAAAATAGAGCCCCTCATGAGAAAGGAGTTATCCAAACTCATTGAGGAAAAATTATCTTTCCCATCAAATATTCCACCTGGGTCGTGAATCTGGTTCCAGTGTGCAAGAAAAATGGTGAAATCAGACTCTGTGTTGATTTCAGAGATTTGAATAAGGCATCTCTAAAGGATCATTATCCTTTTCCTTCAATGGAGCAGATTCTGTAGACATGTGGTAGCGTGCAAAGGTTCTCCATGCTAGATGGGTATTGGGTTTCAACCAGATCCTGGTCAAGGAAGAGGATCAATTCAAAACAACATTTACAACCAAGTGGGGAACATATGCATATCAAAAATGCCCTTTGGTCTATCAAATGTGGGTGCAACATTTCAATGTGCCATGGATATTGCCTTCAAAGGTTACATCAATGAGTTCATCTTGGTTTACCTTGATGATATAACTATCTTCTCAAAGCAAGTGTGGATCACATGCACCTGGAAAAGGTCTTTGAGAGATGTAGAGAATTTGGGGTATCTCTTAACCCCAAGAAGTGTAATTTTGTGGTGGCTCAGGGAAAGCTCTTGGGCCATGTGGTTTCAAAGGATGGCATCGTGATTGATCCTGAGTGCATTTCAGCCATCCTAGCCCTTTCCCTATTGGTGCACAAAAAGGCCTTACAATCCTTCCTTGGAAAGATTAACTTTGTTAGGTGTTTTATCCCTAACTTTATGGGACTAGTTTGGCCCATCACCCTCATGCTCAAAAAGGACATAGCCTTAGATGACAAAGAAGGAAGAGAAAGCTTCAACAAGATCAAGAAAGAGATTATTTTTGTGCACCAACACTCATCAATCCAGATTACTCAAAGGATTTCATCCTTTATGCTTATGGTGTTGATGCAAGCATTGTTGTTATCCTAACACAGGAAAATGAACAAGGGCTGGAATAACCAAGTGGCCTTCTTCAGCCAGATGCTGAAGGATTATGAATTGAAATATAGTCACATGGAGAAGTAGGTCTTTCCATCATGCGTGCTCAAGAAATTCAAAAGCATGCTCACCAAAAATCATATCAAGGTGTTAGTCTCCCACTCATCTATCAGAGACTTCATCATGGGAGTAAAATCAAGTGAGAAGAGAGCATGATGGGTGACAAAAATCATGGAATATGATGTGACTATTAAGGCCACAAAGTTGGTAAGAGGTAGTGCACTCTGCAAGTAGATTGCTGAGGATGCGCAGAGTGAACCTGAGGCTTCATTATTTCTAGATGAAGACCTCCCCTGCGTGTAGAACATGAATAGAATATAGACCCCAGTGCATGTGTGACTGGATGAAGGACATGATCACATTCCTTTCGAGGTGCATACCCTCCCGGTTTGAACAAAGCAAAGAGAAGGCATATGAGGTTACAATCTATCCCTTATGTTTTGATTGATGGAATTCTCTTCAAAAGAAATCTAGATGGCGTGTTGTTAAGATGTATCAATGGTGCGTAAACTAAAAAAGTGTTAGTAGAATTTCATGATGGATTCTGGTGGACACTTCTCTGCCAAAACTACAACAATGAAGATCATAATGGTAGGTATCTTTTGGCCTACCCTATTTTCAGATGCACATAGGTGGGTCACAAAATGCAAGGAATGCACTTTCTTTGTAGGAAAGAAAATATTGGTAGTGCTTCCCCTCGACCAATCCAAGTGGATCAGCCTTTTTGTGCAATGGGGTCTGACTTCATAGGCATGATCAATCCACCTTCAAGCACTGGACATAAATGGGTGTTGAAAGCTACAGATTACTTCACCAGATGGACAGAAGTTATGTCACGCTTAAGGAATCAACTGAGGTAGTCATCCTTGACTTTCTCGAAGGTTTAGTCACAAGGTTTGGTGTTCCTCAAACCATTATCTCTGATAATGCAAAGGCCTTCCTTGGTGCTAAAATCACTGATTGGGCTCTAAGTCTGGGCATTTACCGAAAACTCTTCCAACTATTACCCTCAAGGGAAATGGTCTAGCAGAATCAACAAACAAGAACCTGATCAGAATCATGAAGTGCACAATGAACATCAGCCAAAGATAGTGGCATACGAAGGTCTTGCGCGTGCTGGGTAGATAGAATCACAGTAAAAAAGGCAATAGGAACTTCACCTTACAAGCTTGTCTATGGCAAGGAGGTTGCCCTTCCTTTGACACTAGAACTAAATTCATTGGCACTTTCCCAACAGCTAGAATTTGAGGGCGTGGATCAGAGAGAAATCAGGATGGCAGAGCTGGTTCATCTTGAAGAGCTCTAGAAACTCTTGCCATGATCAAGCTAGAACAACATCAACAAGCAACAAAGAAATGGTTTGATCAGAAAGGCTAGGCCTCAAGCTTTCAAAGTTGGGGACTTGGTTCTAAAATGGGATGTTGATAGAGCTAAACCAGGGCACCATTCAAATTTTGATGCACTTTGGAGTGGCCCATACATCATCAAGTCCTGTAAAGAAGCTAACTCTTTTGAGTTAACTCATCGGATGGAAGCGCACTACAAATCCCAATAAAATGGGATCTATCTCAAACCCTTCCATTAGGTTTGTTACATCATGTTGTATATATTAAAGTAGTTTCAATTCCTCCAAGTGTGCTCCATGCACATTGTTTGTTTATACATAGTTCTTTCCCCTCACGTGCTTCTTGTGTGCATGCTCTTTTGTTACTTCAGAATGTAGAGCTTCTCTCAGTAGTTGTGAGATTCAAAATAGAGTGTAGATATGATTTTCAAGTGATTACAGGGGCATTTTCATGATTGAAAGACTCCATGCCCAATGGATGCTTCAAGGCTATTGATCTCTTTCATCTAGTAGGTAGATGGCCCCAAAGTTCACAAAATTGTTATCCAAATAGCTCTCCTAGCAATTTGGATAACTTGCATACACATTCTAGCCCTAAGTTATTCATCGAAGAATTGCGCATGCTCAAAATCACTTGGCACTTTCCTTGTCTTTCTAGTTTTCCTCATGTGCTCCCTTTCCTTTTCTCCTTCCACTTCTCCCTTGTGCCCACATTCCATGCATTTCTTCACCTTCTTTCTAGTCATCTTGCACCTCCAAAGATTTAATCCAAAAGGGGAGACTCGAATAAGCTCAATTCCCTCCACGTGTCCCAGGCCCATGCACCTTCTCTCCTCCATGCCCAATCCAGGTTCACCTTCTTTCTAGTCAGCCAAAAATGTCTCAAAAAAGTGGAAGATGGGGTGGGCCCAAAAAAAATTACTAAGTATAGAAGTGCCTATGGAAGATTCCACATGTCAACCCGATGCTCCTTCAAAGGAAAAATCTGAGTGGGTTTCTAAATGAGTGCGGAGCCTCCACGCGTCTAGTTTCATAAAAGGATAGGGTTGGGGTTGAATAGTCAAAGCATTGAGATAGGCCAGTGGAGGGTGCCAAGTGTCAAACACATGCACTAATTCAAGAAAAATTGGGGAGGGTTTCCAAACAAGTGCCGAGTAGCTTCGTGTGTCCCGGTCGGATATATGACTGCTGTAAGAAAAAGACTTAGCCAAAACATGAAGAAACCGAGTAGAGCCAGAGAAGAAGCCACGTGTCATCCCAATGCAACTTCAAAAGAGAAATACAAAGGCTGCCCTCAGACATGTGCCAAGCCCTCCATGTGTCTGGTTTCAAAAAGGGGCCCATTTTGGTAGTTGGTTCCCACCATTTTATACGGACCCGATTCAAATTTCAAATGAGCATATCTTTTGACTCAAATGCTCAAAAATGAAAAAATCAGCACCATTGGAAAGATCTCGGCCCTCATCTATGCCATGGAGATCTAAAACTTTAATTTTGGAGAGGATAGGTGGGGAAAAAATGAAGAAAAATTCTTTGTGCCATTAATAAAGGATCTATTTTGCCCCCAACAACTAGATCAGATCGATTTGATCGATCTCATTCCTTCCTCCTCCTTCGAGGCACCCAAACAAGTAATTGATAGACATGATAGATTTGGGGTGGATTTTAGAGAGGAGGCATTTAATGATGGTAGTTGAGCTTTGAATTAGTTTTGAATTATTTTCTCTCTCTCTCTTCCTTCCTCTATGTTGAATCTATAAAGGAAGGTCGGGGCTCATTGTAAAGGGTTGGACACTCGGATCCTTACGCATTTTGCTAAGGACACCATATTTTCTATATTTTGAGTTATGAGACTCTCCATGTTGGCTCTTGCATGTGGATATCGGCCTCCTTCATCATTGTAATAGTTTTGTGCATTTTTGGAAGTAATAGAAGCATCATTTTGTGACTATTCTTTCCTAAATGTGTTTGCATTCCTTCTTCTTGCCCTTTTTTGCATTGTGTGTTGTTGTGCTATTTCAGGTCCCCTGCAGTTCCATATTTGGTTGTGTTCCATGAGAATGATTTGGTGAATGCGTGTTTTGTTGTGCTACTGTGCCTAGCCTCCTTTCACACATTCCCTATCATTCTTGCTCAGAACAGATAGTGTTCATCCCTCTTTTTTGGTGTTATCACCTTTTAGTGTAGTTTACTTCATGTTATCCTTCTTTCCCTGGTCCCTTGGCATTCTTAGCTTAGTTTTTTGAGCAAGTGATCCTCGATAGACGTAGCCCAAATTGGGTGAACCACGTTAAATATTGTCTTTATGTTTTGTTATTTTATTTTCCGCACTTTTATTTTAGGTATGTAATATCTTTCGCATAATAAGCTTCTACTATATTGTAATTATGTGGAATTGTTCTGCATATTTTATCCCTTATTTCCTAACAAACATAATATTGTCAACCACCAATAGAAGATACCCGAGCCAACCCCCATGCATGTGTATGAACAAGCTCTAACTTTTGTTCCTTTTTGGTTCAACCAACCTTGAGAAATATCACACAGTTTTGTTTCCCATACACACAATGCTCACAAAAGTCCAGTCTATGTTTTTCAAATCTGACAACTTTCCTTATGAATGTAAAATATTCATCCCCTTCTCACTCATATGACCAAGTTTGTGATACCATAGAGTTGTGTCTATACCTTTAATAGCTAAAATAGAAGATGGATCTTTATTAATAATGGATAAATATAAACTACCTACTATCTTACCTCTTGCAACCACAAGATCACCCTTAGTATCTTTCAGAGATCTGTTGTAAGTGTAACCATACAACCCTCATCTCCTAATTACCCTACGAAATTAGATTCATCCTCAGGCTAGGAACATGTATGAAATTAGTCAACACCCAAGTGTTACCATTCTGAAATTTAACTTGAGCACTACCTTTTCCAACAATGTTACACATTTGGTCATCACCAAGATATACATTCCCAAAATTCACTTAAACATAATCTTGAAAATATTGTCTATGAGGATTGCATGAAATGAAGCACCAGAATCTAAAACCCAAGATTCTAATTTACTATCCAAAGAAATAATAATATCATGTTGTAACAAATCACCTGCTACATTTTCCTCTTTGTTCCGTTATTTTTATCTTTCCTTGATTTTAAATACCAACAATCTTTCTTTGCATGTCCTATTTTTCCACAATTCTAGCATACCATCCTGCTTCTAGATTTAGATCTTCCCTTATTATACCTTCCACGGTGTCCAAGAATCTTTTCTTTTCCATATGTCATCCCTTGTTCTATACGCTCAAAACATTACCGGATGACTCACTGTGCTTTTTCTTCTCATCTCTTCACTAAGAATCACACTAATAACATCATCAAACTTTAAAGTTATTGAACCACAAACATAATTAATCACAACCATAACCAACGTATTCCAACTTTTAGGAAATGAGAACAAAATTAAAATGTCCCTAACTTCATCATAAAAATTTATTCCTACTGAGCTTAATTGACTAGTAACCATGTTGAATTCATTTAAATGATCATTTATTGACTCACCTTCTAACATATTCTTACTAAAAATTTCACGAGAAATACCTTGTTGGAGAAGTGAGGTTTTTCATACAATTTACCCAATGTTTTCATCGGTTCTACCATTTTCTTTTCCTTAGAAATATTGAAAGATATTGATTCTACTGTGCATAACCATATGGTTCCCAATGTCTTCTTCGATCAAGAACATCCCATTCTTCATCTCTGCATAGTTGATGGCTTCATAGCTTTCCCTTTCAATGGTAGATACAGAGTTTTTTTCTATATGTAGTCCTCCACTTGCATCTTCCATAGCTGAAAGTTCTAGCCATTAAAATTCTCAACCCTGAACTTGCTATCTTCTCGTAATTTCTCCCACTTAAACGAGAAACCCTCCGGTGAGATTTTTTACGCCAAAACAAAATCTAGATTGGATACCAGCTATTAGGATCGAAATACACAAGAGAAATAAAAGTGGAAGTAAAACATAAATAAAAGAAGCATGCAATCATAAGATAAACCCAATATTTAATGTGGTTCACCCAATTTTGGCTACATCCACTAGAAAGCAAGCCGAGGCTTATCCTTTATTCAGGTCCGAGGAATACAATAAAATTTTCTCTTGTTCATTCTTCAAAGAGTAAATCCATGCACATATATATAACTTGTGCACCTCTTTGTAAAATTTTTATTCAACCACAAAAACCTAAATATAACATGCTTATAAATAAGATAAATATAAAAATAACAACTCTTGTCTATTAATAAGACATTTCTATTTTTATCCATGGTCATGCATTCCTCCCAAAAATAGGAAAAATAAGCCACCACTTTAATTTGCATTCAGACTCCACAATTTCAATTATATCATTCCAAGATTTTAAAAGCGTAGCACATTGGATCTAATCATGGCCTAGATAGAGCTAATTAGGTATATTATATTTTTTCACAACAAATTTGATACCCTTCCATACCAAAAATGTGAAGAAGATTGATATGGATGTTGTACAAAATGTGGATGTAATACGTGATATTTTCAAGCATTTAAATGCTAAAACCTTGGTTGTGGCCTCTTGTGTGAGTAGATGGTGGAATGAGGCAGCCATGCATGACAGTGGCTTGCGAATTGGTTGGGTGCCTCAGGTATGTGGTGAGTGTTCTCGGGGGATTCAGGGGTTTGCATGTCAAGTGGTTATGTCCTTTATTGATCACAAATGATAGTGCTTTCAAAGAAGATAATTTTACTTGGAGTGAGGATCAACTTGAGAGATTTTGTTATCTTTGTTTTCTTGGGGAGTATTGCGAGAGAATTGGGCACTACAAAATTACGACTTCATCCTTTAATATATTGTACTCTACTTGTTATTTTTTATTGTCCTATACTGCAAAGCAACAATAATAATACCGAAAAATAGATCTGTGAATGCCCTAAGAAGACAACGAATGCCGGATCTGCATTGAAATGAAAAACAATCTTAATGCCACGTGGACGAATAAAATTATGTAGTACATCAATGACTAATTAAATATTTTCCCTTTGTTTGATGTTATATGTCAAACTGAGGCCTCGCTTCATTATAGAACGCCTTCGGGCGTGATTAGGAATTAAAAGCGTAGAAAATTTAAACCCACAACAAGATATTCACCAAGGATAATAACAAGAACATTGGGTTCAAGAGCAATGGAAATCCAATGCCCATATTGTTTTTTGAACTTGCAAGCCATTATATATATTATCTTGAACCAAAACAATAATAGCACTATGGTCTGTATGAGTTCCTAGCACTTTATCCGGTTTTGGACAAGGTGGATAAAAATTAGCCCAAGAGAAAAGATTGTACTCTTCAAATTCTTCAGTGAGTATGCCTTAATCCTCTAATATAATCGTTAGAAAATGGATCATAAGTTTGATACTCTCCTCCCCTAACATATCTATTGTTTACGTGTACACGCAATGAGAACCACAAATTAGAAAATGAAAACAAAGAAAGATGATGCATTATTTAATCTTTTCTTAATGAACCTATAGTCTACTGGTGTTGATGGCGAGAAATGGAAAGCTTTGAGAGAATGAGAGGAAATGAAGGCATATAGGGAATCCATCAAGTCACTTTTTTGCCCTCGAATCATTATGTCCTCTGTCATAGTTACTAGGTCTCTCATAAATCCTCGAATTTCAATCATATAAAAATAAAACCACTTCTGTATAGCCCTATATTGATATGGGCATTGAAAATGAGCTCACACTAACCTTGATTTCATATATTTAATATTGAGAGACATTGATTCTACTTGCACCTTTTCTCGTATAATAATAATTCAGTGTCACTTTACTATTCTTCTCAAGAATGCGTAAGAGTAATGGAAGTGGGGAGGAATCTCATGAAGGAATCCCTTATTTCGGTTGCTATAAATTGGTTACTCTTCCATAAAACCAATCCAAGGATGTAATTAGTGTAAAATGGAATTATAAGACTAAGCAAGATGTTGATGGAAAAGTGCAAAAACATAAAGCAAGGCTAGTTGTAAGGGGCTTCACACAATATCATGGTATAGACTTCAATGAAACATTTGCACCTGTTGCATGGTTGGACACAGTTAGGACCGTATTGGCTATTGTTTCCCACAAGTGGACTATGTACCAAATGGTTATGAAGTCAAACTTTCTAAATGGCTATCTAAGTGTATGTGGAACAACCACAAGGCTATGAGATACTGGATCATGAAAACAAGGTATATAGGTTGAAAAAGACACTTTATGGATTAAAGCAAGCTCCTAGAGCTTGACAACCACATTGACTCCTATCTCATTCAAAATGGTTTCCAAAGAGGCAAGTGGTTGTGAGCCAACCTTGTACATCATAGTCAACAAGCAAGGTAACATTCTAATTGTTTTCTTGTATGTGGATGATCTAATTTTTATTGGTGATCTTAGCATAGATGCTTTCAAATCAGCAATGAAGAGTGCATTTGAAATGACTGATTTGGGGATTATGAGATATTTTTTGGGCATTGAAGTCCATAAATATAATGTTGGTATATTTATTTCTCAATCTAAATATGCAAATGAGATCTTGAAGAGATTCAATATGGAAAAGTGCAAGGCAGCCCCAACATTGGTCATGATGGGATTGAAGCTAAGCAAGGAGGATGATGGACCATGTGTGGATCCTACATTGTTCAAGAGGTTGGTTGGAAGCCTTATGTATCCGACTACCAAAAGGCCTAATATTATGTATGGTGTAAGAATAAGTTCAAGTATTATAGAGTCTCTAAAAGACTCTTATTGGTAGGTTGGTAAGATAATACCGAGGTATGTGAGTGGTACAAAGGACTTTGGCATATTGTACTCGACTTTAGATGATTTCATTCTTATTGGGTACACTGATAGTGATTGTGGGGATAGCATAGATGATAGGAAGAGCACTTATGGGTATGATTTTCACTTTGGTACAGGTGTTGTGTCATGGGCTTCAAAGAAACAACCTATTATGACACTTTCTTGGTGAAGCTGAATATGATGCATCCACTAGTGCTACTTGTAAATTTTTTGGATATGGAGGACATTGAAATACTTATCGTGTGGTCAAAAAGAAGCCACAACAATATTTTTTGACAATTGTTCAACCATAGATTTTTCCAAAAATCATATTCTTCATAAGTGAACTAAGCATATTGATACTAGTAATCATTTTATAATACGAGATAGTAAACAACAAATAAATTTGTCTATATTTTTGCAAGTCTGAAGATCAGTTGGCTGACATATTTACAAATCCATTGGTGAAGGAGACATTCCAGTATTTATGAATTTTTTTAGGAGTTTTTGATCTTGCAAATGTATGCAGCTCTGAAACTAATTCCATATTTAGCTCCATAACGTGTAGCAACAATTTTAGAGAAGCTTGATGCAATTTTTTATGATCCCGGCAATTCATAATTAAGGGGGAGTATTCGAAATCAATTATGACAACTAGGCGTTCACCTTATAATAGGATATGCATGTAATGCTATCTAGAATCTTTTTTTGCCTTTCTACAAAAGAAAAAGAAAAGAAGTCGGTTTGCATTAAAAAGAGAATAGCATTAAAAATATATATATCAATCTAGCTCAATCATGGAGAATTCTAGAAAAAAAAATTAAGAACAATGTATGCGAGTTTGTGTGCAATTGTGGCTGCTATTTGTAGATGGTGAATATATTTATGTAAGCTGAAGTTTTTTTATGCCTAGATCTGATCTTGATAAATAGTTGTAGTAGTTGGGTTTTTTTCTGCGCCAAAATTTTGGGTTGTGTCATTTATATGCTCTGTTTTGTTTAGGGTTTAAATTTATTGTGTTTATAAGTATATTATTTGGATTTATTTATGCTTCTCATCTCCTTCACATCTTTATTTTTCTGAACTTACAAACCATCACAAATATTATCTTGAACTGAGAATAGTAATAGCACCATGGTCTCAGTATGTGCATGAGTGCCCAACACTTTAATCGGTCCCGAACAAGGTGGATAAAAATCAGCCCAGTAGAAAAGACAAGTAGTCTTCGAATTCTTGATGGGTATGCGAAAAATCCTCTAATATAATTATTAGCAAATAGATCATAAGTTTGATACTCTCCTCCCCTAATGTATCGATTGTTTCGTGCAAGTGTAATAACAACCACGTTAGAAAATGAAAACAAGAAAGATAAATAATTGTTTGTGCTTTTCTTAATGAACCTATAGTCTGCTGGTGTTGATGGCCATAGATGGCGAGCTTTAAGAGAATGGGGGGAAAGGAAGGCATAGAGGGAATCCATCCAGTCACTTTGCTGCCCTTTGAATCCCTCTGTCTAGCCATAACCAGTAGTTTGATCTCGCTTACCCTTCTCTCTAGCCCATTTCATTTTTCCCTCTGTTGGAAGCTCAAAAAATTCCCTTGCCACTTTCCTTGCATTCTCTACCACATCTGCAGCAATACCATGATTAACCACCTGTATTCACATAATTCCTTAGCTACAAATCAAGGGATTTTCAGTGTTGAATCAATTTAATAAAAAATTTAAATGCTGAATTACTTGGAAGAATCCACGTTCCTGGCATGCGAGAATAGATTTTTCTTGCTTGTGTTATTGTTGAGAGGAAGACATGTCAATTAGGGAAATCTCCTCAAATAACACATCTTCTTTCTCAAATGAGGGCTTGCCTTTCCTTTTAATAATGAACTTGGGAGGCACTTGAGTGAGGTTCGAACGTAATGGTCAAGTGTGGGAGCCATCTCAAAATAAGTGTGTAAAACCATTGAATTCATATTTCCTTCCTCCAACCATTTCTAATAACATCATTATGATATAAATAACATAGGTATATCTACCAATACGGCTGTCATGATTTTGTTTGTTATTTATCAGAAACATAGATATCCACATGATCTATTTGATAGAATTTGGTCTCCCAGACTTAATAGACCTCCCAACTATTAGCACTGAAAAGAAAGTATCCGGTGGAGTGGCTTATGACCGGCCTCGATATATTGTGATACAAACAACAAATACAAATAGAAAATTCAAAACAACATATGCATCACTATTTTTGTTCTCTTTCTATAGTTTGATTTTATTCTTTGATCATTCTATGAACTTGTTTACATGGATATTCATGGTACAAAAGATCTTTGTTAGTTCGGTCATTGCTTTATAAGATCAGCAGCCCTTAATTCTTTGGTTTTTGTATTTGTGTACATTGGCTTTGCAAGACACTCTAACTCTTTTTCTTAGTTAGAAAGTATATAATGCCTCCAAAACCAATGGGCCAAAAAAAACACTTTTGTTGTATGGTTCGACTACATTCAAAAACTACTTGTGAACAATAGTTGTTTTCATTTCCCCTTCCATTTTTCATGAATGCTTTCACAATCTTGTTAGTACTTCCGAAGGCAACACACTATAAGTTTCACATAAATTTAACCAATTATTATTATTTGCACTTTTTAACCAATTAGAAATCATTCTTATTATTATAAGCAAATATAAAATGCTCGCATTAATAATAAATATTATTAAACCGCAATTACTTTCTTTATTTTGGGAATATAGTAAAGTTTTTTTCCTAATCTACCATTTTTGAAATTTTGTTACGTTTGGTGTTCTATGGCGATGTAGGATCCAATGGGACCAGATCCTAACCCACCCCATGATGTTTCTATCACCACACGGGTGCTCCTTCCGATACTTGGAGAGATGTGACCGCTTTGGATCTCCGAAACATTTCCATCTTGGGAAGCTTCGCCTAAGGTAGTTGATGGGACCTTTTCCTTGCAGATCCCTACATCGATTATTGATGCTACTCGGACTTCAAGGAGTTGTTGCTTATAGGAAAGATCATGGGCCCCCATCCTCCTCTAGAAGAGTTAATAAAATGGGTACAAATTAAATGGGCCCCCCGTGGTTTGTTGGAGATTACAGCATTGCCCAATGGTTTTATACTTTTCACTTTCATCCATAAAGAGGATTTCACGAGGATGCTTTCGGGAGGTCCTTGGTTTTGGCGGGAGAGGCTTTTATCTTCAAAATTGGTCTTCAAGATTCAATCTACGTATCGAAACTATTACTCGGGCATCGATCTAGGTTTGCCTTCCGATCTCCCCTTGGAATTTTGGCACATTGCAGTCATTGAAGGTATTGCTTTATCCTAGGAACTCTTATTGTTATTGATCAAGCAACTAGAGCTGGTTCTAGATTCATTCATGTCAAGGTTTTGTGTTAATGTTGATATTAGCATTCCATTACCTTCCTCCATTAAAATCTATTCAAACCTAGGAACATGGGTGTAGCCTTTTGAATATGAATACATTCCTCAAGCTTGCTCAGTGTGTAAAAGCATAGGTCATAGGGCCCAGGCATGCCCATCAAATCCAAAGCCTCTAAACCTAAGGAACAGTTGCATTCACCAAAGAAAAAAGGGAAAAACATCCCCAAAATTACTGAGGCATGAAGAAAGCACCTCTAACCCATTCGAAGTATTGCAAGAGGAGTGACAAGTATATTTGGATTTACATGGCTCCCATCCTTAATGCCTCATATGGAACAACTGTCAGTCCAGATGGTTGTTTATTTTTCACCCCTTGCAACTATTTTTCCTGGCACACATCCACTCCTGGATCAAACCTTGGCCTTGACAATCTCTCCCCTGGAGATCCATGCTTCCTTACCTTATTTTGAGCATCCCTTGTGTTTCACCACTCCCCCATCCTCTCCCTCGTTTTGTGATCTTCTAGAGACATCTGTTAACCTTGATATCCCCACACTAGATGGGTCAGAAGTTTTTACATCCTGGCTCTTATTCCCTTTTTAGGTCATCCCCTTTTGGAAGAAAAATCTATTCTATCATCCCCTCAACCTCATTATCTCGATGAACACAATCCAGCCAAAAACCAAGGGTTGTAAGAAGATTGTGGATGTGGGAAACAAAAATGGTAGGGAAGGCCTACCTCCCATGCCAAGATTCAAAAATAAACCTCTCAAAACATTGCACAAGGAACGCAGGCCACTCTCACCATGCAGGGGGAAACATAAATCTAAAAAATGAAGCTCTTCTCTTGGAATGTAAGGGGAATTAATGCTCCCCAGAAAAAAAGAGTCCTTAAAGACCTCAGACTTAAACACTCTCCAGACATTTTGATGTTACAGGAAACCAAATTGAAAGATGATGATATTTTCCTAGGATATGGCCTAATGCTTCAATTCTCTCTCAGATATCTGTTGGTAACTCAGGAGGCATATGTACATTCTAGAACCCCAAAGTTCTTTTTGGGAATGCATAATCAAAACTCCCCATTTTTGGGGAATGTTTTTCAAGAAATAGGATCTAGCTTTGGTTGGATTGTTGTAAATCTATATGCTCCTAATCTGGAAATGAGTAGGGAAAATACGGAAAGACTTGTTGGAATTCTGTAACTCCTGCAAACATTTACCTTGGTTAATTGTTGGTGACTTCAATACTCCTCTTTATGCCTCGGAAAATCAAGGTGGGTCCAATTCCAGTACTATCAATATGGATTCTCTGGGAAAATTTATCAAACAAGGTGAATTCTTTGAATTTTATCTACATGGAGCTTCCTTTACTTGGTCTAATCATAGGCTTGGGAGTAATCATATTCAAATAAAATTGGATAGGATGCTTTGTTTTATGGATTGGATTAATCATTTCAATGATTTTTACCTGATGGCCCTCCCTAAAGTTACATCAGATCATTTTCCTTTACTTCTAAATGCTACTCAAATGCAAACTTCTAAAAACCTCCCTTTCGGTTTGTGTTATCTTGGCTTCAAAATCACAATTTAGATAAAATTATTGCTGAGTGGTGGAAGATTGATTTTCTAGGTCTCAGCTATGTATAGATTCTCTAAAAATCTCAGTTATGTAAAGAAGAAGCTCAAAATATGGAAAATAAATGTTTTTGGAGATATTCAGAAATGAAAGGATCGAGCGTTCTTTAAAGATTGTTGAAAAACTGCTAACATTGAGATTAAAGGTAGATCTCCCTCTCTACACCAACAAGAATTATCACTACTTAGTGACTATCACAATACCCTTGCTGAAGAAGAAATTTACCGGAGGCAAAGATCTAGGGCTATTTGGTTACAAAGCAGGGGTCGAATTGTTGGTACCATAAAAATAACTTCAAGTAGAGCAACAAATGGGACAAGAAGTCCCTCCTCTTTCGTGTGAGAGGTTCCCTTATTCATTATGGAAGTTGGATATCATGAAAGTGTTTCCTAAATAGATCATCAATTACAGAAGTACAGAGGAATCAAGATGTGGAAATGAGCAGAAAGGCACCATTCAGAATTATAGATGACAGATTAATTCCTTATGCATGCCAGAATACAGCGAATTGGAATAAGATCATTTGTACCCACATTAATAAGATGAAATTTGAAAAGACACATAGTTCTATGAATAACATCTACAAGAATACAAAGCTTCTCAGCATAATGCAGACAAATGATCTAACAATATTTGATAGATAGCTTACGAATAAAAAGAATCAGATAGACAAAGAATGAAAAATCCTTCTGTATTGATTGCTTTATGATTTCTTTACACTTTCAAAAATAAGCCAAGTTCCTTCCTCCTTTACAATGGCAAAGAGAGACCATTATATAGTTTACAAAATAGTTACCTTTAGTAACTACTTCTTTTAACTAATGTTTAGTTAAAGGGCTGCTAATCGCAATACCCCAACTAATTACAATAAATCCAAGATGAAGAAAAGAAGAAAGGAGAAGAAGACAAGTGTTCATGATTGGGAGGGGCCCACTGATTTGAGGATCCACTGTCTGAATCTTTTCAACGCCTCTGCTATGTCTCTGCCTCGTGGGACCGATGTGTTGGTAGTGGAATGGGTCCAAAATCGAGGCACTTCTCCATCTCTTTGTCGAATTTGACGTGCGTATGATGATCTTTATTTGCTTCTTCGATAGCAGATTGGAGAGAGTAGATTTCCTTCATCTTTTCTTTTGAAATGGAATCCTCCTTGAACAAATTATCTTTGACAAAAGCTCTGAATTGAGCTTTGATTTCTTGCAAGGAGAGGGGTACACCAGAGGTCTCATCATGGAGGTGGCAATGTATGTCCTTGAAAGTAGATATTACCAAAGTCTTGAAGGCCTCACCCTTCTGCCAGCTATTTTTTAATTCTCCCAAAGCCTCTTCCAGCACCTTGATTTTCCATTCCACGCTATATACCCATGATTTTGACAAGTTATCCTTTGCATCATCGAAGACCTTGCTTGCCATTAAAATATTCTCATCAGTTTGTCCCATGAGGTGAAGGTCTACTATACAGCTGCTCCAGAGTTTGAGCTCTTTATCTATATTTCCAATAGTGGAGGAGAGCTTCTGTTGTAGATTATTCACCTTCTCATTGAGTTTGAAGGCTTCACCAATGAAATTCAACCCTACAATGAGCATGTCATCCACCATGGCCTCCATAGCCCTTCCATAGATAGAATACCTGTGTATATCTTTGATACTCTGCACTTCATCTTGGCTGAGAATCACAGGTGGTGGAAGAGTAGTCAGTGGGGTAGGATCTAAAACTTATCCTTGGATAGCAGTGACTTGATGAAACCTGTAAGAACCTGAGCCTGCTCCTCCAACTGCTCTATGGTTTGTTGCCCTTTCTCTACCCTCCCAATGACTCTGGTGACTGTTTCCTGAAGATTGTGGATCTCACCTTCAGGGGTAGACTCTCCCATGGGAATCCTTGAGAGCTCAAGGTCGGATGTTTGCAAATCATGCTCTGGTTTGTCTACTTTGGGCTTGGCTATCTCCTAGGAATTGTTGGCCTTAAGCATCAGATACTATTCTAGAAGTAGTCTGGCCTTCTTGGTGGGAGTAGGAGGAGTAGTGCCTAACAAGGCCGCCACAACATCAAAGTTGGGTCCGAGATTTGGAGAAGAAGACTTTCTCTTCCTACTATCGACGAGAGGCTACACCCATGCAAAAGAGGAGGAAGAAGAAGAAGGTGGGGCAAGAGGACCGAGAGACAGAGAACTCATAGCACCCAAGGGTGTGCACGGCTGTTGCTTCTAGTTGAGATATGAGTGGGGCACTTGGGACTCGGGGCTTGGTGCGGAGGAATCAACGGTGCTTGGAAGTTCAGTGCTTTGAACCTCCTTTTCTTTATCTGTAGGAGCTTCTGGAGCGCTTGTAGAAACTGGCACTTCACTCTCCTCACTTTCACTGAGAACAATAATGTTCTCTGGTCCTGAAGGCAATTCTGAATGCTTCCTTAGGGGATCTTCCTCCACAGGTTCCTTCTTAACTTCTTTGATTTTCTTCTGATACACTTGGGTGGATGAGGAAGGAGTGGAAGATGTAGGACCTTTAGTTGATGAGGAAGGAGGGGTCTATACAGGTACTCCTGAATCAGGTGACAATGCCTCCTTTCTTGGTGTTGAGGTGTCTTTGGAGGAGGACTCACCTGAGTGCCTTCTGAGTTCGCGAACTCTCCTGTCAAACCAGATTTTGGTTCTTACCAAGACAGGAGCTAGGATTTCTGCCAGATCATCCTTCTCCTTTTTGAACCAATCCAAATCCTCCAAGGGAGTGTGTTTGACCACGTTGTCATATTCATATGAGTACAGGTCAGAATTATCATCCTGGAGTCCTTCAGGAACTTGGTACAGGTTAAGCTCTTGAATTAATTGAAGAGAAAACCTGCCATAATGTCTCCTCCTTGCTTCAAAATCATCAGCACAATCAGCCCAATAGTCCTCTGTGTCTACCCTATGATGATAAGTGATTTTGATATTCTGCTCAATAAATTTCTTCAAGTCAAAACAAGTTCTTGGCTTGAAGAAATGGACAGTGATGGGAGCTAGGGCTCTTTCTATGTTTTGAGCATCTAGAGTTGTTTTGCAGGTGTAGTTTCCCAAAGTGATGGGGAAGTGCAAGCCAGTAATTTTCTTATCCCTGCAGGTTCTGTGCAACTTGTCTAATTTCCTGCATACCTCTATCAAGGCCATTTTATCATTGCAGAACATGGGGAGCTTAAGAGGAGTGCTCTCATAGCCTGCAAGCCTGATATAGGAGAATTTCCTAAACTGGATGAAGTAGGCACCATATTTTGAAATTAGGTTCATGGCTTCATCAGAAAATCTTCTCATTGTGTCGCTCTCCAGAAGCCTGACAATGTACATGGTGAAAGCATCATTCACCCTTCTAAAGTTGCGATTGCTAGTGTCCAGGGTGAACTGAGGGCAGTAGGCATATACGGGGTCACCCTTATGAGCATCAATGTATGAGAATCCAAACCATTGCCTCGATGCTGCTAGAGTATACATCAAGTATGAAGTCATGTAAAATTTCTTTGTTTGTTGTACATTGGACAACTACTCTGCTAGGTTCATACTGATGATCTCTACCCAATTGATATTCTGAGTTCCTTCGCACACTATATTGATAAGTGGGCACATCCAGAAATGGAACTCATTGGTAGAGGGTAAGCCCATGACCCGAGCTAGTAGGATTATAAAATATGATAGTTCCTCATTGAAATCGGCATGGAACAGAACCTTGGATAAATGGGACGCCCCCTTTTTAGGGTTTTTAAGCTAGGACTTTGCCACCCGCGCCTTGTATTTCTCATTGTCCTGATCGAAGAGGGCCTGTGCCTAGTTTTGAGAGATAACTATAGAATTTTCCATCTCCGGAATCCTTAGGGCAGTGCCAATGGTGGCAGCATCTAGCTTGGTGATGAGTTCTCCATGCACGTTTGTTAGTTCACTCGAGTCGGGATTGAAATGAGCTCCGCAGGAGAGTACTATATCTGCACACTGTACTGAGATTGGGAAACCACCGGTGAATGCCAAGCCGCTATCATGAATCATTTGTGCCATAGGAGAAGGGTTTGAGTCTGTCATTCTTTCCCAGAAATCCCCAAAGTCAAGGTGGCGAACTTCACTATGTCCCGATATCGGGAGCAGCAGAGACTCGAGCGGTGAGATTTGCTCCTGACCTTGAAATTTAATCTTCATGTTGACAGTAATTTGAAAAGCAAGATTGTAGTCTGAACTCAAGGTGAAATTGTAGGGGAAATGGATACGTGCGTAGGAATTTGATCGCAAGGGTATGGGCAATAGATAGCAAGAAAGCAGTGTGCAAAAACACATAGGGGGCAGTTCATTATATAGTTGTTTGGGAGAGAGAAAGACAATTAATGTGCATTAAATACACATCTACCAACTTGAAAAGCAAGATATTTGGGAAGAGCGGGAAAAATTAGCTCGGATGGCCTTTGGTTCATTTGGGACACGTGGGACGCGAAAGCGCGATTCGGCCGAAACGGGCGACGCGGGAAAAAGATGCACAAATGTTTTCGGGACATGAGGGACAAAAGTATGGAGTACGATTCGGCCGAATCGGATGAAAAGTGAACATTGAGCCTGGGTGAACTTGTGTTACTTGGGAAAAAAAGTTCGACGGCGCGAAAGAGGTGGACTTCGGGTAAATCGGCCGATCGGCGAACAGGGAGCCCGAATGAACTTGGGACATTTGGGACAAAAATGTCTGACAGACCCGCAAATCACACAAAATGACCCAAAAAACATAGATTCTTTCCAATTTTTTGACTTTTCACATTACCAGGACAACAGAAAAAGTGTTTAACTTAAAAATTTTCAATTTTGAACTTCTCAAAAGCAGGGAAATTTTGAGTGGACAACAATTTGGCTCCTTACGGGGATGACTTGGCATAAGTCTCAAAAGAATGAGACAAGGCAAGAATTCAGAAAAACTAGGGGAAGTAGAACAGTACCTTATCCATTGGGCCACGGAGTCAAAAGCAAACCAATACAAAAGACAACACAAACAAACAACACAGGAAAATAAGGAAAGGAAAGAGAAACACTGCTATACAGAATATACAAAGGACCTCCTAATCACCTAAGACTTAAACAATTTAGGTACTACCCACTATAAGGAAGTGGGAGAGAAGAACCATCCATATAATCAAGGTAAAAATAATTCTTACTAGCAAAGTGCCTGATCTTGAAAGGTCCGAGCCAAAGAGAATCAAACTTGCCATGGCTGCCACGAGGTTCATGCCTTTTATCCCATAACAAAACAATGTCTCCAACTTTGAAATCCCTGAACCTGGCCTTTTTATCAAACAAGACCTTTACTTTCTATTGGTGAGTAGATATCCTATCAAGCAACCTTCAACCTTTCCTTGTTCAATTGATAAAGGTACATGATCCTTTTATCAAAGAATCATGAAAGCGGTGTCTTCAATGGCTTTCATTGAGATGCAAGGTGGTAGCTCCATTATTATTCTTGGAAATTGAGCTTCACTCCATATACTACTGAAAAGGAGACATCCCAATGGCTCTCTTAGGTGTGATCCTATCTGCCCAAAGAGCATCATAGAGTTTCTTGTGCCAGTTCCTCTAGGACTCATTAACTAATTTCCTTATAATAGCCACAGATTTTTGTTTGTTGATTCTGCTTGTCCATTCCCCTGAGGATAATAATCTGAGGAGTGAGCCAGGGAGATGCCATATCCATAACAAAAATCCATCATCTCATTTGAAGAAAAATTTGAAGCATTATCTGTCACTATCTTGTTTGGCACACCAAACCTTATCAAGATGTTTTCTTTGATAAAATTGCATACTACTTTTGAAGTGGTACTCTTTACTGGAATGGCTTCTACCCATTTAGTAAAATAATCTGTGGCAGTTAATACATGGGTATGACCAGCACTAGAAGAGGGATTAAGTGTTCCAATGAAATCTAAACCCCATTGTTGAAAAGGCTCTTCGATCACAACTGGTTTAAGGGGCAAAGAGGCCAACTTGGGTCTACCCACGAAGGTCTGGCAAGCTTCACATTTATCAACCCACTTTGATGCATCTGTGAACAAGGTAGGCCAAGTAATATCCTGCACAAAGAATCTTATGAGCAAGTGATAGTTGATGAGTAGTGCCCCCACATGCTTGATTATGAAAAAGCTGAGAGGAGCTTTCTTTGTTGTTCCTGTCCACACATTTCAGAAACCTTCCATCCAATCCACGCTTAAACAAAGCATTTTCCCACAACACATATTGGGCTGATCTTAGCTTAATATCTCTCTTCTCCTTGGCAATCAAATGAGAAGGACATTCTTCATAAGTGAGAAAGTGTGTGATATCGGCATACCATTCATCAATCGAGCTAAGAAACAAAACAGTAGGAAGATCAACTTTATCTTCTGGTAAGTTGTGCTTAGCTCCCTCAGCGATGAGTTCACATAGGCCTTTTCCACGAATGAGCTTGGTTGGCCTGATGTCAACGTCATATTCTTGAACCTTGGTCACCCAGTTTCCTCTCTTGGATCTGAACTCCTGTTGTGTGAGAATGGACTTGATGGTTGTATCCGGTACAAATACTGTGGAGTGAGAGTTAAGAATGTAAAAACGAAACCGCTTGACCGCTTTAACCACTATGAAAGCATGTTTCTCCATTATGGTGTATTTTAACTCATGATTTTTTAGAATGTAGCTCATAAATGCAATTGGGAGTTCGTGATTATTAGAATCTTCTTGAGTCAAAAAAGCAGCAAAGGTGTTATCCGTGGCGTAGCAATAGATGATAAAATCTTTGCTGAAATCTGGACATGCTAAAATAGGAGTTTTAGCAATAGCCCTTTTAATACCTTCAAAGGCCTCTTTCCCTTCAGGAGACCAACCAAATGTCTATTTTCCTTTCATCATTTGAGAGATATTCAAAGTCAGCTCTGTGAAATCAGGAATGAATCTTCTTAGAAAGTTAATCTTACCAAAGAAAGAGTGTACTCCTTTCTTGCATTGGTTGGAAGGGGAATTTGTTGGATAGCTTGAACTCGCTCAGGATCAATTTTTATACCATCTTTGGAAACAACATGCCCCAATAATTTTCCTCTATGTGACACAAAAAATAGATTTCTTAGGATTTAAAGAGATCCCATGTTCTCTACATTTCAAAAGAACTGTTTCTAGATGCTGAAAATGATGCGCCTTGTTTTGGAAAATACAATCAAGTCATCAAGGTATACGACAATACACTTTCCTTTCAAACTTCCAAAGGCCAAGTCCATAGCTCTTTGAAAAGTGGCACCGGCATTAATGAGCCCAAAAGGCATCCTTTTGTAGGCAAAGGTACCCCAAGGGGTAGTGAAGGCCGTTTGTGTTGATCGTGGTATTAACTTCTACCTACGATTATATCTTGAGAAGCCATCAAGCATAGACAACATTTCAGATCCCGTCACAGCTTGCAAGACTTGATCCATCATGGGAAAAGGATAGTTATCCTTAAAGAAGCTTGATTCAGATTCCTAAAGTCGACACAGATACGAATCTCACCATTTTTCTTTCTAATAGGCACAATATTGGCAATCCATGTTGAATGGTGGATAGGAAAAATGATTTTGGCTTTTAATAACTTTTGTATTTCCTGAAAGATGGTGTCAGCTATCTTAGGATTGTATTGCCTCTGTTTCTGTCTGAAAGGCTTAATCCCAGGTTTGAGAGGGATGTAATGCTGCATCTCCTTTGGTTGAAAAGCTTTTAAATCTTCATAGGAATAAGCAAGAACATCTCTATACCTCCTTAGAAGATTAATCACTTTCCTCTTTTCTTCTGGTGTGCAACATTTTCCAATGTTCACGAGTTTAGGGTCAGTAGAACTCCCAATATTAATTTTATCATATTCAAGTTGATTGTTGAGGTCCAGTAGAAGCTTTAAACCTCACATACCTGTCATGTTTGTCAAACAATTCTTCTAAGCTTACCAATCCCTTTGGGATCTTGTTCCCTTTGAGTTTGATACATCCATCTTGATCTGCGCTCTTCTTCTTTGATGGTTTCTTCATTGAAAGGCACACTTTCACGAGGCAAATTGTCACTTCCTTCAAAAAACAACTATTCAAAGTTATCCTTGAGTTCTAAGAAAGAAAGCAGATGTTGATCATCATTGAAAACTTTCCAGTTACTTGCATTATCAGGTACACTAGGTCTATGAATCATCTCAATGGTAAACTTATCTTGAGAGAAGTCAAGGATGAGGTATCAATAATGACCCCGAGACTGCTAGTGAATCAGCCGGTGTTCTTCTCCCTAGGCACTGCTTCGATGGAGAAGGCATCAAGAAATTCAATAGAGTCCCAAACCTGATTCCTATAATGTTTCAATCTTCTATTTTTTACCTGGAAAAGGTTTCTAACTTGCTTGACAATCAGCTCCGCATCTCCACGAGCTAGAAGATTCTTCACACCCTTTTCTTTTGCCACTTGGAGTCCAAGGATGAGAGCTTCATATTCTGTTGTATTATTAGTATTTTCAAATTGTAACTTGAATGAGAAAGGATAGATGGTTCCCTCAGGAGACATTAATACTACACCAGCTCCAGAACCAGCTGAGGAACAACTTCCATCAAATTCTAATATCCAAACTCCATTGGGATCCTTAAGTGATTTTTTGGGAAGTTGGATCTCCTCAAGAGACATAATCATATAGTTGCCATGGCCCCTATCTTCATAAAGTATTTGTGCTTTGGGATCATATGTTTTTTTGTGATATACTCATATTGCTTTTCAGGAAACAACTTCTTCATTTGCCCATTAACGGTATGAGGGCATGTGACCAATCCATTTGAATTTCTCCACCCACATCCTTACGAAGTTCCTACTTAAACATCCCATATGAAGGGGAATATCTGCGCTACTAGGATAGTAGCTAAAACCTTCTTCTCGGGAAAAGGCAAAAAAGCTACCTGTGCATCTTTAATTCTTTCGAGTAAGGGCACTTCTTTACTTTCCATGGAATAACAAGACCCGTAAGTGCATGTGAGAGTTAGGCCTAAGGCATGAGCTACTTTGGCAGGCATTACATTTTCTGATGCACCTAAGTCTATGACATAATTGCTGAGTCTATGGCCGGCTATAAGGAGTGTCACATAGAATGGTTTGATCTTGTCATTGGGTGAGGTGACAATGGCTACCAGATTGGGTTGTGGTATGGAAGATGGAGTGGGTAAAAGGCCTTTAGAGGTAGTTTTAGAATGGGAATTGACAAAGTGAATCATTTTAGCAAAAGCCTTGGGATGGGTTTGATAATATTCAACTTCTGAGATCTGAACCTTGGTCTTCTTTCAGGTGATCAACGATATCGAAAGACCCAGAAGTGGATGAGCTATCCTCGCTTGGGACCTTGGGTTTATCAGTTTTAGGAGATGAAAAAGAAGTAACCTTAGTAGTAGAGGTGATAGGACTTACCTTGGGTGTGGATGCAATGGGGATAGGAAATCCTCTTTTTGCAATTACAGGAATAGTCGTTGGAGGTTCCTTGGATCTTTTGGTATTTGCATCACTTTCTCCCTTTTTTTTGTTTGCTCTCGAGTCATGACAACATATGATTCACTATTCATGTCGCCACTACCTCATCATAATCATCTTCTTCATCGATGCCTTTAGTAGTGAAGAAATTAACTCGAGATCCCTCAAGTTCTTCTATTTCTTCATCAACCTCTTCAACAAATTCTTCACAATCTTCACTAACTTCTTCATCCTCTGGCTCTTCAACTTCATAGGTTGCATTAACAAGGACTTTAATAGGAGGTCCTTCAAGTGCTAGCCTTTTCGAGAAGCAGGTAAATGATTTCTGGGCTGAAAATTCCTCCTTGGAACATCTGCACATAAGGGGCGTGCTGAGCTAATTGTTTCTTAATGGCGATGAGGTCATTCGCAAGTTTTTGTACTAGTGAATCAGTATTAGGCCCAGAAGTGGAAGAAGAGGGAGGAAAAGACCTAGATTTAGAGGGGTCTCTTCTCAGCTTTCCGGACATGATTAAATCATCTTCGACACTAACAGTAAGAGTTTGATCCTCGGCCAATGTTGCAAGATTAGCTCTTCTCAATGCATAACTAACTTCAGGCAATTGGGCATTCAGGAAAAAGCATTTTTGAATTTGATCTACAGGTTGAGTGCCTGGTGGAATTTTGTTGATCAATTTGTTAAATCGAGCCACAAATTCTCTCATGGGTTCTTGTGATTCCTTCTTTATTTGAGAAATTTGGGCCAGCAAAGCATGCACATCTTCGCCGGTTTGAAACGATTCTCAAACCTTGCTCTCATTGTGTCCCAGCTAGTGATAGTTCCGGTTGGAAGGTGATAGAACCAATCAGCCGCATTATCCTGTAAAGTTTCAATGAAAAGCCTCACTGAGACATCTTCATGTTCAACCCCCAGAACTCCACATGCAACTATAAAGGCGCAATATGCTCATCAGATGTACCTTGCCATCACCTCTGAATTTGGGAAAGTTCTTCCGGTTACCTCTGGGTAACTCATGCAAAGGCTGAGGAAGGGCGAGAGGCCCAACACGATGGCCCCAAGGCAATGGTACCACCATTCTTGGAAAAAAATGGCTTGAAGGGGAACTGAAACCCTAGCGAGAATTAGAGAGCGGAGATTAGGACCGAGTTGTTCAAGAAAAACCCCCCACGGGGTTTCTACTTTTGACAGGAGGAGTGCTCATTGAACAAGCTCTTCTATTTCCTCTAGTTGAAGGGAAGGGAAAAATCTGTTGCTCCAAAAGCTGAAACTGAGAATCTTCAATACCACGGGCCCTTCTCCCAGTGAGTAAAACATGGAGTCGCCAGATCAAAGGATGATCGATAAATATTTGTTGGAACTGGAAAACGCCAAGAGACACTTCCCCACCAGAGTCGCCAAAAACTATTGGTCGTCAAAAAAATAACTCTAAAGAGAAAGCAACGATCGGGGGACAAGAAGTCCCTCCTCTTTAGTGGGAGAGGTTCCCTTATTTAGAAACGAACCTATTTACATATGTACGAAGCATGGTTTCATTATGGAACTTGGATATCATGAAAGTGTTTCCTAAATAGATCATCAATTACAAAAGTACAGAGGAATCAAGATGTGGAAATGAGCTAGAAAAGCACCATTCAGAATTATAGATGACAAAATAATTCCTTATGCGTGCAAGAATACAATGAATTGGAATAAGATCATTTGTACCTGCATTAATAAGATGAAATTTGAAAAGACACACAGTTCTATAAATAACATCTACAAGAATACAAAGCTTCTCAGCATAATGCAGACAAATGATCTAACAATATTTAATGGATAGCTTGCGAATAAAAAGAATCAGATGGACAAAGAATGAAAATCCTTTTGTATTGATTGCTTTATGATTTCTTTACACTTTCAAAAATAAGCCAAGTTCCTCCTCCTTCAAAAATGGCAAAGAGAGGCCATTATATAGTTTACAAAATAGTTACCCTTGGTAACTACTTCTTTTAACTAATGTTTAGTTAAAGGGCTGCTAATCACAATACCCCAACTAATTACAATAAATCCGAGATGAAGAAGGAAGAAAGGAGAGAAAATAGGAGAAGAAGACAGGTGCTCATGATTGGGAGGGTCCCACTTGATTTTAGGATCCTTTATCTCGAATATTTTCAGCGCCTCGCTATGTCTTTACCTCGTGGGACCGATGTGTTGGTAGTGGACTGGGTCCAAAATCTGAGGCACTTCTCCATCTCTTTGTCAAATTCAACGTGCGTATGATGATCTTTATTTGCTTCTTGATAGAAGATTGAGAGAGCAGATCTCCTTCATCTTTTCCTTGGAAATGGAATCCTCCTTGAACAAATTATCTTTGACAAAAGCTCTGAATTGAGCTTTGATTTCTTGCAAAGAGAGGGGTACACCAGAGGTCTCATCATGGAGGTGGCAATGTATGTCCTTTGAAAGTAGATATTACCAAAGTCTTGAAGGCCTCACCCTACGCCGCCTATTTTTAATTCTCCCAAAGCTTCTTCTAGCACCTTGATTTTCCATTCCACACTGTATACCCATGATTTTGACAAGTTATCTTTTGCATCATCGAAGACTTTGCTTGCCATTAAAATATTCTCATCAGTTTGTCCCATGAGGTGAAGGTCTACTATACAGCTGCTCCATAGTTTGAGCTCTTTATCTATATTTCCAATAGTGGAGGAGAGCTTCTGTTGCAGATTATTCACCTTCTCATTGAGTTTGAAGGCTTCACCAATGAAATTCAACCCTGCAATGAGCATGTCATCCACCATGGCCTCCATAGCCCTTCCATAGATAGAATATATATGTATGTCTTTGATACTCTAGACTTCATCTTGGCTGAGAATCACAGGTGGTGGAAGAGTAGCCAGTGGGGTAGGATCTAAAACTTTATCCTTGGATAGCAGTGACTTGATGAAACCTGTAAGAACCTGAGCCTGCTCCTCCAACTACTCTATGGTTTGTTTCCCTTTCTCCACCCTCCCAATGACCCTGGTGACTATTTCCTAAAGATTGTGGATCTCACCTTCAGGGGTAGACTCTCCCATGGGAATCCTTGAGAGCTCTAGGTCAGATGTTTGCAAATCATGCTCGGCTTGTCTACTTTGGGCTTGGCTATCTCCAGGAATTGTTGGCCTGAGCATCAGATACTATTTGGAGGTAGTCTGGCCTTCTTGGTGGGAGTAGGGGAGTAGTGCCTAACCTAATAGGCCACGCCACATCATCAAAATTGGGTCTCGAGATCTGAGAAGAGGACTTTCTATTCCTACTATCGATGAGAGGCTGCACCCATGCAAAAGAGGAGGAGGAAGAAGAAGGTGGGGCAAGAGGACCAAGAGACAGAGAACTCATGGCACCCAAGGTGTGCACTGCTATTGCTTCTAGTTGAGATATGAGTGGGGCACTTGGGACTTGGAGAGAGGAGTCGATGGTGCTTGGGAGTTCAGTGCTTTGAACCTCCTTTTCTTTATCTGTAGGAGCTTCTGGAGCATCTTGTAGAAACTGGAACTTCACTCTCCTCGCTTTCACTAAGAACAATAATGTTCTCTGGTCTTGAAGGAAATTCTGAATGCTTCCTTAGGGGATCTTCCTCCATAGGTTCCTTCTTAACTTCTTTGACTTTCTTCTGATACACTTGGGTGGATGAGGAAGGAGTGGAAGATGTAGGACCTTTAGTTGATGAGGCAAGAGGGGTATGTACAGGTACTCCAGAATCATGTGACAATGCCTCCTTTCTTGGTGTTAAGGTGTCTTTGGAGGAGGACTCACTTGAGTGCCTTCTGAGTTCACAAACTTTCCTGTCAAACCAGATTTTGGTTCTTACCAAGACGAGAGCTAGGATTTCTGCCAGATCATCCTTCTCCTTTTTGAACCAATCCAAATCCTCCAAGGGAGTGTGTTTGACCACATTGTCATATTCATATGAGTACAGGTCAAAATTATCATCCTAGAGTCCTTAAGGAACTTGAGTACGAGTTAAGCTCTTGAATTAATTGAAGAGAAAACCTGCCATAATGTCTCCTCCTTGCTTCAAAATCATCAAGCACAATCTAACCCAATAGTCCTCTATATCTCTGCCCTATGATGATAAGTGATTTTGATGTTTTTGCTCAATAAATTTCTTCAAGTCAAAACAAGTCTTGGTCCTGAAGAAATGGACGGTGATGATGGGAGCTAGGGCTCTTTCTATATTTTGTGCATCTAGAGCCGTTTGTAGGTGTAGTTTCCCAAAGTGATGGGAAGTGTAAGCCGATAATTTTCTTATCCTGCGCAGGTTTTGTGCAACTTGTCTAATTCCCGCATACCTCTATTAAAGCCATTTTATCATATAGAACATGGGGAGCTTAAGAGGGTGCTCTCATAGCCTACAAGCCTGATATAGGAGAATTTCAAACTGGATGAAGTAGGCACCATATTTTGAAATTAGGTTCATGGCTTCATCAGAAAATCTCCTCACTATGTCGCTCTCCAAAAGCCTGACAATGTACATGGTGAAAGCATCATTCACCCTTCTGAAGTTGTGATTGCTAGTGTCTAGGGTGAATTGAGGGTAGTAGGCATATATGTGGAGGTCACCCTTATGAGCATCAATGTATGAGAACCAAACCATTGCCTCGATGCTGCTAGGGTATACATTAAGTATGAAGTCATGTAGAATTTCTTGGTTTACTATACATTAGAAAGCTGCTTGGCTAGGTTCATGTTGATGATTTCCACCCAGTTGATGTTCTAAGTTCCTTCGCACACCATGTTGATAAGTGGGCACATCCAAAAATGGAACTCATTGGTAGAGGGTAAGCCCATGACCCGAGCCAGTAGGATTATGAAATATGATAGTTCCTCATTGAAATCGGCATGAAATAGAACCTTGGATAGATGGGATGCCCCCTTTTAGGGTTTTTAAGCCAAGACTTTACCACCCTTGCCTTGTATTTCTCATTGTCCTGGTCGAAGAGGGCCTGTGCCTGGTTTTGAGAGATTACTATAGAATTTTCCATCTTAGGAATCCTTAGGGTAGTGCTAATGGTGGCAGCATCGATCTTGGCAATGAGTTCTCCATGCACGTTCATTAGTTCATTCGAGTCGGGATTGAAATGAGCACTCGAGAGAAATCTATATCTCTGCACATTGTACCGAGATTGGGAAACCACCGGCGAATGCCAAGCCACTATCATGAATCATTTGTGCCATAGGAGAAGGGTTTGAGTCTATCATTCTTGCCTAGAAATCCCCAAAGTCAAGGTGGCGAACTTCACTGTCCCCGATATCGGGAACGAAAGACTCGAGCGGTGAGATTTGCTCCTGACCTTGGAATTTAATCTTCATGTTGATAGTAATTTGAAAAGCAAGATTGTAGTCTGAACTCAAGGTGAAATTGCAGGGGAAATGGATACGCACGTAGGAATTTGATCACAAGGGTATGGGTAATAGATAGCAAGAAAGTGGTGTGCAAAAACGCATAGGGGGCAATTCATTATATAGCCATTTGGGAGAGAGAAAGACAATAAATGCACATTAAATACACATCTACCAACTTGAAAAGCAAGATATTTGGGAAGAATGGGAAAAATTAGCTCGGATGGCCTTTGGTTCATTTGGGACACGTGGGACGCGAAAGCGCGATTCGGACGGAACGGGTGATGCGGGAAAAAGATGCACAAATGTTTTCGGGACATGAGGGACAAAAGTACACGGAGTACGTGATTCGGCCGAATCAGGTGAAAATTGAACATTGAGCCTGGGAAAACTTGTGTTACTTGGGACAAAAGTTCCGATGGGCACGAAAGAAGTGGACTTTGGGTAAATCGACCGATCGGCGAACAGAAGCCCTAATGAACTTGGGACATTTGGGAGAAAAATGTCCAACATAGACCCGCAAATCACAAAAGTGACCCAAAAACACATATTTTTCAAATTTTTGACTTTTCACATTATAAAACAACAGAAAAAGTGTTTAACTTTAAAAATTTTCAATTTGAACTTCTCGAAAGAGGGAATTTTGAGAGGACAACGAATGATATTCTCTTAAAGGAATGGAATAATAACTTTTGGCCCTTGTTCCTAAGTCTTTGGGATCTAAATTGGTCTCAAATTTTTGACCCATAAGTCTTTGCAATACCTCTTATAAGATAATCACTAAATTGTTGGCCACCAAACTCAAACCCTTTATGGACAAATTAATCTCTGAACAAAAGAATGGCTTCATTGGTGGAAGGTTGATTCAAGGGGGAGTAATCACAGTACATGAAGCTATCCACACAAATTTTCACACCAAAGTGGCTAGTATGATCATTAAACTTGATATGCAAAAGGATTTTGATAGGGTTAATTGGACTTTCCTTCTGAGTTGAAAAAAATTTGGATTCTATGATAAGTGGTTTTCTTGGATACATAGTTGTATCTCCTCTCCTAGGTTCTCGGTGCTCATGAATGGTACCCCTTAAGGTTAATTTTCCACTAGTAGGGGATTAGGAAAGGGTACCCTTTATCACCTTTCTTGTTTATTCTCATGGTTGACACTCTTAGTAGAGCACTAAGTTGCAACAAAAATTCTAACAAAATTATGGGTATTACAATCACTTCCAAGGTTCCTGCAACTACTCATAGTCAATTCGCAGATGATACTCTTTTGTTAGGTGTTGCTTCAGTGGTGGAGGCAAATATTTTGAAAATAATATTGGACTATTATCAATCTGCTTCCAAACAACTTATAAATTTTACCAAGAGTATCATTGCTTTCATAAATACTCCCCCAAGTAGACAAAGAAAGATTGCATCTATCTTTGGATGTAGCATCATGGATCTGCCATCTTCTTACTTGGATCTCCCTCTTTAAAGGTATATAGCTTAAATATCTCTCCGGGATCCAGAATTGATAGATTTAAGAAGAAACTTGCAGCTGGAAAGGTTCTCTCCTCACCAAGCTAGAAAGTTACAACCGTTTAAAAATAATTTACAAATCCTCCCCATATACTTTATGTCATTGCTCAAAATTCCTTCCTCGGTTGCTTCTAGTATTGAGAAAATGTGTGAAGAGCAAAAAGGATTCATTTGGTTTCTTGGAATGTGGTCTGTAAACCTACTACTATTGGGGGTCTTGGATTACGCAATGTCGAGATGAATTCTTCTATGTTAGCTAAACTGGGTTGGGTTGTTTCTTCCAAAGATAAATCATCATGGACGTAAATGTTGATTTCTAAATATCTTTCCCATGGGAATATTTATTTGATGTGGATATCCCAAGCCACTCAACGATCCGGAACTCTATAATCAGCACCCAAATCCTCTGCTAAAATCTAGCACTAAATGAAAGTTAGGTAATGGAAGACAAATTGATTTCTGGAAATACTGGTGGATCGGGAGAAGCCTCTTTCTTCTAATCCTTTTTGGGACCCCATCAAACATCACCTCACTTGATTATGTGGAACAACAGCTTAATGGTTTCATCAACAGATCCAATCTTCTTCCATGTTGGATTTTACCGTTCGGGATGGTGGCAACGCAATCCAACTATAGCGCATGGAAAATCTCAAGCTTTTCTCTCTTCACATTACATCCAGTTCTCTTAGGAGGAAGATGCTTGCATTTGGCCTCTATCTCCCTCGGGAGTGTTCTCTGTTACGGTTGTTTACCTTTCCCTCCCACATCATTTGGAGGTCCATCCTCTGAAACACATCTAGATGCCTCAGGATGTTCCTAAAATTGGCTTCCATACTTGGTTGGCCTTTAGGGATTTTTTTCTCTCAAATGATTATCTCAAACGTAGAGGTTATTCTTTACCAAACAAGTTTGTTCTCTATCTCAAATCTCTGCTCTTACATTTTCCTTTTTCTCATTCTCTTTGGAGTCTCTTGTTAAACAGTTTTGGGGTCTCGTGGGTGTTTCCTTCCTCTATATCTAACATCATTCTTCAATGGAAACCCCCCTTTAGACATCCATTTCAGCCCTTGCTTGGAAACTCCTTCTGACACATACTTTTTGGAATATTTGGAAAGAGAGGAATAAAATAATTTTCAAGGACCAATCACAAGATATCCTTCAGTTTTCTCAATTATGGTTTCTAGATTACACGAGAATTTAAATTTCTCCATCTAGAAGCAACATAAGTAGAAAATCACTCTAAATTTGAAGGAACCATGGTATAAGAAATTTCAAATCCCCTTATAACCATCTCATTCTACTGCGGCTAGAGCAAACATGTCTTGGTCCTCCTCCAATTGGCTGGATTAAAGTAAATACATATGGTGCTACAAAAAGCAACCTCGGGGCTTCATGAGGCAAGCTACAATCAGAGACGATCTAGGACAACCGCTAGCAAACTAATATCGTCAACTTTTGTACTGGGACTAACCATAGAGCAGAATCCCTACCAATTCTCAAAGGTTTGGAGTTGGCACTTAGATTTGGATCGGTCAATCTCATTATGGAAAGTGACTCCCTCAACATGGTCTCACATTATTAATTATAATGAGCCCGCAAGCTGGACTATAAGAAACACAATGGTGACACATGTAATCTACAATCTTGTTTTCAAAACATTCTCTTTTAGCACACCTATAGGGAAGGAAACATGGTGGCCGATTTTTGGCAAACTTGGGGATAACTACTTGACAAACAACATGTGTGGATTGGGAATTTTCTGGCGAGCTCCTCGCAACGATAACTAATGATCGACCTAAATATTTTTATAGTGTTGTTTCTTAAGATGGTCTTATCTATCTTTTCTTTATTTGTTGTCAGCATTGTCAATAGCCTTGTTTACCCCTGCCATTGGTGTTCGCATTTATTGTGCTATTATTACGAATTTTTGATATGATAAGTTTTGTGCGTGGGAGGAGGAACTCTCACTCATAATTCACTTGAATGATATTTTCAATAATGATGATGCACTGTCAGATCTCTTTATGAAATGTGTGAGGGTTGGGATGGGAAAAGTTAAGGATCTATTTGAAAATATCTTTGTTATTAATTTTGTTTCACTTGACATTCTTCTTTTGGTCAACATGGGTGGCTCCCTTCGTAGAGTTGAACCTGCTAGCTGTGAGAAATTGAGAAAGGATCTTGACGTTTGGAATTTACTGCAAGAATAGGGGCTTATTCCTTTCATTGAACGTCTCTTTGGGCATTCTGTCATTGTCTCTAGTAGAATTCTAGCGACATGGAAGAAATGAAAGGTAAAATTGGTTCAGACTAAGTTTGAAATCACAACAGAATCCATTATCGTTGTTACAGGCCTTCCTACAGTTAGAGATATATACTTTAATAGGTCGCTTAAAGTGGGAATGGGGGATTTATTAAAAAATAAAGAATGGCCACATAAATATAAGTCTGTCTATAAAAGAGCTTCATTTCCTGATCCTTGGGATAGATTCATCGAGTACATTATGTGATATTTCACTCTCGATGGGAGATACAAGTTGATATATAGTCCCCAGCTCTTCCTTCTGGCACACTTTTGCAATGGTTGTAAGGTAAATCTGGAAAAAAGTATGTTTCAATCTTTGGATTTGTATATTAAACATGCTCATATTGGTGAAGGACCTCTCCTTCATCAAGGATTGCTCTATTTAATATTTAAACATGTTGCGGCCACCGAAGTTTTAGCCTGCTTTCCCCTTTTTTTCGTTATGCCCATCGCTGCCCCCTCCCCTCCTTCCATCCCCTCTTCTTCCCATCGCCTTTCCCTCTCTCTTGGCTCTAATTTAAAGGTCGTGGTCACGGGGCACCGTGATGTAGCCTCGACTCCTCCTACTTCCCCGTTTGTTACCACTTCCCCTTGCCTTGCTTCCTCTCCCTTGGTGACAGATGTTCAGTCACCTACCATCTTTTCACCTTCTTCTGCAACGGGTATGGATTGTGACATCCCTAATGTTCTGTTTTGGATATCCACAACTTACTCAGATTCACCTATCAACTTGGTGGATGAAAACATCGATGTCAATCTTGATGACATTGTTGATGATGTGGATTATATTATTGCCGATGAAGCCGATGAAACTGTTGCTGATGAAATTGTTACCGATGAAGCTGAGGAATTTGATGAAACTATTTCTAATGATGTTGATGATAAAATTGTTGATGATGTTATGGATAATTCACAGGACATAGATATTGTTGGAATTATTCTCAGTGTCCTTGAAAAACTCAAAAGATCCTTCGCAGTCATTAAAAACTGGAAGGATAATACTGATAAGACTTGGGAATATTTGTAGAATGGTTGCAAGGAGCTCATCAATTTCACAGAGGCTTTGGCCAACAAGAATACAGATGCTACTACCTATGAGGTTGTTGAAGTGCTGAAGAATATGATAAATACTTAACCCCTGCGTGGGCTTTTGTCTTTTTTGGATTTTGGTAATTTTTGGGTATGTTTTTCTCTACTACTATGCTTAATTGTAATATCTAGCCTTATGAGACTTTTGTAAAAGGATGTGGGTCCTTTCAAAACCCTCAACGTTTTACCAATTTCCAAAAATATTAGTAAACTACATAATTTTTAACAAAATAATTACAAAATTACATTTATCTTCAATTTGATTGGCTAATAATTTGAGATGTTATTACAAGCTTTGGTAATTTCAGCAAAAAAAAGGATGATGTCATAATATTTATGATACTTTATTTTCACCGGTCGCTTTGGGAAACTAAGATACCGTTATTCCATTCTTAAAACATTACCACCCTTACATTTTAGGTAGGAATGGTTAGATGTTTTTGTAGGGGTTTAATATTGCAACATTCGTATAATGTTCTAGTCGCATGAATTTTATGTTGCTCACATAACTTTGAAGTCATCGTCATCCACAAGGATGCCCAATGAACCGCTTTACTGTAATTATAATCTTTGCACATCAAATGCATCGGATCTCATCAAACGAATTACAACTGGCCTCAAAGCATCACATCATCCTAACATTGTATTTTTCTTCAAATTGTATTTCTACATTGTATTTTGCATCATTGGTGGCCTAGTGTGCATTGACGTCGCCATCAAGTTATATTGTAGCTCACTGATGATTGTTCTATTGTAGACGTGACATCAAGTTCCACGCTGGTTAATAAATACATTCAAATCTGTGGATTCCCTCTCACAAAAGTTTCGACTTATCCGTGGTGACATATCGGTCTCCGTGTGTTACTTGTTTTCTATAAGTGATCGCATAGGTGCATGTTTTATACATATTTAGTATTATAGATAGATTGCAACTAATACTAAATGACATTACTCGCTTACATTTAGTGTATTTGTTTAAAAGTCTTAGTTTTGAATGACATTACAAGATAATTTGTAGCAAGAAAGATCACCAACATTTCATCAATCGACAAAAATTCTTACTTGGAAAAACAGAGAAGCGAGATGGATTCCACGCGGTGTCAATAATGCTAACATTTTTTCCCATGAGCAATAAGTGTCCATCTTAATCGGAGTTAATCTTTTCCAACATGCTACCATCATATGCATTACAATTTTTATTGTGGCAAAAGCACTTCACAACATCGTTGTTTTTGTTATTCATGTTATTTATTCTTCACATATTTACAATCAATAATCAATATACTTATACATAACATGTTTCATGTATTTCATGTATTTACATGGAAAATATTACTCATTTCTCTATGCTATTACAATACATCTTCAAGAGAATTTTATATTTTATGATTTGATTATTTTATTGGTATGAGATTATTTATTAATTATTATGTTGTAATTTAATATTTTAATAATTATTTTATTTATATGAGTATAATCATTAATTATTTTATTATTTGTAATAATATGTTAGATATATACTAATTATAATTAAACATAAGTATATATTGTACAAACAAGAGTTGGATGCCATAAGTTTTAGTCCCTGTCTTAATAGATTTGTAAACCCTACCTATTTGTTAATGGGTGTAACTTTTATTTTTGAAAAGATTTAAGTTGTCTATTTGTTAATAGACAATAGTTTTGATTTTGAGTAGATAAAATGTATGTGTTCAAGTTTCCATGAAAATATACGTGGAGAGTGGAGTGATTCACTAGTAATAATGTATGGACACATGTAATTAGGTACTCTTCAATACTAATATAAAACCATAAATTTGTGAAATCAATATCCATTTCCTATTAAATACATAGATAAATATTTTTTCTCAAATCTTAATGATTAGAAAAATATTTGAATAAAAAATATACATGAACAAAAATTATTACTTTTAATTGATTGAGAAGTACTAATAATACCATTTAATTGAATAAATAGGAATTCTTTTGTTGAAATTTAATATTAATATCCTTTTTTAACTTTTGATTCAATATTTTCTTGATCACAAACGATTATTAATGATATATACAATGTATATACTATGAAGAAATATTGTGATAGTTTTCATTTTCTTCCCATTGTTGAAGACATATATCTTAGATAATAATATATTTGTAAAAATGTGAAGAATTTTCAAAACAATATTTTGGATCACATTTGATGATTGCTCTATTCTCATTTTAATGATCGATAACATAGTATAATCCAAATAATTGATTTAAAAATTGCTACACCGAAAAAAATTTGATTGTTTTTTGGCATAAGGAGTGCAACCTTGGTGGATGGCTAGGCAACAAACTTTTATACCATCCTATCTATTATTGGACTATAATCCATTCGATAACTTTGAATTTTCTTTGACGGTGTAATATTGTTAAATAGATTACACTTTAACTCTTATATCCAATTGCTTTCAACTACATTACAAAATAGTATTATATGCTTAATTAATTAATATTAAAAGTATAGAGGTGATATGTGAGGTTTACAGAGACCTATTTATTTTATCATACAATAAGTTATAGTTGTCAAGATTCAAAATTGGAAGTGTTTATTCAAAAGCAACAACATCCTAACCTACAAAATATAGAGATTAAAAGATGACGTTAAAATTGACATTAATGCTCCTAAAAATGTCTTAAACATTATAAATGACTAACAAATGAAAAACATCTCATGATTCACTTGATGATTGCATGTGTGTAGTCTTGATCTCCAATAAAATTATTTTTTCACATGAAACTCCAATCGCCTATAAAATAGATTTTTATGTATGTAGTCTTAAGGAAAAATTTGAGGATTTGAGGTAAATTTTGTTGAAAGCACAATGGACCGAGAGGACAGGGGGTCGGTCCTTCAAAACCTTTAATCAATTGTGTTTAACTTTCACAAATAATTAACCATTCAACCATGCATTAATGTGAGCTTAACAACCATGAAACAATCATTCAAATGAGCATAACCAAGAGAAAGTACACAATAACACAAGATGTAAAGTGGGAAACCCTCAAGGGGAATAAAACCGCTAAATTTTTTGATTATATTACTCAAACCAAAATACTTGCATGAATATGACACATCACACAAGATTTGTTTAGTAAGACACCAATCCCACAAGGAGCACCAACCCCTATTTATCAAGGCATCAACCCTATAAGGAGGCTACAATGCCCCAGAGCTAATCAAGTACCAACTCAACCCTGAAGATGAAGACCACTAAATATATGTTGCTGATACAACTGATAGTGATCAAAATTTCAGCTCCACTCTCTCAAAACCCTCTTCAAACACACTCTCTCCTACTTCGCTCAAGCTTTCTTCTTCATGGACTAATTAGATCAATTACCCTTTCTTCTCTACTTCTCAACTCTCCTCAAACATTCATACACTCTCTCATCTCTGTCTTGATTCCCTTAAACCTCCTTCACACTTTCTCTTAGGCTCACACTTTTCCCTCTCTCACAACTAATTCAAAATGAACATAAAACAATCACTTAAATATATGGCTCTTCTTTTAAAACATGATAGGTCTGCCATGACCACTAAGGTTAGTCATTTAAATTTTAAAATATATACCAAAAACATCATAAAAATCATAACAAGGACCCATATAGGTTGGCAATGCATCAAGACATCCAACAAGCACAAACTAGGCCAACAAGACCAAATCCTTCTCCACCTAGCACACCATGGAATCCAAGCACACATAAAAGCTTCATCATGCCTCCAAAGGCTTCACACAACTCAAAAAAACCCTCAAAACATCCTCCATCATCTCACAAACCTCTGCATCATCCATTTTTTCATATCACCACCAAGTAGGATTGTTTGCTTCTCCTTCTAAGAACCTCCACTGACTGAGTCTTCAAAGATGAAGACCTCAAGCATCACAAAACATGTCAACCATGACATGTAAAAACTCAATGGAAAGCAACCGACACAAGGAACATATCAAGCCATGTTATACCTCAGGATTCAACCTATAAATCCAATAGAACAAATTCTCCTCTCAAGCAACTTAAAATTCCCGTAAAACCAGTTTTGGAAGTAGGACCTTCTTGCACCCTTGCTAACACTTTCAAGCTCTCTAAATTCATGGAATAGGATCAATTTTCATCCCTATTCAATCTAAAATGGATAGACATCATGAACCAATCCAAAATATTGGTCTTCCAAACCAATCCTCAGATCAAAACATTGTTATCATGAACCAGTCAAACTAGGTCAACTTGTGACCTTCTTCATGCCAGATCATCTCACTTACAAATATAAACCAACACCTGAAAAACATCACATTGGATTTCAAAAACACATTTATATCCATTAGCATCATCAACTTAGGCCATACATTCCCAAGAACATCCATTCTCCATGATTGCTAAAACTATCTTTTAGGCCCGAAACCAATCTTCATGTTTTGAACTGTGTAGACCTCCAAATCACTTCACCAAGCTCTAAAATCACTCCAAAAATATAGAATTTCTCCCCAAAACTTAGAACAACAATTTAGACATAGGGTATAATGGTAAACCTAAGAGAAAACTAAACTTTCCTAGAAACAAGCACTTTTGAGTGGACTTCACCTATATTTATGACACAAAAACACCACCATCTGAAATATGGGAGAGTCTTCTCCATATTCCAATCATCACATTTGATGATTCAGTGCATTTAGGTCTCATACCAAGAAGATTTCTTCCATCGCTAGTAAACTAGGATTTTTGGAGGGTTTTGACCTTCTTACCTTCTTAGAAATCATTCATAAAGCACATGACCTTATTTAAAATAATTCCACCTATGAAACCTTCTCATCTATATGAAAACTAATCCTTGAATGGATTAGGTTCCCATGCAAAGTTTACATGTTCCAACCAATGTAAAAATTATCATATCGAACTAAGAAACTCGCCTTCTTGAGCTTAATAGGACTCAAAACACCATATCAAGAGCAAAAATATTAATTCCTGGACCTAAAACATTGTCCACACATTTAAATCACATATATGCATCATCTCCAATTACCAACTTACCTTTGGTTACTCTGCAGCAGTTCATTCCATCCTATCTTATCTAGGTTACTACGCCTTAGGGTTTTACATAGTTTAGGCCATAACCAAGTGAACTATCACCAAACCAAAGCATGCCACCACCTCTCCGAATGCATTGACATAATGAGAATAATTTGAATCACCTTTTCATGCTTATATAATCTCATATTCCTCTACAAGTGATCACAATTCCTTATTAGGCCTTCATGCTCAAGAACTAGGTCTAGGTTAGACCCACAAATCATGCTCACAACCTATACGTATACTCAAACTATTAAAAATGTCGGATGATGACTTTGAGAAAAAATCATCTCTCCTTTGCTTGCTCTCATGGGCCCATATAGCTCTACACTTGATCATCATGCTTTATTAGGCCTCTAAATACCTAGACTACCTCTAAATGATCACCTACAAACCATGCTCAAACTTGTACCGCACCGACTACTACAAGCGGGGTGATTTGAAACAATAATTGACCAAAAATCTCAAATTGAGACAATTAAAAAGTTGTATATTGTCTCAAAGCGGGTGTCTCTAATATTGTCTCTAATTATTATCTCGAGAGAAAATATCATATTTGTCTCTCTAGAGACAATACAAATTTTCATTTTTGTCTCTCTAGAGACAATACAAATTTAAAGAATTAAAAACTGAATTTCAAATATAATAAATAACTATATGTTTTCTATTGTAATGAATGGATACCTATTATCAATGGAACCAAAGCGAGTTGGTTGTTACACAACCCATTTTGACTTAAGTAATGACTGCACATAGGGATTTTGGGCACATGTGAGGTAGGCACGAAGGGGTGTGCGTGGGATAGAATAGACAATGCATGAAGGCTCACACCCAAACATGAAATATTTAGGACTTATATGACTTTGGAACCACGAGATAAAACTAGATGATGCCGAGTTTGAGTTGCATTTAAGTAACGTTCCAAATTTAGAGAAAAGCAAAAAGACTTAAGGACCCAGAACGTTTATTTTTGGGATAAAGCACGTGCAAGGTGAAGATGAAATGTCATGCATGGATCAAGCTAATAATAGGATTAAAGCAGAGTTTATTTATAGATTTAATCTATTATTAGGCTTGTTAGGAAAGCATGCATGCTTTATAGTTGTTTTTGTATGAACACATGGATGTGCAGCCTATTTTTGGGAATGCATGGGCGGTGAAGGGCAAGCCTCCACCCCTATACATATTTATTGTACCCCATTGAATTAGATATTGTGTGATGTAATAGAGTTATGCTACTCAGATGTATTAGCGCACATTACTCCCTAGTGAGTATTGTTATGTATTCACTTCGATGTGTAATAATTTGGTTATCAATGGATTATGATATGTAATACTTTGGTTATTAATGGATTATGGTGGATGGATTCTGGTAATTGATGTATCTGAATATGGTGTCCACATGGTGAAATTGATCTTAGTACTTATTTGATCTATTATGTTTCCTTATGATATATGTAATGATCTACATTTGAGTGTATACTTTGATATTGGTAATCATGAACATGCATGCTAACATCTTGACAAGCCAAGTACAAAGGAGGGACTGGTAGCTTCACGTGCTTTAGGTGAGTGTTCTATCTATACTCAATTTCTCACCCAAAGTGCATGAAGCTACTAGGTCCCTCCTTTGTACTATCTTGTCAAGATGTTAGTATGCATGTTCATGATTACCAATATCAAAGCATACACTCAAATGTAGATCATTACAGATATCATAAGGAAACACATGTAATAAGGAAACATAAGTATCAAATAATTACTAAGATCAATTACACCATGTGGACACCATACTCAGATATGCCAATTACCATAATCCATCCACCATAATCCATTAATAACCAAAGTATTACATATCAAAAGTTGAATACATAACAATAGTCACTAGGGAGTAATATAAGCCAAGACATTAGAGCAAAGATAACTCTATTACATCACACGGTATAAAATAAAATGGGGTACAATAGATATATATATGGGTGGGTACTTTCCTTCACCACCCATGCATTCCCAAAAATAGGTTGCACAACAATGCGTTCATACAAAAACAAACTATAAAGCAAGCATGTTTTCCCTAAAAAGCCTATTATTGTAATGCTTTATAGTTTGTTTTTGTAATGAATGTATGGATGTCCAACCTATTTTTGGGAATGAGTTATAGTTTTTTTTTGTAATGAATACATAATATTGGAAGTACTTTTGGGAGTGTTGCGACTTCACTGACAGTGGGAGTTCGGTTTAGCACTACGGTTGGGATACAAAGAAGTACATCAACTAGTTTGCAGCCCGTTGCAGGAGCATCGAGTGAATTAGGAGGATCACAAGGATCGGGATCTAGCGAATCAGGTGGGTCAGGAGGTGGAGGAAATACTTGTGGAGGTTCTATCTCTAGATCTAGTGGACAAGGCCCATATCCCCAGTAACCCCCACTTCAACCTAGCAAGTTTACTATGAGATGTCTCTTCGTTTTCCAGAATATAGAGGTATTGAAGATGCAACAGAGCATGTACAAAAATGTGAATTACTATGGCATGCTAAGGGAATTACAGACTTAGATAGAAAATCAAGTCAATTTGTTACTACTCTTAAAGGGCACACACACACTGGTATAGAAAGTACGACCCACATCAGATTGTGGTTGACTATGATGCCTTGTGCTCTATGTTTCTAGTTGAGTTTCATATTCTTGAATTTGAGCAACAAAGTATCAACACGCTCAAGGATATCAAGCAAGGATTTAGCTGAAAGTGTGAGGGAGTATGAAACGCATTTCAAAACTTTTTGTCCAAGTTGTCTTATGACATTCATCCTAGTCAAGCATGCACATTAGTTTGTTGGAGGATTGATGACTCCTTTCTCGGAGAGCACTCTCTCATAAGACATATGTGGATCTGTGCAAGGATTTAGAAGCCACTTTACACACCGAGGCCATTAGGAGTGGTTATATCGTAGTAAGCTCGCTCATAGAGGCGCAGATTGTAGCCATGGAAAAAAAGTTGGAGAATATTTCGCTAACTCAAAGTGCACGAGACACGCAGTGGAATATGGTGCACAGATTGTGAAGTGGAAGGACAGACTAAGGATAATCACCCATGCAATTTAGTACACGAGTTTTTATTGGATTGCGAGGTCTTTCACCTGAACCATGATGTTTGGGATTTCCCTCTATTGCAGCATGCTATTCAAAAGAAAATGTCCATGTATTATAGTATTTGCAAGTCCCACACTCACGAAATCATTGATTGTAGATTGATTGATCACATTAACAAAGCCATTGAGATAGGAGTTCGCGGACTAGTGTGGTGAGTGGATCAAAGGAACAAGAAGGCCATACTCATGAAGGGCACAACCATGGCGATAACAGAATGGAAGCTTCGAGGGCGATATAGAGGTTGAGGTCGGGGTGGTGGAAGAGGAAGATTCAGATGCGGAACCTGCTATACTTTTGGATCCCTTGATCATTATCGGTGCGAGTTCCCTCGAGAATAATCTCTACTCATGGTGTGGAAAGTAGCACAAGTTAGAGGAATGACCAAACCCATATGAGCACATGAGTAAGATTAAGAAGCAATATAAGGGCATAGGTATGATCAAGGTACAGCGTGTCATTTCTAATCGGTGGATGCCTAAGAAGATGCATGATCCTAAGTTACAGATTGTGATGGTTACCACATGTGCCGAGGATGCACGCCAACACAAGCCTCGAAGGCTAAGCCTCTCTCATTACAATGGAAGAGGTGATACATGTTAAGTATCCAGATCCTACACACTACAAGGAAGTCTACTATGAAACTATGGGAGTCATTAGAGAACTGCAGGTGAAATACAGTGCTTGAAAGAGCAAGCGTGTGAGAGAGAGTGATAAAATACAGTTGAGATCCCACAAAATGATATAAATTAATTGAAGGAGGTGTTCAGGATGTTACGCCAAGAGAACATCATTCCTTTGTTAAGAGAATGGTTGCGAGAAAAGGTACCATGTGTTGGGTTTGAGCGCGAGAGGCAGATACTTCATGCAAACCTACCACCTCATAATCATGAATTTGACAAGGAAATTACACTAGATGCAGTAGTTGATGGGTGCTTATTGTGCAACATACTGATTGATATTAGCGCAGAAGTAAATTTGTTGACTCTGGATGCATGGAATCATATGGATAGACCAACATTGCAATTGTCTTCAAATGTGTTGTATATGGTAAAAACAGAACTAGGGAGATGTCTATTGGGGTGCGAAGGATGCATCTATTACTATTTAGGGGTCAATTTTATTGGATACTTTGAGGTGTTGGAACTTGTTGAAGCTAACAACTTTCCAGTATTATTTGAACGACCCTAGTGCTATGCGAACAATGCAGATTTGTGCTTTAATAAAAGGTACATCAGTTTTGAGAACGATGAGGAGCACGTGATAATACCTCTATTTGAAAATAAGGTTGATCCCTATGTTAAACCATTGAGCAAGGAAGATATCAACAGAATATATGTATAGTCAGTGTGTAATCTAGAAAATTTAGAAACATCCAAGGAGGGTGTCCTTCACTGGGAAGACGTGCAGTCTGTGAGTGACACTACTAGTGTTGCTTGTGATAATTTGGCTCATGGAACATGTGAAATGGTCGATCGCGAGGTCAAAGAAAGAGTCACCAGATTGATTAGGCCCTGCATGGTGAGGTGGTTAGGATGTAATCGTGTACCAAGTTATACTGGTGAAGGGAACCCCGATGCATTCTTACGCGCCATGGAGACTAGGTGGAAGAATGAAGGGGATAGAAGAAATATGTTGGTCTATACCTTGCGTGGGACAATAGCACGCTAGTTGGAAACACATAAATAAATCCTTTTGGAGTGGCAAGAAGTGAGAATCACTTTCTCCACAAGGTTTAATCGGAGCAATGTACCTACACCAACATGTGAATTTCATGGGAAGTCTCCTTCCTCTCATCACGTCCAGGAGTGTGAGAGATATTGGGTGTAGGGAAAGGAGGCTTTACCACCATCACTTTTGGTGCATAAGTTCTACTCCACATTGTGAGGTTGCGCACGCGCATGGTATGTCTATGCAGAACTTAAAAGGGATACCACAAATTGGCAACAAATGACTTTAGGTATGGTCAAAACTTTTGATTACTTTTCTACTAAGCCTCCAGTCTATGAAGCATTGTAGATTATGAAACGCCTTACTTTGGGAGATAGCATGAAGGCTAAATAACTTATCTTGGCGTTATTTCTTGAGGCACACCTTGATCTTGAGAAAACAAATGAAGAAGAAATGGTTCATGCCTAGAAGGAAAAAGAAAAGAGAAAACGATAGACATGATGGAGGAGGATGAAATTGATAACCTAGATTTTAACCACACCGAGGGTACATGTGAGGTGATGGACACTACAGATGAAAAGGCGTGCACGTATCATGCTCCTATAAAGAAAAATAATGTTAACATTGGTACTAAGAAGGATCCAAATAAGGCCATTATTAGTGATTACCGATCGAGAGAAAGAAGTGGATAAGATTATTGAGCTCTTACGTGACTTCCAGGACTTATTCCCGTGGATCTATCATGAGTTAAAGGGAGTACATCCTTCCTTAGGTGAGATGAAAATCAAGCTGAAAGAAGGTGCATGCCCGATTAGGAAGAGGCCTTATAGGATGAATCTTAATCTGCGTGTGAAGGTGAAGGAGGAAATTGACAAGATGCTCAAGTCTCGGTATAATTCAACCTATTGAAGAATCGAATGGGTTAGCTTCATGGTGATAAGCATTAAGAACAATGGGAGGATAATGATTTGTGTGAACTATAGAGAAATTAATGCTTCATGTGTTATAGATCTTTTTCCCACCCCATTCACAGAAGAAATTATTGAGAGAATTGTTGGGCACAAGATATATTCTTTCATAGATGGATTTTAAGGTTGTCATCAGGTGCACATTGCAAAAGAAGATCAGGAAAAGATAGCTTTCACCACCGAATGGGAAAGTGTTGCATATATAGTTATGCCCTTTGGACTAAAGAATGCGCCAACAATATTCTTGCGCATTGTAGTGCATACTTTTCAGGATTTCATTCACAAATTTTTATAGGTATATTTAGATGATTGGACAATGTATGGCTTAGTAAAGGATCATTGTGACAACTTAAGGCTTATGTTTGATAGGTGCAAACAGTTAAGCATCTCCCTTAACATTAAGAAGTGCATCTTTGCAACACCTTTTTGCAATTTACTCGGGAACATCATTTGCAAAGAGGGATTATTGGTAGATCCAATCAAGGTTGATGTGATCTTGGGTTTAGAGGAACCTAATAATCGTGAGTGAAGTGTGCGGATTTCTAGGACATAATGGTTATTACAGAAAATTCATTAAGGGATATGCAAAGATTTTTGTGCCCTTAGAATAATTGTTGAAGGTGAAGGGGAAATTATATTGGGGTGACATACAACAGTGGGCATTTGATACATTGAAGGAGAGGCTTATCACTGCACCTATTTTGCACTTTCCTTCATGAGACAAATCTTTTCATGTCAACATTGATGCCCTCGGCATGGCGATTCGCAAAGGTGTTGGCACAACCAAGAGAAGGAATTGTGGATCATCCCATTTGCTTTGCAAGAAGGAAGTTGACACCCATGGAGCAGAATTATACAACCATGAACGTGAGGATTTGTTTATGATCTACGTGTTGCATAAATTTAGACATTACTTGTTGGCTACATCATTTATTTTCTATACAAATCATATGGCGCTCATGTATTTGGTCAACAAACATGTTTTGTAAGGGCGCATTTATAGGTGGATACTTCTATTTCAGGATTTTGATTTCACAACTATTGTGAAACCAGGAAAGAGTAATTCAAGACCTGATCATTTATCAAGGATCAATTCTAGCGAGGACACGTAGAGCATTGAGGATACTATGTTGGATGCATAATTGTTTAGATTGAACTACACACCCACAAATTGGAGGAAATTGCAATCTTTTAATGCATTGGGAAGGCACTTGAAGGAACGAAGACCTTAGAGAAAAATCAGCTTGTAATATGCGCGATGCCTTATCAGTTGATTGGTGGATATTTATACAAGTTAGGTCGTGATGAATTCTTGTTTCATTGTGTCTTTGGAACATGAACGCGACGTCGTTATGGAATAGCCTCACGGTGGAATAGCAGCGAGGCATTATGCGGTGTGATGCTACCGTGCGCAAGATTCTTATAGCTAGAATTTGGTTGCAAACTTTGTACAAGGATACTAAGGAATATTGTCGAGGTGTGTGATCATTGTCAATGTCTTAGAAATCCGGCCTATTGCAAGCACTTGCACCTTTTGAAAAGTGGGTTATTGACTTTGTAGGTCCAATCTCACCACCCACACGTAGGATTGGCGTGTGCTACATTATTACTTGCATAGACTATTTGACAAGGTGGGCGAAGCAACACCTACAAAGGATTATATAATTGCCACAACAATGCAAGATTCTTGTGGGATAATATTATTAGTAGACATCGTTGTCTATTGAGCTTGACAAGTGATAGAGGAACTCATTTCTTGAATGAGACAATCATAATTATATTGGCGAGTTTATAGTGACACACCATAAGAATAATCCTTATCACCCTCGGGTTAATGGTACTACGAGAATCTTTCAACAAGATCTTGGGACAAACATTGAAAAAAATCTATAATGTTGGAAGCAAAGATTGGAATGATAAAATGTCAGTTGTACTTTAGGCATATAGAACCACTTATAAAAGGTTGAATGAGGCCACACCCTTTCAATTGATGTTTGCGGAGAGGTTGTATTACTAAAGTGGAATTTATGTTACCATCCATGTGTATTGTGCGTGCATGAGGACTAGTTGATGAACAAGTTGTGGAAGAGCACATTGATAAACTAATGCAATTAGATGAGTGGTGCGTCATTATGCATTGGAACCGAGAAGATTGAGAAGGCGAGAAAGAAGGCATGGCATAATAGGCACATCAAAAATAAGACATTTCAACTTGGGAAGATGGTCCTCTATGACTCTCGGTTTGTGTACCACCCAAGAAATTTTAAAGTGCATTAGTTCGGACCTTTTGTAGTAACTAAGATACTTGAATCAGGTGTATATCAATTATAGGCATTGGATGGCACCATGTTTCCCGATTACTTCAATCGGAGTAGGATGAAGCCCTACTATAAATAATTTTTTTGGTATTTGTAATAAGGCAAAGTATTGTCATTTAGATTAGATTTCCCTTTCATGTGTTTCCTTTCAATCGTTGTTATGCTTTGTTAATTTAGTTCTTTGTTTTGTTGTAATAAGTGTATTTGCACGCAGGAAGTTGATTACTATCTATTAATTTCATACACGAGAGGACAAAGTGCATACTTTTTGTGTGGGGTGGATCAGGTATAAGAGAAAAATTGTTGGCATTAGATTTGATACAGGTTGGCACAGTTAAGGGTATCCTCCGAAAGGTTGGTACGAGAGAGAAAGGTGTTACAGGTGTTATGGATGAAGGTACTCTTAAGGAAATTTCTCAGATTGAAGACCACACGAGAAGAATGATTGCACAGTGTAACGTGAGGTAGGAAACGACATGATAAACTACTTGGTATATGGCATAGAGGATTATATACTTCGGCGCGCAGAGACGCGCAAAGGAGGTCCGTGGCACGAAAGTAGTAGGGCACGCTAGAAGATTACAAATGTATCACGTGAAAGGAATTCGTAGTCAATGGCACCCAAAACCATCCATGTAATCTTTGGACCACATGGATGTGATTGAGGGAGTGTGCGTGGAACTCGATCGCGTGGTCATACAGAACTTAAGAGAAGATTTGAAGAGTTTGCGCCAAACCAAGTACCAGGAATTGTAGAGACAACAACTAGGAAGGCATTGGCATAACTTGAAGAGTGGAAGAACGTAGAGAGTGAAATAAATGTCGAGTTCCCAAAACTCTTCCAATAGTCGAGTTGATAAGTTATAAGTGCGAAAACTGTTTTGGGCATTGAATTATTTTTGGAGGTCACTTATAGTTTTGGGAGACTAAAATATTTGTCAAGGAAGACAATCTAATTTAGTGTGGGGTAATGTTGCACGACCCATTTTGACTAAGTACCGGCCGCGCGTAGGGATTTTGGGCATGCGTGAGGTAGGCACGAAGGGGTGCGCATAGGACAAAATAGATAGCGTGTGAAGGCTCGCGCCCAAGCAGGAAATATTCAGGACTTAGCCGATTTTGGAACCATGGGCTAAAAATAGATGATGTCGAGTTTGAGTGGCGTTCAAGCAACGTTCCAGATTTAAAGAAAAGCAAGAAGACTTAAGGACCCAAGAACGTCTATTTTTGGAGTAAAACACATACGCAAGGTGAAGATGAAAGGTCATGCATGGATAGAGCTAATAATAGGATTAAAGAAAAGTTTATTTATAGGTTTAATCTATTATTTGGCTTGTTAGGGAAAGCATACATGCTTTATAGTTTCTTTTTATATGAACGCATGGTTGTGCAGTGTATTTTTTGAATGCATAGGTAGTGAAGGACGATTCCTCACCCCTACATATATTTATTGCACCTCATTGTATTAGATAGTGTGTGATGTAATAAATTTATACTTTGCTTTCTAATGTACTTACCTGGTGACTATTGTTATGTATTCAACTTCTAATATGTAATACTTTGGTTATTAACAGATTATGGTGGATGGATTATCGTAATTGACGTATCTAAATATGGTGTCCACATGGTGTAATTGATCTTAGTACTTATTTAATCTGTTATGTTTCCTTATGATATCTGTAATGATCTACATTTGAGTGTATGCTTTGATATTGGTAATCATGAACATGCATACTAACATCTTGATAAGCTAGTACAAAGGAGGGACCGGTAGCTTCACGCGCTTCGGGTGAGCATTCAGATCTCTCTGGATGAAGTGTCAATGTGCCTAGGCAATTGAGTATAAATAAAATACTACACTAGTAGTCAATATTATAAAAATCAATTTGAGTTGAATTTTGTGCTCACAAATGGATCCACAAACATTTTATTAATATTAAAAGAAGAGAATATAAAAGGGTGCCTAAATGTCGTTAAACCTTGACATAGAATGGTACACCTATTTATTGTGTTAAAATTACACTTTTGCACCTCCTTGAAATGTGTTTCCATAGATTATTTAACTAATTATTTCTAACTAGATATTGCACCTAAAGGCGCAAAGGACGCACCGATAGGGGTGAAGGATAAAAATGACACTTGACCAATGATACACATTGTTATTTTTTCAATTTAACTTAAGAGAATGACATACACAGTTGCATCAATTTGTGATGAAGATGTACAATTTGAGCATCATGTAAGAAAATTCTATGCATATAGGCAGGAGAATGCATGAAAATTCCAGAGGTATATTTGCAGTGAACAAATTAGTTCATAATGGGAGGGTTGTATTCCTTTGCTTGAATAAAGGAAGATTGCTTTATCAAAAATGACACATCTCCTTTGAGAAGGTTATAAAAATGACACAGGGAATGTGTATCATCCTCGACTATACTTTCTGCTGAGTTAGCAAGGACATTGATGGAGGCTGGAGGCAACGGAGGAAGGAGGTTGATCAGTGACCTCTTGTCAAGCACCATCGACGAGGCCACGAAACTGAACTGGTGGCCAAGTTTTTAAGTTGTGTGTTTACTTTCAGTGTACATTTGTGAGAATAAGAACAAATTATTGTTCAATTGTAATGTATAAAATTCCTGAATGTAAGTCCTAATGTAATGAAATAGGTGAGAAAAAGCACCACTGTAAGACAATTCATGGATCTTGAAAAGGTTTGTGGAAGATCCAGAAAACCACAAGAGGTGGACAGGCGATGGATCTGTTACACATCAAGGTTTGTGGTAAACCTGTAAAACCATAGAAGGTTGAGCATTGCTCCCTTCATTAGTATCAAGGTCATGAGTCATAGAGTTTGACATGCTCCATAGAGGAGAGCATACTACAGATAAGAGTGTGTATGTTTTTCCCATGTTCACACTAAGGGGGTGAATGTTAGGAATAGTTTAATATTGTGAACATTATTATTGTGCAAATAATGAGTTGGTGACAACTCATAGAGATCTCTTAGAGAGATTCTAGGTTTGTTGAGTGAGAATAGGGATTGGGAGAGATAAGTGAGAGTTTGTTGAAGATTAGAGTTGACTCCTCTTTCATAGGAGAACTCCACTCTATATATGTAACCTTGTCTTATTGAATAATATCCCGAATGATTTCTAAATTCTATATTAAAATATTTGGTGTTTTATAATTGTCGATTTTTATCATCATTTGGCTAGACTGTGTACTTATGTAGCTAATAAAACTAGATATTTTGAGAAAGGTAGCATGTTATCCGAATTGAGACCGCCCTTTGTAGATAGTTGTTCTGTCTTTGTAGGATGTTGTTTCGCTGAATTTTCAAAGTGTTCAGTTAGATTTTCCCTATTTTTTAGCGCTGGAACCTTATATTTGTTTGGTCAGCGATGTGTGGATACTCCCATTGGGGTGGGGAGTAACAATTCTCGAGAGAGGATTCAAAGATCAACTACTAGAGAGAATTCCATAGGAAACTCGCTAGAACATTATGTCACATAGTTTGCAAACAATCCGTTTAACAACGATATTTAAACATTTTGTCAAACAGTTCAGAGATAATGCATGACAAATCTTTTTGAGTAGAGTATGTCCAGGGAAATCTTCTAGTAGTCCCTGGTCATTGATCACCGAATTATTCTTAAGGGAAAAGCGGTTTTTCATACGTGATATGCTATTCACTTTGTATCCTCATCGCTACATGTTTGGGCTCCTTACACTCTCAAGTAATTTCTTACAAGTTTTCATGCACCAAAAATATGAGTTGTAGATAAAAATCCACACTACTTTGTCCAACAATTTGAATTGACAAAATATGAGCTGCAGAATCGATCTATTACTAGATATATCTCGTATTAGTCTAATTCCAAATATGCATGCCTACACTAACATGGAGCTATAATATCAAATTTATTATCTTAGGTATATTTAATTTAATTTAATTTAAAAATTAATGTCCGTAAGTAACCAAAATGTTAATGGGACCTGCAAGAGGAGCAAAGAGAACAAGACAATGCACGAAGGAAAAAACAAATACAAAACAAAATACAAGAAGCAACAGGAAAGACATAGGATGTAACAAGTCTATGTGTCATGCTTAAGAGGTTCTACACTGGTAGATCATGACTGTTGTGTGAAGTCATGTGCCCGTTTATGCCTCCGGTGTTGTGTAGAAGGCTGAAGGAATGCACCAATAGTCTAGGACCCAAGGCTGTCATGATGATGTTTGAGGAGGCCATATCTATGTTGGGTCATCTCCCTGATAAATAAAGCTACACACCTCTGGTCTTCATAATGAATAAGGGCCCGTAATGAGCCTTGAGTTTCTCAAAAGAGACAATAGTACCTACCACGGATCTCATAGTACACAAGACAATGAAATATAAAGTGCTCCTCTGATTCAGGTTCATTGTTGCAAAGTGTGCAAGTGCATTGGTCTCTAGGAATGTAGTGCTCTGTCTCCATGTGAAGCTGATGAGAGAAAACTCATAGTTGACCCAAGGGGAATCTCAAACCAAGTGGGAACCTGATGTATTTGGGGGGAATGACACGTTCATCTTCAATTTGGAGATAATGCTCCAAATAGTGGTGCATTTTTGTTGGCAATGGTTCTAATGGTTCAATCCACGTTGATTTTATGTAAGCTTTGTAGATCTCCTCTCTAATTCCTCTATGAATTTCCCTTCTAGGCATGTGGGGAGAATTAATAGAGAATGTGAGAGGAGGAAGATGATTAATATCCAATCGATGCTTTGGAGGAAAGTTGTACAATGTGCATACCAAGTGGTTTGGATCCCCAATTCACATAGCCTCATGGATGATTGGAGAGCCTTGAAGGGGTATCTATTCTGCCCAATTGGTGTATCTGCCATACATCTTAGTCTATGGAGTAGCATCACAAGATGGAATATAGTTGAGATACGGAGAGGGTGTGTGCCAAACTCAGCCAAGATGATTGCATGTGGAACTGAGTGTTTTGCCCAGAGATTCTGGATAGCATGGAGACGAGTACTCTATCAACACGAGCCCAACTTGTGCCGAAGATCAAGGCCCCAAATCTCACAACCATACAACACTGTTGGTGTCACTAGAGTTTGGAAAATGCACAATTTTGCGTTGGCATCTTGAAATTGAAGCTGGAAACATTGTCTCTCAAGTGTATTGAGGGCTGCATAACCTTTACATAATCTCTCTTCTATGTTGCATGAAGCATGTTCAAAGGAGGGCCCGTGAAAGTCACTCCAAGATAAGTGTAAGAGGAGACTACTTCCACCAAGTGTCCTTTGTACATGAGGTTAGTTGCATGGGCAACCCTCTTGGTTGTATTAAATACCATGACCTTAGTTTTCCTTAAGTTCACTTGTAAACCATGAGTATCACAAAAAGAGCTTAAGATGTCAAGGTGTCGTTGTAGGCCTGCAACAATATGTGACATGAGAATGATATCATCCGCAAATAATAAAATAGCAATGATGATATCATATAAAAAACAACCATCATCTCTAAGACCGGAATTTGCAATGATATGCTCTAGTTCATCAATGTAGAGACCAAATAGAGTAGGAGAAAGTGGGCAGCCTTGTTTAACACCAATGGTGCTATTGATATCACCTGTATAACCAGTAGGAGTTCAGACTTGGCCAACCACCTTTTCATAGAGTGTCATCACAAGAAGAACCAAATGCTCTAGAATTTGGAGGTCACGAAGCCGTTGGATTAGAAGGTGTCTAGGTACAGTATCAAATGCCTTTTGAAAGTCAACAAAACAGCAATAAACCTTATGCTTGTTGGCCCTTGCTTCTTCAATTATGGCTCTAAGTGTTAAGACATGGTCTATTGTTCGGTGATCCCGTCTGAACCCCACTTGTCCTTTCACACGGAGTTTCTTGGATTCAACAAATTTGGAAATCAAATCATCTAACACTGTAGCAAATAACTTGCTCAAAGTATGCCCAATCATGATGGTTCTATAATTATTTGGCTCCTGTTGATTCCCTGATTTAAATATGGGGCAGATGATGTGAGACGTCCATGCTGGTGGGAATCCATAGGAAGCCACTAGATTAAAGAGATCAACAATGTGCATTGCTAAGAGTTTTGGACTGTGGTGAAGAAATTCAGCTCTCAAGTTCTCTATATCTGCTGATTTCCCTGCCTGAAGTTTGAAGATAGCCCGTAACACCATACGGTATATGAAGAGAATTTTACCCTGCCACTGTTCTTTATCAAATCGGAACTTGATTTATAGGAAATCCAGCAGTATGTAAAAATTATTATCAATCCAAATACTTTATTTATAACTCATCATCCCACTCCAATGTTTATCTCTACAAATGTCTTTTCAAAACACACAAGTTCTCGTGGACAAGGAAGGCATGTGTAAAATAGAGATGATGGCAGTCAAATCGAAGTTCAAAAGGGGTATTTTAAATTTGCAAGTTAACTATAGTTTTATGAACCCCAATGGGTTGGATGAATCCATATGTAAAGTAAAGATATAATCCTAAGTAGTGTTTAAGTTTTAGGTGAATGAATTTTTAGGGTTTAGCCCATGTGGAGTTGAGGTAGGATCTATAAATCATTATAAAAAAAAAATCCTTCTCTCTTAGGGAGATCAGGTGCATTCACTTGGAAGAAATGTGGGGTGATGTGAATATTAAGATCAATGATAAGAAAAAACAAATAGGATATTGCATACGAATATGAATCAACCCCATTATTTTCTTTCTCCATGGGGGTTCTGAAAGTAGCATGTGGATATTCAAGGTGACCTCTTTAAGAGATAATGTCTAATAATATGATTCATTGCCATCAAAAGAATGATCATTGAGATATTGAGAATGGTCGTGCCAAATTATACAAGGATGATGGCATGAGGTATTGGTCACTTGACATGAGAATGTTTTGATAACAATATGAAAATCACTATTTCTAATTTTTTTGTCCTCAACATGAAGATACGGTCCCCCAAACCTCATAGTAATACAAGATGGTTGGCATGCCCATTTAATGAAACACATGGATCTATGCTCAAAAGTCTTAATAATAGAGAGACAAAACAACATTTTTCAAGGGTGGGGAGATTTGCAAATCCCTTATTCATTAAAACTTCTATCCTTGGAATCAAAATACAACAGGTGGTGAGATGAGGGCCACCAAATAATATATTTAATAAATTATTCCTTAACCTTCTCACCTCTAAAAGTAAGAAACTTTTTCTTGCATAAATTTTAACTTGAAGTTCATGAGTATCACAAAAGGAAGCTACAATATCAAGTTGTTTCTTGTGACCTTTAAGAAAGCGAGACATCAAAATAATGACACTGCTGCAAAAAAATAGAATTGCAATAAAGATTCAAAATATTAAGTATCTATCTATCGTTAGCTTATTGCGTTTAAAATTATTTCCTCTAGATTGTCAATGTAGAGTATAAAAATATGGGAGATAGTGGGAAATCGTGTTTGCCACCTATGTTACATGACGCTTTCAGATCAAGCATCCCTTGCTTATACCTTACAAAAAATTGAGCCATAAAGTATCATCACAAGTAAAACCACCAAGTATTAAAGAAATAAATATTTTCAACTAGAAAGCACTAAGGAACTGTATAAAATGTCTTGCAAGGCCAAAAATCAATAACAATACTAGATTTGTAAATAAAGATATGATCAATGTTACACTAGTTACGTGTGAAATATTTTTGTCCTTCGGCCCTCATCCTATTTGGATCCATCCATATAAAGATATGGATGTCTACAGCTTGTGCAAAATATCTTTAACCACAATTTGTCTAACCATGATACTTTAGTAATAACTAGGATCATTTTTTCTCAACTCTTATAAATAACAAGAATGATATGGGAGTTCTAAGAAAGTGAAAAACATAGTTCACCATATAGTTAAATATATATACATTTTTGTATATATATTAAATAATAAATAAATAAACAAAACTATTTAATAAGATGAGATATGAAAATGAATATTATACTATACCCATTTGATAAAAGAGGTGTATAGAAATAAAAAATTATTAGATAAATTATTACAAACAATTCTAGTCATATCACATATATCACATATAGACACATCTATGACAAAATTGACATATTATCTTGATTAAATTAATCATATTTTGGGCCAACTCTTGAATAATGTTCACTTCCTCTAAATCCTTAAATAAATTTATCATGATATATTCTCCAACTTTTCTCATATCATCATCCATACTTGTTGATTGAATATTACATTGATGAATCTCGCCTACTTATGCATTCTTGAACATCTTCTCCTTCCAATCGTTCTATCTCTAGTAATTCATTGTCTAGTTGTGTATATTCTTAAACTTTTCCTTGTAATTATCACTAGCAATCCCGCAATGGAGCATGTGATGTGGACGTCGTAAGGGATCGGAGGGTTTTTGTTCCATAGTGTGGGTTAAATTAACATGGGGAGTGGTACATAATGTAGGTCGGAAATTTAGTAGTAACCATATGTAAATGGATTTTGGGTTGACATCGACGATTATGAATGAACTAAAATGTATTTCGTTAGGTGATGGTTTGAAATTTATAAACAGAAGCATTATATTAAAAACGCAAATACGGTAATGAAATGAATGAAGTCAAAGACACATTGCAATTTTAATTTAAATTGTCAATGATTAGTCGTGTTAATCAAAGTAGCATGGTTTGTACATAGTCCATCCTATAATCATCCGTAGTCAAACGTACTTGCATATGAAAGTTATTTTACCAAATCAGTTTCTTGGTTTCTTACAAGATGAAACTTTCTCGAGTACTAACTTTTTATTGAGAATGAAGAAGATAATCTTGTAAAATGAGTGGATGATCATAGAGAACAGAGTGGGAATTTTGTCATAAATTTGGGCATGTTAGAAAATCTGATGTTAAAATGTATATGATTATTTCTAAATAGAATTGATCCTAATATAACCTAAAATTTTGAATTCTTTTTATATCTAAATATACATCAACATATGGATTAAATGTTGTTGTGGTAAATCATAATTAAATGTTTTCTAAACAAATTGGACATCCATTATTTCGTTGTTAAGTTTCTCACAAACTTTTGAGGTGACTTATATATCTCTAGAGTTAAGGAGTAAAGGGCTTTGATATTCCAATTTACTTACTTAGAAATTAAATTCATCTTATAATCACTAGTGTCAACTCATCCATGGTCACACACAAGTTTGTAAAAAAATTATCAAGAAGGGCATACTTATAATACATTACACTTTATATCCATTTCAAAAAGGTCTATATTTACTTTGGTAACTTGGTACTTATAACCATCTATCCTTTGCAGGCATATATGCACATATAAAAATACATATCTTCCATATAGATGCATATACATATACCCATAATTATTTTGTAATGTTATATAATAAACATATAGAAGGATAACCAACAATGTCACTAAAAATGATAGCTACTAACAATTCTTGTTGCTTCATAGTTTAAAACGAAGTTTCGATGTTATATGCCTCTTGCAAATATGTATGGTGTTTATATTTCTATAATAACAAAAATATAATAATATGTTTCGTAATTGTAATGCTGATATGTTTCTTTAATTAATAATGTAGTGGTTAAGGAGTTTAGCTACCTACCTGAAGTTTCAACTTCTCAAGCTTTTTGTGAGTGGCCAAATCTCCTTCTCTATTTCTTCAATACCATCGTCAATGTTATCCTTGGGGTCTTCACATTCTTCCACTATTGAGATATGGTCAACATTTTTCATACTGAAAAAGACCTTCTTCATGAGCAGTGCACTCTGCTTCTTATGGATTGGGACTTGCGCTAAACTGGCTATGGATTCGAGACAACAATTTCATGCTTTTGGGTTGCTTTCTCTGACGGAAGAGGCAGTGGAACATGGAATTTTTTTAGTCACAACCTTGGAGAGGGGCTCTTCCTTGCCTTGTTCCTTGGTTTCAACTCAATTTGATGAGACTTCTGCTAGAGATTGAGAGGGGGCATCTAAATCTAAACTTGAGCTACAACTCTTGATGCCCCATACTCCTCTGTCTTTGTTAAGCACAAGATAATACCGAGAAGGGGGTGAATCAAGATATGATATTTTTTGAATAACCCTTAAACTCATAACCGTAATCACAATTAATCAATTTCACAGTGAATATATCAAAGCAATCAATAAATGTAAATCAAACCAACACAATGCAAACAGACACAAAGTTTACGTGAAACCCTTTCGGGGAGAAAACCACAAAGAAAATATTATTTATTATATTTCTCAAATGTTTCTAGGCACCAACCTATGGGAGACACCAATCCCAAGTTACAATTTTGTAGGCACCAACCTGTGGAGTACCAACCCCTTTTTGCTAAGCACTAACTCAGCAAGAGACACCGATCTCTTCAAATATGAAGGCACCAACCTTCCTTACAAAAAACAAACTCTTTTCTATCTTTTATGTTGTTGTTGTTTCAACAGATGATATAACACTTCCTTTCTAACTCAAATCAGCTATTGCTGCTCAAAATATTCTTCTTATTTATTTCAATCCCTTCACATATATAAATCGCTGCAACTCTTCATTTAAAAGGTTTTTCAGATCTGCTCCTTTACTTCTTTTTTCATTTTGCTCATTCCCTTTCTCCCTCAAACATCTTCCTTATATAGTCTTTCACACCCTTTCGAAAAAGGCATGATTCCATCTCCTTACCATACCTCCCTTTCATTTAATTTAATTACACCATCTTTTATTTTAATAATGCAAATACACACGGTCATAACTATAAAGTAAGTGCTATTTTCCAAAGGGTCGTCCAAAAAAAAATAACATAATTTTATTTGTTTTTAAACCATCTTATGTACATATTTATTGCTCCTTTAATCACCCCTTATCATACTAAAACATGGATCATTTAATTTTGTCATCATTAAATCTTCTTTTTCACCATAAAACATGGCATATGAACACCTTAAAATGCTGATATCTCTCTCCTATGTACAGCTTGTGTATATCTCGCTTATACCATGATAATCCTTATGCAAAAATGCTTCTTTTCATGTATTTAAACTTTTGTTTTCTACCCTTCTATACTACTGGTTATTTCCATTACTTTCTACCATTTCCGTCAAAATCCGTCAACAGTAGTTCCATCACTTCCATTACACGATTCCGTTAACCAAATACATCAATGATTAAGCCTTTGACATCAATGACAATATTTCCAACAATCTCCCCCTTTGTCATTGATGGCAACCTTCCAAAAAAATTATTTTCTACAACTCCCCCTTGCTGTAACTCCTTACTGTCATTCTCCCCTTTGACATCAATGGCAAAGGGCCAATCTAGGAGCTGAATATTGCAATGTTTAGCTCCCCCTCAACCGATGCTTCTCTTGGTTTTTCAATGGGAAGAAGCAAAGGATATTACTCCCAACTTCTATTGTAGATATTCAAATGTCTCCTTTGGAAGTGGCTTGGTGAAGATATCTGCTATCTAATTGGATGTAGCAACAAATTCCAACTTTACCTACTTTTCTGCCACCTGCTCTCTTAAGAAGTGGTATCTTATGGGAATATGCTTTGTTCTTGAATGCATAACCAGATTCTTTGAAATACTTATCGCACTGGTATTATCACATAATATGGAGATTGGATGATCATACTCTACTTTGATATCTTTCAAGGTTTGCTTCATCCATAGAATTTGAGTACAACATAACATTGCTGCTATATACTCTGCTTTTGCTGTGGATAAGGATACAAGTTTTGTTTTTTACTTAACCAAGATACCAGGTTGTCTCCAAGGAAGAATGCTCCTCCACTTGTACTTTTTCTATCATCCACACATCCTACCCAATCTGAATCTGTATAAGCTACCAATGTGAAGTCTTTACCCCTTGGGTACCATAACCCATAATCCATAGTTCCCTTTAGATATCTGAATATGCGTTTTACAGCTTGCACATGTGTTTCTTTCGGACCTACTTGAAAATGTGCAGCCATACCCACTGCTTGCATGATGTCTGGTCTGGATGTCGTCACATATAGTAAACTCCCAATCATTGATCTATAGAGAGTTTGATCAGCATTCGGAGATTCATCATCTTTTGCTCAACTTAGTCCCAGTAGCCATAGGTGTGCTAATAAGTGCACACTCCTCCATGCCAAATTTCTTCAACATTTCCTTCACATACTTGGTTTGGGATATAAATATTCCTTTATCAGATTGAGAAATTTGCAATCCAAGGAAAAATGATAACTCTCCCAACATGGACATCTCAAACTCCTTTTGCATGTCTTGACAAATTTCTTAGACATTTCCTCATTGTCTCCTCCAAAAATTATGTCATCTACATACACAACAACAATCAGTTGGTGCTCACCTTTAATTTTAATGTAAAGATTGTTATCAGCAAGTCCTCTCTTGAACCCTTGGTCTTGTAGATACTTATCAAGCCTAGAGTACCATGCTCTGGGGGCTTGTTTTAATCCGTACAAGGCCTTCTTCAACTTACACACATAATCTTCATTTTTTGATAGGAGGAACCCTTCAAGCTATTCTATGTATACTTCCTCTTCTAACTTCCCATTTAGAAATGCTGATTTGACATCCATTTGATAGACTTTGAAGTTCTTGAATACCGAAAAAGCAAGAAACATTCTAATTGCTTCTAATCTAGCAACATGAGAAAAAGTTTCTTCAAAATCAACACCTTCTACTTGAGCATACCCTTTACATACTAACCTTGCCTTGTTTCGAGTGACTTGTCCATCTTCATTCAATTTATTTTGAATACCCACTTAGTGTCAATCACATTTTGATCCTTTGGCCTAGGTACAAGTTCCCATGTTTCATTCTTCTCAATTTGATCTAACTCTTCCTCCATTGCCTTTATCCAATGTTTATCATGGCTGGCTTCTACAAAGTTCTTCGGCTCTATTTTGGATAATAAGGAGAAATTTATTGGTTTTGATGCACTTACAATTCTTCTTCTTGTTTGTACTCCATCATCAAGGTTTTCAATGATCTGACTTTCAGCATGATTCTTCTTAACAAAGCGAGATGGTGTTTTGGTGTCCTGCCTTTCAGATTTACTTAATTTTTCAACATCTTCTTCCTCTTCCTTTTCTTCTACTACCTTAGGTATTTCTAAGGGCTCTTTATAGGTTCTTTAGCTTTTTGATTCACGATTTCATCCACTCTCACATTTGCACTTTCTACTATAGTTTGTAGTCTTTTGTTATAGCATCTGTAGGCTTTGCTTTTAATAGAGTAGCCAAGAAAAATTCCTTCATCCGCTCTTGAATGAATTTGCCCAAGTTCTCTTCATTTCTTTTAATAAAGCATCTACTCCCAAACACTTTGAAATATTTTATCAGTAGTTGGTCTTCCTTTCCACAATTCATAAGGAGTTTTGTCATGATTAACTCTAATTTGCCCTCTATTCAAGATATGAACAGCCGTATTTACCGCTTCTCTCCAAAATTTATCTGATAGCTTAGATTCATTTAACATGGTTCTAGCCATCTCTTGGATGGTTCGATTCTTTCTTTCTGCCACTCCATTTTGTTGTGGAGTCCTTACAACTGAGTATTGTCTTTTGATTCCATGATCTTCACAATATTCAATGAATTCATTTGAGGTGAACTCACCTCCACAATCTGACCTCAAGCACTTTATTTTCAATCCGGTTTCATTTTCTACTAAAGCCAAGGGTTCAAAGCTTTGAACTTCTCAAATGCTTTGATTTTCTTTTAGAAAGGTTACCCAAGTCATTCTAGTGTAGTCATGAATGAATAACATGAAATAACTCTCACCTTGTATGTTTTCTAAGTTTGGTAGGTCACCACACAAATTGTATGAATCAACTCTAAGTGGTTTGGTGGTCGAATACTCCTTCATTATAAACCTTGCGACTTGGGAGTTTCATTTCCATGATGACATTGCTTAGATAGAGTACTTGCAAGTTTCATTACCTTAGGCATAAGGAGCATATATACTTTGCTTGTTGTTGATTTTCACAAGATTATTAAAATTTATATGCCCCATCCTTCTAGATCCCCATGCCATCGGTGGTGAGACTCTCATCCTAACTTAGACAACATTTCTCTCCTTTTACTTCTCCAAGCTTGTATAGGTTTTTGTGGTTCTATGTGCATATTTTTAACTCTAGGGTGTTTGCCTTTTATCTGAGTTTTGATAAAACTTAAGTGTGTGTCTTTGATCACACATTTGGCTTACACTAAAGAAAGGTTACCCATCATTCTAGTGTTTCATCAAGGGTTTTGAATAACATAAAATAACTCTTACCTTGTATTCTTTTTGCAGCCCTATTTGGTAAGTCCACAAAAATCCGTATGAATCAGATCCGAAGGTTGGAAAGTCATCGGTATTTGAATATGTTATTCCTTCAAGTTTCATAAACCTTGCTCTAGTTTTCGGGAAGATATGAATTTTAGATAGAGTTTTTCAAGTTTTTTACCTTAGGCATATTTTACACAACATGATTTTATTGATTTTCACAAATTAAAATATTTATATGCCCCATCTTTATATGACATAGTTCTCTTTAAAACCTAATTTTAGACAACATTTGGGAGTTATTCATATTTTACTTCTCCTGCCCTAAATTTAATTTTAGGTTATTTCTGTTTGGTTCGTTATGTCTACCTTTGCATATTTTCGCTACTATGTGGTATCCTATAAGGGATATTTCCTTCCTTATCTCAATACCTTCATTACATAAAACTTAAGTGTGTGTCTTTGATCACACATTTGGACTTTTCACTTTAGAAAGGTTACCCAAGTCATTCTAGTGTAGTCCTGAATGAATAACATAAAATAACTCTCACCTTGTATGCTTTTTTGTTCGGTAGGTCCACACAAATCCGTATGAATCAGCTCTAGTGGTTTGGTGGTCAAATACTCCTTCATTCTAAACCTTGCTCTGGTTTGCTTTCCATGTTGACATTGCTTGCATAGAGTACTTGCAGGTTTCATTACCTTAGGCATATCCACATAGCCTGTTTGTTGTTGATTTTCACAAGATTATCAAAATTTATATGCCCCATCCTTCTATGCCATAGCCAACTCTCTTCAACCTGACTTAGACAACATTTCTCTCCTTTTACTTCTCCGAGCATGTATAGGTTATTTGTGGTTCTATGTGCATCTGCTACTAACTCTCCTGTGTTTGCCTTCCTTATCTCACACCCTTCAACATAAAACTTAAGTGTGTGTCCTTGATCACACATTTGGCTTACACTTAAGAGATTATGCTTTAATCCATCAACATATAAAACATTCTCCATTTTTGTTTTACCATTATCAAGACTCAGCGTACCTTTTCCAATGATCTTTGCTTTAGCGTTATCACCGAATTTCACCGTACCTTCATTTACTTTCTTCAATGAGATGAACTTACTTTTATCTCCGGTCATATGTCTTGAACATCCGCTATCAATGTACCACAACTGCCCTTCATCATGTGCATGGAATGTTGTTTGAACAAGCATAGATTTCTCTTTATCTTGCCCATCATCCTCTTTCTTTTGTTTCCAAAATTTTGTAGCTTCTTTCTTCTTTATTTCTGGAGCATTTACCTTCTGGTTCGATTTAGATGGTTCTACAAAACCACTTCTACAAAATCTTGCCATATGTCCATAGTTATTGCAGTTATAACAAACAATATCTTCAACATAGTTCGATAAAGGAGCAAAGGAGTTGTAATTTCTATTTGAGAATCCATACACACCTTTGTTCTTTATATTGTTGTCTCTCACCCGTATTCTACAATCTATTGCTTTATGACCAAAATGATTACAATAGAAGCAATAGCCATAGAAAGAATTTTCAAACCTGGACATGTGAGTATATCTTGGAGGATTTGGTCTTCTAAACTTGTTCTCATCTTTGCTTTCCTTGTAAGAAGTGTTGATCTTCATAAAGCTCTTCTCCCTTTTCAACTCTTCATTCTTCATAGGTTCCTTGAGTGTCTCTGCATAGGTCTTTGACTTCTCTTCTCTTGTCCCTTTCAACGACTCTATACCTTTTGTGTTAGTGGTGTCTTGTCTTTCCTTATATCCAAGACCAGTCTTGTCGGATGTTGACTTCGTCGGTTTCAGAATTTCATCTAGTATCTCGGTACTTTTCTCGAATTTTAGATTACTTGTAACTTTGGCATTTGCTTTTTCCAAGTCCTTTCTCAAAGCAATGATCTCTGACTCACACTTTTTGCAATCTTCTTCCTTAGTCCTTAGTTGATTTCTTAATTCTTCTTCAACTCATTTTTCTTCTTCAATTTGGGTTTTTAGATCCACGATCATCTTTCCTGATTCTTCAAGAGATTGTGATATCTTAGCTTCAAATTTACGATCTTCTTCTTCATACTTTAGGAGTTGTAACTTTTGTTTCTGATTTTTCTTTTTAAGAGCTTTCAACTCTCCCAAGGCACAAATAAGTTCCTCTTCAAGATTCACTTCACCTTTTTCTTCCATGTCTTCATCTCTTTCTAAGTCATCTTTTATAGCCATGAATAATATTTCTTCATTATCGCTATCTGAGTCACTTATCCCACTTTCTTCATATGATCTACTACTTCCTTTTGAATATAAGCTTTTCTTTTTCTTTCCAAATCTCTTCTTGCCTTTGCTTTGCTTGAATTCCCTTTTAGGTTTGCTTTCCTCATCATCACTATCTTATTTCTCTAGACACTTAGCCGCAAAATGAGCAATTTACCACAATTTAAACATTTAAATGGTAACTTACCTTTGTACTTTCCAGATCCTTTCTTTAACTTTTGAATGAACAAGACTTCTTTCTCATCTTCTTCATTACTTAAGTTCTCATTCGACTCGAGTTCTTTTATTTTCTCTTTCTTTGAGACGTTAAATGCATCTTCCTTCTTTGATGGTCTATTTGACTCGATCCTCATTTCATACGTGCAGTCAAGTATTCCATGTAGTTCATCCATGCTCAACTTATCAAGATCCTTCATTTCTTCAATGGAAGACACCTTAGCATCAAATCTTGATGGTAGAGATCTTAGAATCTTTTGAACGATCATGGATTCTTCAATATTTTCACCTAACCCTCTTATGGCGTTTGACAACCTCATCCACGAGAAGAGGATAGGGTGCTGACATTCTCCTCATCCTTCATTTTCAGGCTCTCAAATTGTCTCCTATGGGTTTGAAGCTTAGCCCTTTTAACCTTGTCATCACCTTCATAGATATTTGAAGTTTGTCCCATATCTCCTTCGCCGTGTCACATTGCATTACTTTAACAAACTCAAATTTTGACAGGCCACATAGGATTACATTCATCGCCTTGGCATTGTTTTCAAAAGCCTTCTTTCCAGCTTGATCTGTCGGTGGAACTGATGGGATTGTATATCCAACTATTACTGATTGCCAAATATCAAACCCTAGTGCCATTAGATATGTTTTCATTCTTATGCTCCAAAATGCATAATTTGTTCCATCAAACAATGGAGCCTTGTTCGAAGAAAAACCTTCTTGTACTTGATGAGTAGCCATATGTGCTTCTGAGATCTACCTTCCAATTGTTAGATTGTTCTAAAGGCACCCGCTCTAATACCAATTGTTAAGCACAAGATAATACTGAGAGGGGGTGATCGGTATTATGATATTTTTTAATCTCATTATCTGTAATCACAATTAATCAATTTCACAAAGTGAATATATCAAAGCAATCAATAAATGCAAAGCAAACCAACACAATGCAAATAGACACATATTTATGTGGAACCCTTTCGGGAGAAAACCACAAAGAAAAATTATTTATTATATTTCTCAAATGTTTGGATGCACCAACTTATGGGAGACACCAATCCCCAAGTTACAATTTTGTAAGCACCAACCTACATGAGCACCAACCCCTTTTTCTAAGCACCAACTCAAAGAAGAGACACCGATCTCTTCGAATATGAAGGCACCAACCTTCCTTACGAAAAACAAACTCTTTTCTATCTTTTATCTTGTTGTTGCTTCAAACAGATGCTAGAACACTATGTTTTGAACTCGAGATCATCCGTACTTTTCTTACAAAAGTGTTGCTCAAAATATTCTTCTTATTTATTTCAATCCCTTCACATATAAATCGTTGCAACTCTTCCTTAAAAGGTTTTTCAAATCTCTCCTTTACTTCTTATTTTCATTTCGAATTTCATACCCTTTCTCCCTCAAACATCTTCCTTATATAGTCTTTCACACCCTTTCAAAAAGGCATCTTTTCTACCAACCGACACTCCCTTTCATTTAATTTAATTAACCATCTTTTATTTTAATAATGCAAATACACATGTCGGCCATAACTAAAAGTAATTATTTTACAAAGGGGGTCACCCAAAATAAAAACAACATTTTTATTTGTATTTTAAACCATCCTATGGACATATTTATTGCTCCTTTAATCACCCCTTATCATACTAAAACATGGAGATTTAATTTTGTCATTTGAATCTTCTTTTTCACCATAAAACATGGCATATGAACACCTTAAAATATTGATATCTCTCTCATATGTACAGTTGTGTATATCTTGCTTATATCATGATAATCCTTATGCAAAAATGTTTCTTTTCATGAATTTAAACTTTCGCTTTTTGCCCTTCTATACTCGTTTGGTTATTTTCATTACTTTCTACCATTTCCGTCAACATCCGTCAACATTCCATAGTTCCATCAACTTCGTCGTTACACGATTCCATTAACCAAATACATCAATGATTAAGCCTTTGACATCAATGACAATATTTCCAACACCCATCTAGAGCTGCATTGGAAAAATCTATTGAAGCACAAAAAAATGTTAATGAAAAGCAATAATCAAAAATTAGAACACAAAAAGCTAAAAAAGAAATGAATTTGCATTACAGCCTTAACGGGCCCAATTCCAAAATTAGCTAAAAAGCAAGAACCCGCAAAAAACAAAAGAGAAAGGTAGATGTAAATCCATGTTCGAGCTGCAAAAATGAATATCATTATGTCAAACAATAAACTCAAAAAAACAAACCCTAGAAACAACAAAAAGGCGGGAATATGATCCACATTTAAACAGGGGTCATGATTCCCATTTGTAGCTGGAGAAAATGAGACTGTATTATAGTTTGAGCAGACACAATTCCCTATCTACACAAAAAACCATTTCAAAAGCAAGAATCGTTAAAAACAAAAAAAACAGATATGATTCCCAGTTGAAGTTATATAAACCATTACAGCCTAAGCAGGAATCCTTCTCATTCTACCAAAAAAAGATCTAGAAAGCAAGAACCCATAAACGAAAAAAGAACAGTCATACGATCCCCACGTTTGGAGCTGTAAAACAGGAAATCAAATTCAAAGGAAAAGTTTACCAACAAATAATGAAAAAAACCATGTTTAGGGCAATGATACATAAAGCAAAGCATTCAACTAACTTGTACAATATTGGGCCTACGCCGGTTGTTGTTGGAGGAGGCTGGAGATCAAAATCAGTGGGAGGGCGAGGCTGGATGAAGGAGTCAACAACAGCTGGCGTGGCAAGCCCGAGGAGGCGAGTGGGATGACAGGGAGGGCGAGTGAGCTGTTGAAGGACTACAGTGCTGGAGACAACCATCAGGGAAGACACATCAAGCAAGACCGAATAACAAGGCACAACTACATGCATCCAACGATCAGCAGCGAACCGCAAAAATCAGAAAATTAAACATCAAACAAACACAATCTCTGTGGTTCAATCTCATTCACCACTTCAACAGTCAAGGAAGACAGTCGATTTGGCTGGCCCTATCCCTCACGTAAGTTCGCAGGGGATAGTGAGTTGGCCGCTGACTGGGCAAAAGCTGCAGTAACCCAAGTCATTTCAGCGCCTCCACTGACTGCTCCACCAACCCAAGTCATTTCAACGCCTCCCCTGCTCAGCCATACGCATTCACATTTATTGTTTTCAATATGCTGCGCCACCACTTAAATTATATATTGAATGCAACCACTTAAATTATATTCATTAAACTATTTACTCCATTTTTTGGCGCCACTGTTCTGTTTTTTTTATTATTTTTACATAAATGATTTATTTAAGTATTGTAAAAAAGAACAGTAGTCATATTTCATTCAGTTTTATGGAAGTTGAAGGAGATTTCTGAAGGTTGGCTATGGAAGTTGAAGGAGATTTCTGAAGGAGATTATTGCTCATGACAGGGAAAATTTGGAAATAATCTCTACATTGCAAATCAGGCAAGAACATTATATTTTTTTAAATCAGTGATAAGTTCAACTCATCTTGTTTATTAATTTATTAAGTTTTTGGACTACTTTCCCAGTCATCTATCAAAGTTGAAAGGAATAACAATTCTGGTTAGTGTTTGCAAGATTTATTTGAAACAAGGCTAATTGAAAACAAAGAAATTATAAGTTGAATGGTAATTCAGATTCTTATATCTAATATTCAAGGTAAGATTTTTCCTGAGAGAGTTTTTGGTACAACAATACAACAACATATTACGTTGTTGCCCAATCTAAATGATGGAATACGTTATATTTACAGGCTATGGTCATTATAGTGTATAAAACTATGATGCCACATTCTTATGTGCCTACGGGATGTATATAAAAGTAGGTTGTTTTCCCACGTAATACGTTGTTGCGTCAACGACATGAAGTTCTAAAGATTTTTTTGCACATCATAGTATTATGAAACTATTCAAATTTGTTTCATTATATTACTTTAAAATAATTTCAAATCCTTTCCCTCCTACTATGAGTACAACAATTTAACAACACATTACGTTGTTGCCCGCGATAACGATGCCCTGACTCGTTACTAGGCTCCGTAAGGTACATGGTGTACTGTATAAAACTATAATTTAAGATCTTTGTGCGCCAACAGGATCTATATCTAAGAAGGTGGATTGTCAACGTAATACGTTGTTTCTTTGACGACCTCCATTTATAAAGTTTGTTTAGCGCTGAATACTCTATTAGAAGTTGTTTGATTCAATTAAAATGGAATACTTTCCAGTTCATCCTCTCACAATTTAATTTCGACACGACGACAACGCATTACGTTGTCGCCCGGGCTAAACGGTGGAAAACGATATTCTTAGAAGCTATATCCATTACGGTTGGTGTACCTCTTAGCTCGGTACATCCTCCTCAACGAGCATGTCACGTTCTCATATTCATGTTGTTGTTCTTCTCTACCACCGTGCCCTCAATCTTTCTTTGTATGCATACACCCGTCTTTTCGAGCAAACAGCATTGAAGTCTGACTTCCAAGCATACAGCCAATGACAAGTACTTTTAGTAAGGTCGCTGACTGCCCTAACTGTCCACATTCACCTTTTAACTCCGAGCTACTACGAGTACAGCAATTTAACAACGCGGTACGTTGTTGCCCGCGATAACGATGACCTGACTCGTTACTAGGCTCCGTAAGGTACATGGTGTACTGTATAAAACTATAATTTAAGATCTTTGTGCGCCAACAGGATCTATATCTAAGAAGGTGGATTGTCAACGTAATACGTTGTTTCTTTGACGACCTCCATTTATAAAGTTTGTTTAGCGCTGAATACTCTATTAGAAGTTGTTTGATTCAATTAAACTGGAATACTTTCCAGTTCATCCTCTCACAATTTAATTTCGACACGACGACAACGCATTACGTTGTCGCCCGGGCTAAACGGTGGAAAACGATATTCTTAGAAGCTATATCCATTACGGTTGGTGTACCTCTTAGCTCGGTAGATCCTCCTCAACGAGCATGTCACGTTCTCATATTCATGTTGTTGTTCTTCTCTACCACCGTGCCCTCAATCTTTCTTTGTATGCATACACCCGTCTTTTCGAGCAAACAGCATTGAAGTCTGACTTCCAAGCATACAGCCAATGACAAGTACTTTTAGTAAGGTCGCTGACTACCCTAACTATCAATAGGATTGCTAACCGTAACAAGTATAATACATCAAGGGACCAGAAAAAAAAGAAAGGATCTTAGGATATGGAAATGTATATGGAATTTAGAATCTCATTAAGGTCTAGGGATTTACCATAACTCGAAATTTTAAAACAAGTAATACTGGAATAGTTGGACAATGTGTTGGTTGTCTTATGGTCTAGTGGCAAGATGGGCCACCTTATATACAAATAATTTGAGTACAATTCCTGATGAGCATGCTCCTTGAAGTCACTCTAGATACAGAGCACATTTCCCAATGACCTTGACGACCACAATTGTGGCAATCATACATTGACATCAAGCCCAAAGGAAAGTCCTGGGTGATACTAGTGTCTTAGGAAGAATCGATACCCCTTTTTCATGTATTATACACTTCAGGCAAAGCCCATGTTTGAACATAATGAACCTTTTGCGTAAAAAACATAGAACAAAAGCACTCGTTCATTTGCATAAATTCCCAAGGCTCTATAGAACCATTCCAAACACCTTCTACCAATAAATATTCTTAGTTAATGCCAACAAGTAATGAAATCAAATGCTAGAGGACACTATTGAAAGAATTTTTACAGATCATAAGCAACATAATCACCTTCATATCAAGCTCGACAGTCGTAAGTTGTTCTTCTGCAAAGCATCGCTTGAGAGACACGACTTCAATCAACAAATCCTATATGTAATTCACTTTTATACTCATGGTTAAATAATAAACATGAAGTTAATCTTTAAATGCAAACAAAAATTTGAATAGAAAGATTCGGTACATATATCTGGTACATTATGCTTTCTTGTTCTTAAACTCTATATTTCTAATCTACCAAAATAGTATTGCTTCTTTTCCTCTTACCTTCATTTCAATTGCATGTTTAAAGCGTTGCACATTTAGCTTGCCTATCATGTCAGTAAGCCTAGATATTGTTGTTTCCAAGTCCTCTTCTTTTTCCATTGACTCAAGCTTCCTCCTACGCTGATCTATTAGAGATCGAATGAAAACTACAACCATAAGATACTTACTGATAGCCATGACATTTTTAGTTGTGGCACTTAGTTACGTTTATTTTAACATGAACCATGTAAATCTATGTGGTACTCTCACATACCTTTCTTAATCTCATGAAAAAGGTGCTTATGTGTTCTAATACATGCTCGCCTATGTCACATGTTTTTTTGTAAGAGATGTTTCATACCTATCCGATTAGCCATTTCCTGTTGCTTTCTTCGTTCTAATCTCATATTGTTGACAATCTCCTCCTGGAGTTACAAATAAGACTTAATCCTCGAAAGAATCCTTAAATTAAATATTAAAATCTAGTAACATACATTATTTGCAACTAAAGGAAACCAAAGTGCTAAACAAAGATACATTCTAGCTTTGCATCCCACCCGTTTTCTTTGAAGATCTGCAGCTTCATCTTCTACATGCCTTTGTTCACTTGATATTGACCTAATATCTTCATCTATTTTTGCAATATGCTCTTCACATTCTCTCTTTTTTGGAGGTGATTTCATTGACTTCTCTCATATCCACATCTGAAATAGAGAAAAATGAGACCTCTTCATGCGAAAAATATCTTCAAATAATACAAACATATGAAGCCAAGCAAGTCAATATATGAACTAATGGGACCCCAAAGTTAAGTTGTCACTTACTGGAAGCAAAAAGTCGTGATCCCTGTACTGGATTCACACTAGCCGAGACATGGCCTCCATACCGAGAAATTGACCAACGATAGTGATTTTCAGGAGTCCATAGATCCATCACTCCTAACTTGTTTGCATCATCAGCTCTACGGTTGGTCTCTTCTGAACCAATGAACTAAGAGGAGAAAAGAAAATAGTTCACATACATCATACAAATTAATACAATATTCACCAAAATTAATTTGTGGTCTTATCGCGCGTCTGCTACGGATTCAGCTTCATTTCCACCAAATTCCGCTTACATAATACATGTCAGATAATGCTAACTCATAATCTCATTATAAAACACCACTGTCTTTGTGATAAACAACGCATATATGAACATACCGAATGATCTAGTGCAGCCTGACTGATTAAAACTTCCTTCACAGCAGATGGGGCCTCAAATACTTCATCAAGCCTTGATGTGATCCCCAGATTGTGCATCTATAATACATTAATGAACATTACGTATCACACTGCATAAGAACCACTCTAGATACAAAGATTGATTTGATAAAATAATAAACCTTACCATATCTGATACCACCAGAGGTTTATTTTGCATTTGTCTATTTCCAGTGTAGTTCAGAACAGGAATATCAAATGGTTTCAAGTTTTTCACAAGCAAGTCTCGATCATATGGATCCTGGGTAATGAATGACTGCAATCACCAAGAAACAAAACACTTTCCATGGCTTAAGAAAATGGTTTGGAAGAAAAGAGTATATAGAAGGTGTGGAACTAAAGAAAATATTCAACAGAAACAAACAATCCCATTATAGAAGCAAATGAAAATTTAAAACACATTCGTAATCAAAATATAACATAATTCTTAGCACAGTCTAATGCATATTGAAAAATTATAAACTAAAGCGTATGGTTTTGCACAGAGCCAAATAATAGTGCATTACTTTGCTAAAGAAGAGATCTTAATTCAATGCATGTCTGGTATAGTCGATACATGGCATTAAATTTGCTTCCCATCAATGCAAAATTCAAACAAGCACTAAAATGCAGAGCAAGCGGCTCATATTGGAGAGCAACTTATTGGGAAGTAATGATCCAACACTAACTGCCTTGTTAGAGAAGTTTGACAGTGAAATAAAAGGTATCCCAGATATCTTTCACAGAATGGAAAAGAAGATTCACCAATAAAAACGAAGTGCTAAATGTGTATTCACTATCCCAACAGTGTTTCGATTATATCAGCCATTCCATTTCTTAAATGCTAACACATCTATGCATATTGATGTTACAAAACTTTTCAGAAGACTCTAAAAGAAAGGGCAAGATACAATAAATGAATTTCAGTATAACTACCCTCAAAGATTGGAATAGGTGATATACAAGGGGCAAGGTTCATTAAAAGGTTATAAAAATATTTAGTGAGCAAGATAGCAGGAGTGTTGTAGTTGTTCTAGTTTGCTTTGTAATCCACCTTTGGCCACAATGAGAAGGGAAGTGGGCAATTGCCACTACCAACTGATTTTTCCCCATGTTGGGGATTTGTAGATCAAAATCTCATGTCTATTATTCCATGCTTATGCTTGTTGCACATGTGATTTTACATTCACATTCAGTACCATACGTTTCCAGCATAACTTACAACATTCGAGTTCAAACGTTCATGTTCGACAAGGATAAAGTTCAGTCCAAGTTTGCCAATGGATAAAGTTCGAAACAAAATAATATTTTTATCTTTTTAATTTTCTAAAATATGCACAAATATGTCGAAGAGATGGAGTAGAGGGAGTTATCCATCCTTTGCTTTCTCTCGGCACATATATAATACAAAATCATGTCAAAAACTTATTGTATAAAAAATATGGATAAAGTTTGAGTTTATGTTTGGCAAGGACAAAGTTCGGAGAAGTTCAAACTCTTTCCATAAAAATCGATGTACCTTGTGACACAGTTTCCAGCAACAAGCTACACTAATTCTATACATCACTAAGACTACAATATGTTATCTTGAGTAAAATCGAAGTAGGGCAGCAGATTGTGATTCAGTGAATTCAATAAGCAGACAATCTTAGGAGTTAACAGATCATTTTGGTATCAAAGTTGATTCGTATCTCCGGAATTATGAAAAGTATTGACTGATTTGTATGACACTGATGAGATCGTAGCAAGAAGAATTGCTACCTTACAAACTGGAGATATCTACAAGAAGGTAGAATCAAAGGGTGAAAGAAATGCCAAAAAAGGCAGAGGACTTTCCCAAGAGTTGCATCATTACAATCATGTACAGAAAATGCAATGAAGTCCCCACATACCATCACCAAACAGCAAGAGCTCATATCTAGGAATCAAGAATCCATGGATATGCCGGTCCATGCTCTCGCTAAGAAGTTTAGCGGGGAACAAGGAGAGGAACCCCATGAAGAAAAAACAATGGATGAGTATGAGGATGAGCAGCCTCCAAAGGACAAGGGTAACAGTAATGTAAAATATATAGTACATGTCCTTTTCAAAGTTGAAACCAAGGTTAAAATTAGAAGCTTTGAATTAGAAGCTTTGAAGGACAGGTAGATGCAGAGTTATTAAACAAATGGTTGAAGCAATTGGAGGTATATTTTAATATGCATAGAATCATTGAGGCACAAATCATTTTGTTTGCACATTTCTAAATGGAAGGTCATGTTCTAATTTGGAGGGAAAGTTATAAGGCATCTTTTGAAAAGAAGAATCCTGTTGTAGCTAGGTAGAATGAATTCAAAGAATTGTTATGTAATAATTTGTATCCAATTGGGCAAAAACTGATCAAAAAATTAAGTGACAATATTTCAAGGAAGTGGTCAAAGTGTGCAGAATTATACCCCATAGACAAACCATGTTGATGAGCATGTACTTGGAAGATGAAGACCACTTGACCAAATAGTTGAGAGGTCTCCATACACACCTAGGGAGACGGATCGTTTCAAGTAAGCAAAAGGACTTTGATGACGCATGTGTGCAAGCATAATGCATTGAGGAAGAGAGAAAGCAAGGAGAGGGAGAGCCCTCAGAGATAAATCAGCCAGCAATCTTCAAGAAAGAGCAAAATCAGCCTTAGCAGAAGGGAAAGTGAAAAGGTAAGAGAAATGTTACCAATTTGCAAAATTGCAAGGATCCAAATAACCATTGTGATGTGGATGGGCATACTAACGCTAAGTGTTGGAGGTGCTTCCGGAACTGCACCCCAAGAATTATTCCAAAGAGGACTCTAAAAAGGCCATGGTATCTTTGACAGAAAAGTCGAAGGTGTAGATAAAGGACAATTGTTGATGAGAAGTTCGGTTGCACAACTACCAACACAAACAACAAGGAACAAGAAAAAAGGAGACAAGTAAATTGTTCCAAATCAAGAAAACCAAGGTAAATGCACTTGTTAATATTGTTAGGAATATCTTAGGATTAGTGCTCAAATATTTATTTGTAAGGGTTAAATGTAATATTCATATATTACATTAGTGAGTTAGTGAGATATTAATATTGTGACATTAATATCATATTTGTGTGGGAAAAACAAAATAGTGTGATATTATTAATATGAGTTATCAAACAACTCATTATTAATAATATAGGTTGAAATAAGCTACTATGAGTACAGCAATTTAACAACGCGGTACGTTGTTGCCCGCGATAACGATGACCTGACTCGTTACTAGGCTCCATAAGGTACATGGTGTACTGTATAAAACTATAATTTAAGATCTTGTGCGCCAACAGGATCTATATCTAAGAAGGTGGTTTGTCAACGTAATACGTTGTTTCTTTGACGACCTCCATTTATAAAGTTTGTTTAGCGCTGAATACTCTATTAGAAGTTGTTTGATTCAATTAAACTGGAATACTTTCCAGTTCATCCTCTCACAATTTAATTTTGACACGACGACAACGCATTACGTTGTCGCCCGGGCTAAACGGTGGAAAACGATATTCTTAGAAGCTATATTCATTACGGTTGGTGTACCTCTTAGCTCGGTAGATCCTCCTCAACGAGCATGTCACGTTCTCATATTCATGTTGTTGTTCTTCTCTCACCACCGTGCCCTCAATCTTTCTTTGTATGCATACACCCGTCTTTTCGAGCAAACAGCATTGAAGTCTGACTTCCAAGCATACTGACCCAATGACAAGTACTTTTAGTAAGGTCATTGATCGCCCTAATCGTCCACATTCACCTTTTAACTCCGAGCTACTACTATGAGTACAACAATTTAACAACGCATTACGTTGTTGCCGCGATAACGATGACCCGACTCGTTATTAGGCTCCGTAAGGTACATGGTGTCTTGTATAAAACTATAATTTAAGATCTTTGTGCGCCAACAGGATCTATATCTAAGAAGGTGGTTTGTCAACGTAATACGTTGTTTCTTTGACGACCTCCATTTATAAAGTTTGTTTAGCGTTGAATACTCTATTAGAAGTTGTTTGATTCAATTAAATGGAATACTTTCCAGTTCATCCTCTCCAATTTAATTTCGACACGACGACAACGCATTACGTTGTCGCCGGGCTAAACGGTGGAAAACGATATTCTAGAAGCTATATTCATTACGGTTGGTGTACCTCTTAGCTCGGTAGATCCTCCTCAACGAGCATGTCACGTTCTCATATTCATGTTGTTGTTCTTCTCTACCACCGTGCCCTCAATCTTTCTTTGTATGCATACACCGTCTTTTCGAGCAAACAAGCATTGAAGTCGACTTCCAAGCATACACCAATGACAAGTACTTTTAGTAAGGTCATTTGATTGCCCTAATTGTCCACATTCACCTTTTAACTCCGAGCTACTATGAGTACAAAGCAATTTAACAACGCACGCACGTACGTTGTTGCCCGCGATAACGATGACTCGACTCGTTCTTAGGCTCGTAAGGTACATGGTGTACTGTATAAAACTATAATTTAAGATCTTGGTGCGCCAACAGGATCTATATCTAAGAAGGTGGTTTCTCAACGTAATACGTTGTTTCTTTGACGACCTGCATTTATAAAGTTTGTTTAGCGCTGAATACTCTATTAGAAGTTGTTTGATTCAATTAAACTGGAATACTTTCCAGTTCATCCTCTCACAATTTAATTTCGACACGACGACAACGCATTACGTTGTCACCCGGGCTAAACGGTGGAAAACGATATTCTTAGAAGCTATATTCATTACGGTTGGTGTACCTCTTAGCTCGGTAGATCCTCCTCAACGAGCATGTCACGTTCTCATATTCATGTTGTTGTTCTTCTCTACCACCGTGCCCTCAATCTTTCTTTGTATGCATACACCGTCTTTTCGAGCAAACAGCATTGAAGTCTGACTTCCAAGCATACGCCCAATGACAAGTACTTTTAGTAAGGTCGCATTGATCGCCCTAACTGTCCACATTCACCTTTTAACTCCGAGCTACTATGAGTACAACAATTTAACAACGCGCATTACGTTGTTGCCGCGATAACGATGACTGACTCGTTACTAGGCTCTAAGTAAGGTACATGGTGTACTTGTATAAAACTATAATTTAAGATCTTGGTGCGCCAACAGGATCTATATCTAAGAAGGTGGTTTCTCAACGTAATACGTTGTTTCTTTGACGACCTCCATTTATAAAGTTTGTTTAGCGCTGAATACTCTATTAGAAGTTGTTTGATTCAATTAAAATGGAATACTTTCAGTTCATCCTCTCACAATTTAATTTCGACACGACGACAACGCATTACGTTGTCGCCAAGAATAACGGTGGAAAACGATATTCTTAGAAGCTATATTCATTACGGTTGGTGTACCTCTTAGCTCGGTAGATCCTCCTCAACGAGCATGTCACGTTCTCATATTCATGTTGTTGTTCTTCTCTACCACCGTGCCCTCAATCTTTCTTTGTATGCATACACCCGTCTTTTCGAGCAAACAGCATTGAAGTCTGACTTCCAAGCATACAGCCAATGACAAGTACTTTTAGTAAGGTCGCTGACTGCCCTAACTGTCCACATTCACCTTTTAACTCCGAGCTACTATGAGTACAGCAATTTAACAACGCGGTACGTTGTTGCCCGCGATAACGATGACCTGACTCGTTACTAGGCTCCGTAAGGTACATGGTGTACTGTATAAAACTATAATTTAAGATCTTTGTGCGCCAACAGGATCTATATCTAAGAAGGTGGTTTGTCAACGTAATACGTTGTTTCTTTGACGACCTCCATTTATAAAGTTTGTTTAGCGCTGAATACTCTATTAGAAGTTGTTTGATTCAATTAAAATGGAATACTTTCCAGTTCATCCTCTCACAATTTAATTTCGACACGACGACAACGCATTACGTTGTCGCCCGGGCTAAACGGTGGAAAACGATATTCTTAGAAGCTATATTCATTACGGTTGGTGTACCTCTTAGCTCGGTAGATCCTCCTCAACGAGCATGTCACGTTCTCATATTCATGTTGTTGTTCTTCTCTACCACCGTGCCCTCAATCTTTCTTTGTATGCATACACCGTCTTTTCGAGCAAACAGCATTGAAGTCTGACTTCCAAGCATACAGCCAATGACAAGTACTTTTAGTAAGGTCGCTGACTGCCCTAACTGTCCACATTTACCTTTTAACTCCGAGCTACTATGAGTACAGCAATTTAACAACACATTACGTTGTTGCCCGCGATAACGATGACCTGACTCGTTACTAGGCTCCGTAAGGTACATGGTGTACTGTATAAAACTATAATTTAAGATCTTGGTGCGCCAACAGGATCTATATCTAAGAAGGTGGTTTCTCAACGTAATACGTTGTTTCTTTGACGACCTGCATTTATAAAGTTTGTTTAGCACTGAATACTCTATTAGAAGTTGTTTGATTCAATTAAACTGGAATACTTTCAGTTCATCCTCTCACAATTTAATTTCGACACGACGACAACGCATTACGTTGTCGCCCGGGCTAAACGGTGGAAAACGATATTCTTAGAAGCTATATTCATTACGGTTGGTGTACCTCTTAGCTCGGTAGATCCTCCTCAACGAGCATGTCACGTTCTCATATTCATGTTGTTGTTCTTCTCTACCACCGTGCCCTCAATCTTTCTTTGTATGCATACACCCGTCTTTTCGAGCAAACAGCATTGAAGTCTGACTTCCAAGCATACAGCCAATGACAAGTACTTTTAGTAAGGTCATTGATCGCCCTCCCTAGCTTGTCCACATTCACCTTTTAACTCCGAGCTACTATGAGTACAACAATTTAACAACGTGACGTTGTTGCCGCGATAACGATGACCGACTCGTTACTTAGGCTCCGTAAGGTACATGGTGTACTCGTATAAAACTATAATTTAAGATCTTTGTGTGCCAACAGGATCTATATCTAAGAAGGTGGTTTCTCAACGTAATACGTTGTTTCTTTGACGACCTCCATTTATAAAGTTTGTTTAGCAATGAATACTCTATTAGAAGTTGTTTGATTCAATTAAAATGGAATACTTTCCAGTTCATCATCCTCTCACAATTTAATTTCGACACGACGACAACGCATTACGTTGTCGCCCCAAGCTAAACGGTGGAAAACGATATTCTTAGAAGCTATATTCATTACGGTTGGTGTACCTCTGAGCTCGGTAGATCCTCCTCAACGAGCATGTCACGTTCTCATATTCATGTTGTTGTTCTTCTCTACCACCGTGCCCTCAATCTTTCTTTGTATGCATACACCGTCTTTTCGAGCAAACAAGCATTGAAGTCGACTTCCAAGCATACTGACCAATGACAAGTACTTTTAGTAAGGTCATTTGACGCGCCCTAACTGTCCACATTCACCTTTTAACTCCGAGCTACTATGAGTACAGCAATTTAACAACGCGCTGCGTTGTTGCCCGCGATAACGATGACCTGACTCGTTACTAGGCTCCGTAAGGTACATGGTGTACTGTATAAAACTATAATTTAAGAGCTTTGTGCGCCAACAGGATCTATATCTAAGAAGGTGGTTTGTCAACGTAATACGTTGTTTCTTTGACGACCTCCATTTATAAAGTTTGTTTAGCGTTTGAATACTCTATTAGAAGTTGTTTGATTCAATTAAATGGAATACTTTCAGTTCATCCTCTCACAATTTAATTTCGACACGACGACAACGCATTACGTTGTTGTCGCAAGCTAAACGGTGGAAAACGATATTCTTAGAAGCTATATTCATTACAGTTGGTGTACCTCTTAGCTCGGTAGATCCTCCTCAACGAGCATGTCACGTTCTCATATTCATGTTGTTGTTCTTCTCTACCACCGTGCCCTCAATCTTTCTTTGTATGCATACACCCGTCTTTTCGAGCAAACAACATTGAAGTCGACTTCCAAGCATACTGACCCAATGACAAGTACTTTTAGTAAGGTCATTGATCGCCCTAACTCGTCCACATTCACCTTTTAACTCCGAGCTACTATGAGTACAGCAATTTAACAACATGCGTATGCGTTGTTGCCGCGATAACGATGACCGACTCGTTACTAGGCTCGTAAGGTACATGGTGTACTTGTATAAAACTATAATTTAAGATCTTTGTGCCAACAGGATCTATATCTAAGAAGGTGGATTGTCAACGTAATACGTTGTTTCTTTGACGACCTCCATTTATAAAGTTTGTTTAGCGTTGAATACTCTATTAGAAGTTGTTTGATTCAATTAAACTGGAATACTTTCCAGTTCATCCTCTCACAATTTAATTTCGACACGACGACAACGCATTACGTTGTCGCCCCGGGCTAAACGGTGGAAAACGATATTCTTAGAAGCTATATTCATTACAGTTGGTGTACCTCTTAGCTCGGTAGATCCTCCTCAACGAGCATGTCACGTTCTCATATTCATGTTGTTGTTCTTCTCTACCACCGTGCCCTCAATCTTTCTTTGTATGCATACACCTGTCTTTTCGAGCAATCAGCATTGAAGTCTGACTTCCAAGCATACAGCCAATGACAAGTACTTTTAGTAAGGTCGATTTGCCCTAATCGTCCACATTCACCTTTTAACTCCGAGCTACTATGAGTACAAGCAATTTAACAACGCGCATTACGTTGTTGCCGCCATGATAACGATGATGACTCGTTACTTAGGCTCCGTAAGGTACATGGTGTCTTGTATAAAACTATAATTTAAGATCTTTGTGCGCCAACAGGATCTATATCTAAGAAGGTGGATTGTCAACGTAATACGTTGTTTCTTTGACGACCTCCATTTATAAAGTTTGTTTAGCGCTGAATACTCTATTAGAAGTTGTTTGATTCAATTAAAATGGAATACTTTCCGAGTTCATCCTCTCACAATTTAATTTCGACACGACGACAACGCATTACGTTGTCGCCGGGCTAAACGGTGGAAAACGATATTCTTAGAAGCTATATTCATTACGGTTGGTGTACCTCTTAGCTCGGTAGATCCTCCTCAACGAGCATGTCACGTTCTCATATTCATGTTGTTGTTCTTCTCTACCACCGTGCCCTCAATCTTTCTTTTGTATGCATACACCGTCTTTTCGAGCAAACAAGCATTGAAGTCGACTTCCAAGCATACAACCAATGACAAGTACTTTTAGTAAGGTCGCCGATCGCGCCCTAATTTGTCCACATTCACCTTTTAACTCCGAGCTACTATGAGTACAACAATTTAACAACACAATACGTTGTTGCCGCGATAACGATGACGACTCATTACTAGGCTCCGTAAGGTACATGGTGTACTTGTATAAAACTATAATTTAAGATCTTTGTGTGCGCCAACAGGATCTATATCTAAGAAGGTGGTTTGTCAACGTAATACGTTGTTTCTTTGACGACCTCCATTTATAAAGTTTGTTTAGCGCTGAATACTCTATTAGAAGTTGTTTGATCAATTAAAATGGAATACTTTCAGTTCATCCTCTCACAATTTAATTTCGACACACGACAACGCATTACGTTGTCGCCGGCTAAGCGGTGGAAAACGATATTCTTAGAAGCTATATCCATTACGGTTGGTGTACCTCTTAGCTCGGTAGATCCTCCTCAACGAGCATGTCACGTTCTCATATTCATGTTGTTGTTCTTCTCTACCACCGTGCCCTCAATCTTTCTTTGTATGCATACACCCGTCTTTTCAAGAGCAAACAAGCATTGAAGTCGACTTCCAAGCATACTGACCAATGACAAGTACTTTTAGTAAGGTCGTGATTGCCCTAATCGTCCACATTCACCTTTTAACTCCGAGCTACTACGAGTACAGCAATTTAACAACGCGGTACGTTGTTGCCCGCGATAACGAAGACCTGACTCGTTACTAGGCTCCGTAAGGTACATGGTGTACTGTATAAAACTATAATTTAAGATCTTTGTGCGCCAACAGGATCTATATCTAAGAAGGTGGATTGTCAACGTAATACGTTGTTTCTTTGACGACCTCCATTTATAAAGTTTGTTTAGCGCTGAATACTCTATTAGAAGTTGTTTGATTCAATTAAAATGGAATACTTTCCAGTTCATCCTCTCACAATTTAATTTCGACACGACGACAACGCATTACGTTGTCGCCTAGGCTAAACGGTGGAAAACGATATTCTTAGAAGCTATATCCATTACGGTTGGTGTACCTCTTAGCTCGGTACATCCTCCTCAACGAGCATGTCACGTTCTCATATTCATGTTGTTGTTCTTCTCTACCACCGTGCCCTCAATCTTTCTTTGTATGCATACACCCGTCTTTTCGAGCAAACAAAGATTGAAGTCGACTTCCAAGCATATGACCAATGACAAGTACTTTTAGTAAGGTCGTGACTGCCCTAATCGTCCACATTCACCTTTTAACTCCGAGCTACTATGAGTAAGACAATTTAACAACGCTGTGCGTTGTTGCCGCGATGATAACGATGACCTGACTCGTTACTAGGCTCCGTAAGGTACATGGTGTACTGTATAAAACTATAATTTAAGATCTTTGTGCGCCAACAGGATCTATATCTAAGAAGGTGGATTGTCAACGTAATACGTTGTTTCTTTGACGACCTCCATTTATAAAGTTTGTTTAGCTTGAATACTCTATTAGAAGTTGTTTGATTCAATTAAACTGGAATACTTTCAGTTCATCCTCTCACAATTTAATTTCGACACGACGACAACGCATTACGTTGTCGCCCGGGCTAAACGGTGGAAAACGATATTCTTAGAAGCTATATTCATTACGGTTGGTGTACCTCTTAGCTCGGTAGATCCTCCTCAACGATCATGTAACGTTCTCATATTCATGTTGTTGTTCTTCTCTACCACCGTGCCCTCAATCTTTCTTTGTATGCATACACCGTCTTTTCGAGCAAAAAAGCATTGAAGTCGACTTCCAAGCATACAGCCAATGACAAGTACTTTTAGTAAGGTCGCTGACTGCCCTAATCGTCCACATTCACCTTTTAACTCCGAGCTACTATGAGTACAACAATTTAACAACACGCGTGCGTTGTTGCCGCGATAACGAAGACTGACTCGTTCTTACTAGGCTCCGTAAGGTACATGGTGTACTTGTATAAAACTATAATTTAAGATCTTTGTGCGCCAACAGGATCTATATCTAAGAAGGTGGTTTGTCAACGTAATACGTTGTTTTTCTTTGACGACCTCCATTTATAAAGTTTGTTTAGCGCTGAATACTCTATTAGAAGTTGTTTGATTCAATTAAACTGGAATACTTTCCAGTTCATCCTCTCACAATTTAATTTCGACACGACGACAACGCATTACGTTGTCGCCAAAACGGTGGAAAACGATATTCTTAGAAGCTATAGCCATTACGGTTGGTGTACCTCTTAGCTCGGTAGATCCTCCTCAACGAGCATGTCACGTTCTCATATTCATGTTGTTGTTCTTCTCTACCACCGTGCCCTCAATCTTTCTTTGTATGCATACACCCGTCTTTTCGAGCAAACAGCATTGAAGTCTGACTTCCAAGCATACAGCCAATGACAAGTACTTTTAGTAAGGTCGCTGACTGCCCTAACTGTCCACATTTACCTTCTAACTCCGAGCTACTAGTCCATTTATATTGATGCTAGTGATGATTTGTGATACCCTTGAGAGCCATTTTTGGGTTAATTCTCTTCTATACGGCAGCAGCTGATTTTAAACATTTCCCAACCTTAAATAACTTAGAAAAGATATTCTATTGTCTAATCTTATATATGTATGATGTCGTTTTTATGAGATTATTGATGTCGTTTTTACTTTTTTTGTTGACCTGAATTTTTTAAATAATGATCCTCAATTTCTTTAACATATTGAACATTTGTGAATGCAGGCAGGTCCTATCATTTTAGCATCAGCTATAATATAAATATAAAATGGTTAGTGTTATTGTCTAATTGTATAGTGTGTTAGCTTGGGCATTTTTTTTCCAAATTTTAATAATTTGTAGTGTTATTAACATCAATGTATAATCAGAGAGACTCAAAGTGGAAGCGCTTGTTAGACATTCCTATCCAATGTCCTCCGGAAGGACTGTTCTCTGCATTAGATGTTGTTTGGAGCAAAGTTAAAGATAACCGTGGAGTGGAAGGGGATTTTGTTGCATGGATAGAAGTTGGACGAGTAGATGATTTTATTAAAGGGGAATGCCGGCGGACATCATTTCCAACAAGTTATTACAAACGTTGGAGTCATTCATCACCCATAAGGGAAAGTACACACCGGGTTCGAATTGATAGCACCATCAGTTATATAATGTATGATGTGGCAATGTTCGATGATGTTTTTAATGCAGTTTTAAAATTGTTGTTTACTTTATTATGACTCACTTTTAGTGACATTTTGCAGATATTGGTGTAGCTATGGGCCTGAAGACTTTAAAGAAGAGGATGCTTTGCCATATGATAAGTCCAAGGTTCCAACTAGAGGGACGGGGAGTAGACCTGGACGTAAACATATAAAATGTGGTTGCCAATGTAATTTTAATGTGCGAATTCTTATGAAAAGAAGTGAATATGCACTTATCACATATCCTCAGATGGATCATGTGGATAACAACAATCATATATGCCATGGCCAAAAAAATCACAAATTTGAAGGGACACGAGCTTATTATGCGCCACATATTAGTAAGGAATTGCAAGAATGGGTGGAAAAGTTATTGTTATTAGGAATGCCAGCTGATATTGTGTTGCAAAAGCACCGTGAAATGGTTCATGAGAAGCTAGCCTTGTTTGATGGGCAAACAAAACGTGATGATTTCTTGTCTTCCCATGATGTTCATAATATTGATACAAAAATAAAAGCAGCAAAGTACATGTATGACAGAAATGATGCCCAAAGTGTGAGAGTATGGCAAGATCAAAATCCAAATATATGTTTTGAATACCAAGAGTATGAAGGAAACGTTGAGGAAGATGGTCACGTGCCGTTTATCATGGGCATTCAAATGCCGCAACAACTTGAGTGGATGTTAAAATATGGCCATAACAACATACTTGCAATGGACGCCACTTTTGGGACCAATGGAATGAAGGTATTCTCTTTTACATAATCTTATCAATAAAAAAATCTGCAAAAAATATGTTACATTTTCTTACCAATAATCTACTAATTCACATTGTTATTGCATTGCCAACTCTCCATAGTTCAAACTCTATACCATCCTCGCATTCGATTCCAAACACATGGGCCTACCAGTTGCATGGGTTATAATGTCAAGAGCTACCACTAGCGACTTAACCCAATGGATGAAAAAGCTGGTGAATAGAGCACATGCTCATATGCTTGAGTGGAAACTAAATGCTTTCATGGTAGATGATGCTACAGCTGAAATCAATGCTATTAGGTTGTAAATTAATCTTTGTGTATATTGTTAGAATATATAAATTTAAATTATAGATATTAAGTTTGCTATCAAATTTTTAAGATTCTAATACAATTCATTTTCAAATACAGAGAAGTTTTTGGGTGTGAAGTATACTTATGCAGCTGGCATGTACGGAGGGCATGGTTGAAGAATCTTGTTGCCAAGGTTAAGGAAGATCAAAAAAGACGTGTAATGTTTAATAGGTTGGGGGAAATTATGCACCATTCAAATAATGAGGAGAGTGCTGTTCAAATGGCACAAAATTTTGTTACAGATTTTGCGGACGAGATAAAATTTATTAAATATTGGCAGGAACACTGGCTTCTAAGAATTGGAATGTGGGTGAGACAGCTACGGACTTTAAAGCATGCGTTGGGCAAGAAACAAATGCTGCAATAGAGGCATATCACTCTATACTTAAGAGTAAGTGGTTATCCTCCATTCGAAAAGCATGTCATCGCAGGGTTGACTGGCTGATACATCAGTTAATCACAGTTGTTTTTATATATTATTGGTGGAGTCAATGTTGTAAGGAAAGTGGGTTCTACCGTAACTTCAAAGTGGAGAAACTAGAAAATAACCAATGGCTGCATGCACAATCCATTCCTGATTATTATGTCACCTTCCATACCTCTGACCCACGGTTAGCATGGGTTCGTAGCCAGACGGATGATACTTGTCACTATGAAGTATGGTATCAAACCCCACATTTGGCAATGTGTGGATGTGGAGTGTCAAAGAATGGGTACTTATGTAAGCACGTAATTAAAGTGAATATGATGAAAAAGAATTCAGCGAGAGAAAACTTTAATGTTCAGGTATTCTAGGCATAATGTTTTTCAAGATTTTGCAACATAGTAATTTATAGTATCTAAATTCTATTAATTTTGGTTTTTATTCAAATCTTTGATTTATTATACTAATTTGTAATGTTCTCCAGGGTTTATTTTGTGCTCCAAATGTTGCATGTGGAGATGAACATGTGGTTGATGATCCTTTTGGTCAAGCATGGAATCCTCCAAACACCTGTGAAGACTCTATGCATGTTTTGCAACAAGATAAACATGTTATAAATGAAGAAGATGAACACTTGAGCCCACAAGTGAGAAGGATCAGAAAAATAGTAGATAACAGTCTTGTTGGTCCTCTAAACAAGTCATTTCTTAATTTATTAGAGAATACACTTGTGGAAACAACAAACCGATTGAGGGGAAGCCAAATATCTTCTATATTAGGTGTGCAACATCCTGAGGCACAACCGTTTAGACCCGTAGATGATGGATTCAACAATACACTTCATCGAGAGAGAGATTTTATAGAGAAGATGTTGAATCGAAGGCGCCCATGTCCAACAAATAGGAAAGCTAGTTTTCCAATTGTAAAAAAGAGTCGTGTATCACGTCGACTAACATGGGAGGATGAATTAAAAAGAGCTGCAGAACGAGATAGGGAAAGGGGGCTTGTTGAAGAACTTGAAGATGATACCAACACAAATGGAATTTAAGGGTAATTTTAGATTGCAGCAGTTCAACAACATATTATGTTGTTACCCTTGAGAAATGATGAACAAACACATTATTAGTTTACAAGATATGCTCATTATAATATCCAAAACTGTGATACCATCTTTTTATGCTCCTACATGATCTATACCAAAGTAGGTTATTTCTCAACGTAATACGTTGTTGCCTCAACAAAATGGATTTTTAATGTTTATTTTGCATTTTATAATGTTATGTATCTATTCAAGGTTGTTTAATTCAATCACTTTGTAATAATTTCCCACTTATGCCCTTCTACTTTAATTAAAACAGTTCAACAACGTATTGTGTTGTCATCCGTGATAAATGATGCAGGTTTCAATATTTATACAAATTTGTCACTTTAAAATACTTATGCTTTAAATAATTTGACAGTCTTTGATGTTTCTAAGAATGCATTATTGGGATCCATGCCATCTGTATGGCCTTCTACTCTAGCGATATTGATGCTAAATGACAATTCCCTGATTGGCAATATTCCTCCAAGTTTGAGCAACTTGGCTGGTCTTGTACGCGTTAAATTTGGCAAACATCAAATTAAACGGAGTCATTCCACCAAGCTTGGCTGATATTCTTCAACTTCTAGTATTGAATTTGGGAGATAATGGTCTGGAAGGAAGCATACCTTGTGGGCTATGCCCCTTGTCCTTGAAAGTACACAGTAATAAGCCATAATGCTTTGTTCCAAGCTGTACAGTTAGAGACTATCACATCTCATTATACCTGCTTATATACTGCAGACATAACGTCTGAAAAGCTTGAATGGGGAAACTACAATCATCTTTTAGAGATATTCGAGAAATTTCCCGAAGGTTTTGATCTTATTCTTGGGGCTGATATTTATATCCATATTGGTTTGTCCTTTTAAGCTTTTTGATACATAAGTGAAAAGTTCCAGCAAATATAGGAGAATCAATCAAGTCCATTACTGCTTTCATGTTTCTGTTTTTGTTTATTTATTTATCAACTCAAAGGGATCCTTAACCAAATGCACGCTTTCAACAAGCTAGCATTCCTCTTTTATTTGACACAGTGGAGCAACTTCTACGATTCGGTCATAAGCGTTGCTGCAAGTTTATGTTTGCCTATGTTTCTCGGGCTAAGAGGCAAGTAAAGTAAACGATCAATATTTAACACATTAGTCTTAATAAGCAGCTTTCTTTTCCCATTATTATGCAGAAAAATACATTGTTCTTCCTTGGGGATAACTTTGGCCACTATTATTTATACCATTACTTATTTTATTTACTTCTCCGATGGTTAAAATTAAAATTAATTTTCGTGCATGTGCCTTTGTCAATGGAAGGTAATTCTATTTGTTTATTTCTTAAATATTCATCGAAATCCTTTCTGGGAAATTATGTTGTACAATGAGATGGTATTCTGTCTGAAAGGATTTCAACTGCATATGAACTTGTAATTGAATGATGTCAAATCTCTAATTTGTCATTCTATCTACTGGATTCTGGTTGAGGAATGCTATGTTTCTACCAATTCTTTGTGGTTTTGATATATCTCCTTTGGTTGTTTTATGAAAAATTTCCAGTACTAAACTAGTTGCATGTTGTATCAAGCCAGAGCTTTATTTCTTGAGGAACCAACCTTTTTTAATAGAAAAAGTTTTTCTCAGAAGGTTCCACAGAGGAATCTTAATCAGAAGTTGAAGATTGTTGATTAATATCATGGTTCCTCAAACTTAATATTATTAGGCCTATTTGTACATCTCGCAATGCCTCTCTATTTTTGAGTTTGCTTCTTTCATAGTGCGAAGGTCTTCTCCTCAACTTCCTTGCATCACGTGTCTAAGGTATCCATTCTCATGGACATTGTTTCCTGTCGTTGAAGAACATCTGTAACTATGTTCAAGTTAAGGATTGGTATATCTGTATAGGTTTTGATGAAATTTTCCCTATTCGGGAAGTTAATATATTTTCATGTATTATTTGAGACTCGAGAGCCATGCTTTCAACTTTTGGCATAATTAATTCATCTTTCTTCAGAGTTTTTTTCGAGTAATGTTTTGAAAATGAGTTCTTTTCTGGTATTTTTGGACAAACATTGCAGTAGTGACTTACGATTAAAGTCTTCAATTTGTTATCCTTGCAATTACTAATGGGAAAGAAGTGAACATCTAAACTCCCCAAAATCGACAATTATAGTTTCCTAACTTCTATGATCAGTTATAAGAGGACCCGTTCCAGTGTGATTTTGGGGCTTTGTGTGGACAAACATTAACGTTAAAGTGGCATTTGTTAGCTTGCAAAAATGCTGAAAAAGTGAACATCTAAACTCCCCAACATCTAGCATAGTTGCCCTTGGTAGTAGAGGACCCAAGTGTGGTTTTGGGGCTTTGTGTACAATAACAGTGGCATTCAGAGCCCTCAAGCTGAAATTCCTGGAGCTCCTTGGATATCTGTTGATGACTGGTGTGGCCAGTCATGAATGGATGACATAGGAGGCGTTTGGAAGATTTTATTGAAGACTTGTGGGCAGTAGTTTTGTTATAGAAGGAAATATAAGCAATGAATGTTGCTTAAAGAGAATAAACTTTAAAGCGTGGTTAATTACCTTTAGGCTTTGGGAAAGAGTTGGACGAGACATAGGTTCAGTCTGACTAAGTACTTTGGAAGTCAGTCCCCATGTCAGCATGTGACGTGCTCATATCTTGCTAATCACTTAAGCTCGACCAACCACTATTTGTTGTTTAATGTAAATTTTAGGCACTTTAGCATTGATAGCTTGTAACAGTTTTTAACTCTGAGTGATTTGAGGGTGCCTTAAATGGTTTCAACATGTGAAACTTCAAGTCTAAATTTTCGATTCCAAACCCCAATTCCTGCACTAATCCCCCCATTGCACTCCCACACAGGGCCTGCTTAACATGTTGCATGATGGTGATTCCATATAACTACCTCGTCTATATGTAACTACTTGGATAAGTAGAGGAATAATGGTAGAATTAGCTTACTTTCATGTATCACTTGGAGAGGGCAATAAACTCCGATTTACAAATTGTAGCCATGTCACTGCATTATTGCAGGGAGCATGTTTCCACAGGAGCTTGAATCTGAGGCCAGTGTGGAAGCAACCGAAACAGCCTACTGCCAGGCCACAGCCCAAGAAACAATGGTATCTGACTTGCTCCAACCATGTGAGAATCAATTGGCTCTCATGTGGTGCAAATTTTCCCCAGAAAGACATTGGCTATATCCTATTTTGGCAATAAATGTTATGCTCCAAAAATTATTAATAGTTTACCCTTTTCAATAATTTACAGTATTTATTAAGGTACTGTTACAGCGTCTACATTGTGTAATGCAATAAACAATTTACATGATCTGTTGAGCTTCCCTCCCAAACAACTAGATAGTATGTTCTAAAACTTAAGAAAATATTTTTAGGACACAGTCCTATGGAGGATATTTATCGCTCCCCAATTTTATGGTATGGATGGTCTCCCATGAATGACAAAACCTCTGAAAGGACAGGGGAAGAAATCAAATTGTCACCGTGACATTTGGAGCAGCAATTTTTCCGGTTGTCAAATGGAAGCCTATGTGTATAGTGCATTTTTCTGAAAAAAACTACTGGTAATTTTCAAGTGCAGTCCTAACAATCTGCAGCAGGGAAATGAAAATTTCATCAAAAATGGGACTGTTTTATTACAAATTGCTCTCAAACTCCCTTAGCAGCATCCAATGGACCATTTCCTTAGATATATTTGAAGATGAAGGTAGAAATTGTAAGAAAAAGTAGCAAACAGTATGGCATAAAATTTGTAGGTAATTACAACATCCCCTACATCCTACGAGGTAGTGGCATGGCACTTGCACTGCAACCACATGACATGGCAAGCCGCAAGACTGCCAGTTTTTTTTCAATTACTCAATTTGAAAGGAAGAGAAAAATTGAGGACAAAATTAAAAATTGAAATAGAAAAAATGGGAAAAGAAAAAGAGTGTCATCTCGAAACAAATTGTGCTTTATTCATGTTTTACTCATTTTATTTGCACTTTTCAATCAAACATCATTCTTTTAATTTAAATGTGGATTTTTGTCAGGTTTGAACACTGTGTTGAGGTGTCAAGCTGATTTTAAGATGGGTTAAAACGTGCACTAAAAAGTTTTCTTCTTCCAAGTCTTAACATTAATGAAAAATTTACATTTATTTCATTTTAAATATCTGCAAATGGTCCCATTCTAACTGTTGGGGTTATTCCAGTGTTACTACGGATATATGTCTCTTATGCAACCCTGACAGATAAGAATACTATCTATGCCAGCATATCACTCAAGGTTCCCACAAATTGAATGTGAAAATATTAATATTGTTACCTAGATTTACCCATGTTCATTCAACGCCAGCTAAATTCCTTGTGCTAGAAAGCAAGCATCTGATACATCTGAATGGTACTACTCAACTCATCACACATTTAAGTTGGGGACACTGTACCATTCAAATGAACTTTAATTTTTTCACGATTATCTAAAATTTCAACATATTGCAAAGGTCATAGCAAACTCGATAACTTTAAATACTATTAATAAGATACACGTGTATAGAGAAGGTATGCATAATCCCATTCATCTAATATGGACAGGAAAAACAGCAATAATAAATAAATATTCTCAACAGCAATAATAAATGCTATCAATAAATTCGACAGGAAAAACTCATTACATTTTACAAGTCATGTCAGAAGAAGAGCCAAAAGAGGATTTTGGCATAAAATTGGCACTACATATGGATCTTACATTATTATCTCGTTCAAGGAGAAAAACCATAACATTAAACTTGATTTTTTCTTTCACATAACTGAGTATCTTGGCAATTGTTTTACAAATAATGATACAATTCATTGTAATATCAAAACTTCAACAGATTAAATCTGAGAGCTCTTCAAATTTCTCCGTTGCTTGTTAACAGCAATGGAGTTTCGCGCTTCCAACCATTCTCGAACTTTTCTTTTATGTCCTTTCACCTCATCAGGGGTAAGGTGTGTGTGAACTGATGCAGCACTCTTGATATCCTTTAATCTTTTTCCCTGAAATGTTTACAAACAATGGGCATATCAGTAAATAAAACTATGCAAACGTAAATGATAAAATAAGTTTATCAAAATTATAAATAAGATATTGTGTGGTCACCTGTTGTTGGGAAGAATGGATCCTTTCTGAAAGTTGCATCTCAGTATCACCTTCAGTATTACGTTGCTACAAAAAATGAAGGATTATTGATGCAAATTATTTCCTACATTAACTCGAAGAAAAAAACACAAATATTTTAAATGTTTTTATATTTGACTCCTAGAAGTAATTAGCAATGTAAATCTTAAGTTTACGTAACTTACCAAATCAGATGAAGCACGAACCATTTTATGTTTACTTTGCATGGAATCAACAGTACTGGATAACTTTTGTACGTTTCTTACCAAAAGCTTGTGTGGTTGTTCCCCTTCATTCTACAAACAATCAATTCATATAAATACTATATAATACAATTAAAGAACATGATTGTTAGAAAGAAAGACAATTATAAGTAAAATGATATTGGGGTAAGGGAAGCTCCTGTAACAGCTGCAACAGCCAAGTAAGGGAAGCCAAGTTGGTATGAAAAGTACATAGTTTCATACAATCAAATGTGCTAAAAACACAATAACATCAATAAGAATACAAATTAACACACCTTTGTCTCTTTTCCATCCTCTTTCTGGTTAATTGCCTTCAAGCAATCTTTAAACCAGATGCAATATGTCTTCTTCGATTCACCAACAGTATCTGCTCCAATATGTGGAAAATGCAATGGAGCGTCATCTACATATGATTCTTCTACGCATATGACAATGCAGTCCCTTTCTAAAGATCGTCCATGGCATTTTGTTCCTGGTTTAGTTGCATGAATTTTAGCAATGCCAACCTTTTTTGCATGGTCAGGCTCTAGGAACATAAAAACTTTTTCTCCTATTGTGAATTCACAGGCAGCCATGTCCTTCGCCTCATTCTTTGGTTTGCCCGGTTCCACCTCAACAACTTTTGCAAAATCAGTCACCTCGATGAATGGATTGGCCATATTTTTTCCCTTATGTTCCTCTGTGCTGATTTTTTCTTTTTCATTCATATCGTTTCCCTCACTTTCTTTTGTTCTAATGGAAATAGGTGTTATTTGCATCGGTGGTTCATGCACCCATGCACTTGAAGTGTATGCTTCAACAGTATTCTCTTCCTCAACACTCTGCAGCGGTAAAACCCAATTTTTCAAGTGCAACAACATAATAATTAATTGTATATAAAAGATGTAGGTATAAATGCCAAATTAGCAATATGATTAAGATTTAAGCACTTAAAATATATAGAAAACACAAATATTTATATTTGTAATTTACAACTGTACCTTGTTTTCCATTGCATTGTTGTTTGCATTCTTTTTTTGTATCGGGTCTTCTCCATCAACATCAGTCGAGTCCTATTCATGCATTCAAGTCATGAAAAGTGTGAGAATCGCATTTACACAAGATTTCAACATGTTAATGAATGAAAAATGACACTATATTATTCCAACAATGGTACTAATGTTTTTAATGAAAGCATGTTTCCTTACATGATCAACATTAATGGATTCTTCTTGGATAGGCTCCTGTACAAATGAAACGTTAATTTAAAATAACATAAAAAATGTGAATAAACAAAACTAAAATAATTTTAAATTTAAATTATAAAAAAAATGGGGCATACCTTATCCTTTTGTCCATTTAGATCAGAATTTGTACAATCGGTTTTCATCAAATCCTTTTTATATTGCAGCGTTGAAAGGGTTTTTTTCTTTCTTTCCTCCCTCTTTTCCACACTATCATACTCCTCTACAAGCTTGGAAATCAGATCTTTAGCTTGTTGGCTAAGGGATGAAAAATTTTGCACCTTTTCTTCCCGACAATAACGCTCAATTAACCTGGATTTGTACATATATTTAGAATTTTTCAAGTGCCAGTCAACACTTCGCTTTGCAACCATATTTTTTACTGTTTTTTTTGTTTTCCTTTGATACTTCCCGGTCGCACGTTTACCCGGCTTACGCCTATGTAATGGAGGGAGACCATTGTGATCATGGAGGCGGTGATAGTTGATGTCTTTCAAATGCCATTTTATTCCTTGCATTTCATAGTTGCAGCAAGGAAAGACCATGCACTTAAATCTGTCCCTCTTTCCAATTTCTTTTATAACTTTACACTGCTGCAAATACTACAATTCACAGCCAATAATTAAACATTATAAGAAGCAAATAATGAAAATATTTCAGCTTCTCTCATCCTCTTTCATTTCTGAAGTGATATTTACATAACTGAACAAAATCAAAATTAATAACAGGGTGAAAATTTGTTCTTCAAAGGACCAACTGTGCCCTATAAATGGAAAGAACTTAAAATTTTAAATAGTGAAAACTCTGATTTATGTTACAAAATATATATGACAGATGCACATAGGAAATTCACAGGTAAATTTCTCTTCGTCGTTCCTAGGACAAGTTTGCCTAATTTTCCAGCTCGTAGGTTGAGTCCAAAAGAAAATGAGGAATTAAATAGACATGTTTCAGATTTGCTACAAAAGGGATGGCTGCGACAAAGTTGAAGTACATGTCCTATGCCAGCATTTAATAATTTATGACTCCAAAGAAGCATGGATCTTGGAGAATGTGCGTAGATTGAAAAGCCTTGAATTAATTTAGTATGAAGTATCGATTTCCCTTGCCCCAGATGTACTTGATAGTTTAAGAGAAGCAATTTATTTTTCTAAAGTTGATTTGAAAAGTGGGTATCACCAAATACGAGAAGGAGATGAATGGAAAACCACATTCAAGACTAAAGAGGGGTTGTATTGTTGGTTGGTTATGCAATTTGCACTGAGTAATGTTCCAAGCACTCTTTATCGTTTATGAGGTGAGGCACTGAGATCATGATGCCATCTTAATAAGTTTGTCATTGTTTATTTTGACAATATTCTGATTTTTAGCAGTCTAAAGGAGAACATTTGAGGCATCTACAGGTGGTGATGGAGGTGTTGAGAAAAGGTAAGTTGTTTATAAATCTGAAAAATTGTTCTTTCTTAAAGGATAAGTGTGTATATTTTTTATTTCTCATTTCCAGAAAAGGTGTAAACATGGGTGTTGAGAAAGTTAAAACTTTGATTGACGCGTGCCTAAAAATGTTATCGAGGTGAAAAGTTTCTATGGTTTGGTGGATTTCTACAGGAAATTTATTAGAAATTTCAGTGGGGTAAGTGCAGGCATGACAGTTTGTTAGAAGGGAAAAGAGTTCAAGTGGACATGTAGCCCAAAGAAGTTTCGAGCTGCTGAAGAAAAGGGTTATAGAGGCACCTGTGTTAGTGTTGCCTGAGTTTGAAAAAGTGTTTCAAGCGGAATGTGATGCTAGTGATGTTGCTATTGAAACTGTATTGAGCCAAGAGTAAAACCCAGTTGCATATTTCAGTGAGAAGCTCGATGAGGTAAGAAATATTCAGTTTATGATCAGGAATTCGATGCCATTATTCAAGCTTTGAAGCATTGGAGACATTACCTAATTCCCAAGGAACATTTCTTGTATACAGATCACCAAGCTTTGAAGTTCACAAACACCCGACCAAAGCTAAATCAGAGGCATGTTAAGTGGGTAGAGTGTCTTCAAGGGTATACACTTGCGCTCATACACAAATTTGGAAAAAACAAATCAAGTAGCTGGTGCCTTGAGCAAGAGGAGAGCTTTTCTCATCGTTTATGGTCAATGAGGTAGCTGGGTTTTAAGAAACCAAGGAGTTGTATGAAGATGACAAATTTTTTGCAGCAGTGTTTCTGGTTTGCAAGCATTTTCTCGTTTATGATAGAACTCCATATCTTGATTACTTTTTGCAAGAGGATTATTTATTCTAAGGAAAGCAGCTTTGTATTCCTGAAAGTTCATTAAAGGACAGTTTGATAAAAGAGTTGCATAGTGGAGGTTTAGAAGGTCGTTTTGGCCAAAATAAGACTCAAGCTATAATGGAAGAAAGATATTATTGGCTTTCATTAAAGAAGGATGTCCGTCTATATGTACAAAGGTGCAAAATTTGTCAAGTGGCTAAGGTTTGTAGCTTAAAAACAAGGTTTTATACATTTGCTTTTCAAATAGGCCATGGGAAGACATAACAGTGGACTTAGTATTGGAATTGCTTCACACTCAAAAGAGGTTTTCATTCGATTTTCGTGGTTGCTGACCGCTTTTCTAAGATTGGTCATTTTATGCCCTGCACAAAAACTAGTAATACAAGTAAGGTGACTGAAATATTCTTTGAAGTAAAGTGAGGTTGTATGGGTTACCCATGACAATTACTTCAGATAGAGATACTAAATTTCCAAGTTATTACTGGAAGACTTTGTGGAAGATGCTAGGCACAAAATTGCAGTTTAGCTCAGCTTATCACCCTTAAACTGATGGGCAAACCGAAATTGTGAACAGGGCATTGGGAAATTTACTAAGGTGTCTTGCAAGTGATAAGCCAAAGCAGTGGGATCTCGTGTTACCGCTTCCTGAACTTGCCTATGATCTCTGTGGATAGACATACAAGTTCTACTCCATTTCGCAGTGTGTATGGGAAGTGTCCTAAGGGGGATACAGATCTTGTTTCTTTGTCAATTAAGGAAAGATGTAGTGATGATGTAGAGGCCTTTTCTGAACAGATGCAGCAACTTCATCAGAAGATTAGAGTGCTGCTGGAAATGAGTAGTCAGAAATATAAGAGGGATGCAGATGCTGCTGGAGCCTAGGAGTATCAAGACATTCAAAGAAGGGGATTGGTTTACGGTGCATTTGAGAAAAGACTTATTTTTTTTTGGATTAAAATCCCTCTCCGTGCTGTGATTTTATAATGGATTTTGGCTCCCATAGGTGGTCTCTCCCTAATCTATTAAAATTTGTAGCATTCTCAATATTTTTTTATTACAGGTTTAGGGGTGAATAGATCTGCTGCCCCATCAAAATCTAGTCTTATTTTGGATGTGAATTGACTTTACCTAAATATTGTTTGCATTTTTGATAATGATATTGATGTTAGAAGCTTCATATTCTAGACCTGATTGATAAATTCTACGATGGGTGCCCCTGTTGCAGGACCCAGGGACAATACCAGCACAGAGATTGTGGACTTCCATAGACGTTGGAACTGAAATATATGTGAGTGACACATATGAAGTTGCAGAGTGGACTCTTAGTGACTTTGATGTTTTTATTCCAGTTTCAGACATCTCCGTTTCTTAAAAGGTCACCCAATAAAAATAAATGATAAGCAGCCCGACTAAATTGGGCTGTTGATTATCCCGACTAAAAGAACACGAAATTGGAAAATCCTAATAAATCTAAAACCTACTAACGTAAGTTGAATACCTGAATAAAAGTGTTTTATTCATGCAAAACAAAAATTATAAATAACACTACTTACTGATCTCTGATGTTTGCAGTCATTGGATGCTTTATGGCTCGGACTAGGCACCCAATCGTCATCTTCATCTTCCTCCTCTACCTCATAATCTTCGTCATTTTGATCACTACTGTCATCTATGTTTAGGTCCGTGTCAACTTCTTCTTCAAAATCAGAATTCTCTTTTGTTTGATCAACAAATGCTTTTTCCTCTTCATTTTTTTCATCGTTGATCTATGTTTATGTTACAAAAACAAACACTATGTTGTCAGAAAAAAGCATTTCATAACACATAATCCACTACAAAAATTATATTTCAATAAAAAACAAACAGTCACATTTCCTTACCCGTTTCAGAAAGGCCATTGCAGCACGTGTTGTCATCCTATGTTTTTGTGGTTGATTTTTTCCACAACCGCTATTTTCTTTCATTTGATTTGATTTCTTTGTGGTTAAAAAATGCAGTTTTAAAATTAATACATAATATATGGTCATGCATAATCAAAATAAACAATATTGATGAAAAAACATTGTTAAAAGTTTCATCAATACCTTTAAACACAAATGAAGATTAGAAAGGACTGCTGAAATCCAAAAATATAGAAAGGAACTTCAAATCATCTGGCAGCAATAAGATTATATCAAAAAAATAGAACACAGTATATTCCTGATATAATATCTACAATGTGTACCTGTGGAAATCCTCAAGAATTGAAGATTATATCCTAATATTTAGAGTATGCACATGGGAAATTTAAGGCACAAAGTCTAACAATTTTTCTATGTATTTTATCCTTGAAAAAGAACTCTTACATGTCTTCTTGGTTTTCTTCTTTAGAAAGAAACGTTGTCAAAAGTCCATAAAATGCTTTTAATACTCTTATTTATACTATCGTGGCTAGATATAAAAATTGGTAACGATTATCACAACCTAATGTAAATAGAGTTGTTGTACTAGCAATTGCATACGAGTTGCAACTTACGCTGGATCCCTGTTCTAAATCTTTCATTTGACAAAAGTTGGTAGGATGCTGAAAAAGGTTGTGGAGTTGTGGAGTTTGCAACATGCTTACAAAACACGATCCAACCTCACACATGCATGTTTTATTTGTTGACAAACATCCATGACATAAATTTGAGGCTATTTCTGAAACAAGATGTGGGCTTCATCAATATGCCCATTCTGAGCATACTCGGTAATCGTTTCCTTCCAATAGACCACATTCTCTTTAGCCATTTTCTCAAAAAGATTATGAGCCCTGTTGAAGCACCCATCTCATGCATACCCAACAATCATAGTTGTCTAGGAGGTGACATCTCAATGATGTATTTTGTTAAACAGTTAGCGTGCCTTATCTACACCACCGCATTTCGAATACATAACCAAAAGAACACTTCCCGTATCGTCATGCCCTGCTACAGATCTGCCAAGTAAATGGATCGATATACTTGTAAACGTAAAACCACATGCCATTTATGGGATTTTAATTGCAATGTGAACCATTGTGTTGTATTCCTATCCCTGGTTTTTCTTCAAACTATTTCAATGCATCCTTACCATTCCCACCCTACACTACAATCATCACTGACCATGAGATTTTTATGCCCCGTTCAAGCATTTAGAAAAGCACTTTGCGAATATCAACCAAATTTTTGCATTAAACATAAATAGGGATTTCCAAACAAATCCCTCAAACACATACTCATCCATGTGGGTATGAATTAGTTTTACTATGATTAAATACTCTCTATTTGTATTTTATACATTTTCCTTAAATATAACGAAATTTTATTGTATATGGAAAGGACAGTTATGCTATAAAGGGCTTCCAATTTTTATGGTATGATATTCTACGCTTTTACTCGATTTTGTCCCTCCTTTTAGCACTAAAATCTATCCAACTCTATTATCGATCGCCACTTCTCAAACGGCCTCAAACAAGATTCCCCCTTCAAAGCTGCAGTAACTCTAAATATTTTCTGGAAACAAGAGGGAATATGGACAGTGATTCAGATTAGCATGGCCGCTTGATGTATACATTTAAGTTTATAGTTAACGCTCGCTTTTCATTGCAGGCTTACCATGGAAATAGGCAACAATAATGCTCTTCTCGAAGCTTGACAAAGCTTTCAAAATTTTGGACAATGTCTAGTAGCTATTTTCATATGACAGACCTCTGGGTTTATTGTGACAAATTTAATTTGTTGGTAGCCATTAGAAAGATAAAGTAGATTTTTTTGATCGCTGCCAAAAAGGCCTCAAGTCAGTTATTTGTGTGAATGGAAATGATTCCATCATTTTAAAATCCTCATTTATTTATTAACTAACGGCGTATCCTTGCTACCCCCCTGGAGAAGCAACTGCTAGTTATACTACGCAGGTGAATGCTTTCACAAACACTTTCGTATTTTTAATATTCGTGAAATGTTATTTATGCTTGTTAAATCATCACTGGCAGGGGCATACATTGATTTCTTTGCTTTCCCCAACTCCATCGAGACCAACAATGGCATCCAGAAGGAATGTTGCCTGCCCTGTAAATGAAACCCTTGCCAAATTTGTGTTCGAAAAATGGGAAGAAATGGCCGTCAAGGAGACTTTCACCGATCGTTTGAATGCTACTTTCTCCAAGGCCTATAAAAATCTCTGTGACCACAAGGATCCCATCTTCGACCTCAAAGGAGCCAGCAAAATCAAGTATGTATTCACATTTGATTAATTAGCCTTGTTGCCCAGGGTTTAGGGTTTTGCAGTAAGCATAATAATGCACAATATTTTATGAAGTCTGATTATTTAGAAATTCAAAGTCAACTGAATGTGCATATTCGTTTGGATTTATTTACTTAGTTTCAGGGTTTAGTGTTTTTTTAGGGTACGAGAGTTCTTTACATTTGTATTTCAGGGTAACCTTGGGCTTTGATATGCGATCAAATTCACACGGGATTCACACCAGGTTTTTTTCGTTGAGTTACACTGTGATACCCAACCATCAAGATGCATGCAGTCTTTTACCTAATTTTAACAGTATTACGTGTTTGTGGGGCTAGGAAGTCTTGGAGCCTAGAGGTAAGATTCAGCCCAATTTTCTTTGAAGTATTTTCAGTTTTAACTAGCGGCGAGAGTCTGAATTCTCTGGGTATTGTATTAATATGCCATTGTGATCTAAATGTTTTCCAATGACAGCCTTGGTATACTTAATTGTTCTTAGTTCAGACCTAAATGTTCGAGCAGACGATCACATGAGTACGATAATTTTTTTTGCTGAGTGATTAGGGGTGAGATTAGGCATTTACTGTTTGCAAGGTATGTATTAAGATTACATTATTAACAAGGATGGGATGATTTCATCTTCTAGTAGGTGTATAACCCAAATTACAGAGATCAGATGGCCTCTGGTAGTTGGTGCTACATCTTGCCTGAAAACTGCTCCGCTGCCTGTCTTTGGACGCGATTGTCCTAATAGGCCGTGGTTAGTGCACAAATCCTAGTTGTCACATATGTGACTTGCAATCACAACGTTCTCTTTTGAGTTCGAAAGAAAGTTTTATGACTAATATTAGGAGACAAAGTTTGCTAAGGTATGTTGAAAATTTGGACAAAAATCGAATCCAGGATCTACTTGTAGACGACGAGCTGCTCTACCACAGAGCTACTCATTCATCTCTTCCTGGGGCTTTTATTATGGGTTCTCAAGCGCATGCCAGCACATCCAATACCCTCTAAGCATCAGTTTCCATTTTGCTTCGACAGTGGGGACAAGTATGGACTGTGATCGCAACACCTACAATCACCCACCACACTCCCCACCCTAGATTAATCCTTCTTCGATCAAGGGTGATAGCACGTTCACAAGGCAAGTTCTAGCTATGGCTCTAATACCATGTTGAATATATAGGCACACTAGGATTTTAACTTGTGATCTACTTGTGGGAAATTTCGTTCACTATCACCATCTAATGATGGATCATGGGGCTCTTATTACAAATTTTCAAGTGTAATTGAGCACTTTTGAGTACCCTACCTTTAGTTATGCGTATTTTTGCTTGTAAAACTGGCCGTGAGAGTAGTTGGTTGATAGTATAATGGAGAGTGCCTTGAGGCATTTGGATGACATCTATTCCATTGAGTCTATTGCTATCTCATAGAATGTTTCATCGAGGCTATCTCGTGCTATACGAAGAATATCTTATATTAATGAGATTTTGTGCCATTCACAATCTCCTCAAAGCTTTCTGTCAAGCACCCACCTTTCCTCTCCGTCTTATCGGTTAGAGGAGACATATTTCCCTATGCACTCCTCAACTACCTGATGTTAGATGAGTACCTAAAGACTATCTCCTCCCCAACTCCCTGGGGCTTTTAGCATGGATTATCAAGTGTGGGCAAGCACTTCCAACATCCTGTTAAGGGCAATTTGTTATTTGCTTCAACAAAGCGGGGACAAGTATGAATTACAATCTTAACACTATCCTCTAAGCTTCAATCCTTCTTTGAATGAGGGTCATCACAGATCTACAAGGAAAACTCCAGCCATAAAAATGTGGGTGCACTACGATCTGAACCAATGACCTACTTAAGGATAGTGAGCTTTCGCTATCACTGATTGTCTTAACCATCTCAGGATGGGACTTGTATTATGTATTTTAAAGTGTTGGTGAGCGCTTTCAATAATTCCCCACTCCTCTAAAGCCCCTAAGGGATGGACTGCTTCTTGCTACTGCAATGTGTGGGATAAATATGAATTGTGGCATCTGCAACTTAAGTTTGCCGACAATTCTTGGTAAAATAACACCTGTATCATAAACTTGTGGGTTCATCTGTTATGTGGTACCTGTATGTTGGGGGTGATTTTTCAAAACAATATTTTGTAAGAGGTACAGAGATGTTTAGAAGATTTAATATGGCTATTATCTGCTACAAAAAAATTTCATGCACTGACTGTGAACGACATTGGGCTTGACTCAAAAGAGTCTTCAGCATTTGGCCTGTCTCAAAATGTTACACAGGGACGCATCCCATAGATTTTGGTGATGTCCCGGATGTTCCAAACATTTTGGGACTTGGGACTTTGAGGAGGGGACATCCCCTATTTTAAATTTTTAAACTATTTTGATGTAAATTTACTTTAATTTTTTGTTCTTTTACCAAAAACATTGTATTTGAATCTTGAAAGTACTTTGAAAAGCATTAAAGACAGTTTAAACCCCTAAATTTCATTGAACAAAGTTAAAACATATAAATATTATTTAATAGCCGTCCCATTCCATCCCCAAAATCTAGGATTTTTTTTGCCGTCCCAGAAATGCATGTGATGTATTTTTTGCTCTCAAGGGGTAGGTGATATACTTCGCCGCAGAGGGAGGTAAATAGCCGACCAATGAACTTAATCTTAAAGGTGTACGCAATCAGGCTTGTGATTGGGCGAGGGCAATATCCAGGATGAGGAACATTATATCCTAAATTATAATGGGCTATTATGTAATCATATAATGTTCGTAATAAGACTTTCCATTTTATTGCAAAATTATTAAACTCAATCATTTGAATGCCAAAATTGAGTGTGAGTTCTACATGGAAAGAACTTATACATGCAGGAGATAGGAAGATTAAAAATAACTCTAAACTTATGCACAGGAATTAAAGGAAGATTTTAAGCTAGGCTTGCATTGCTTTAAGGTTTTAGTTAAGCATTATTGTAAACAACTTTGATTAAATTGTGTAGTTCCTAAAGTACCTAACAACTTCATTGACGGAAGTTAACGTATTCTAGTAGTAGACACTGTTGAGCATCTGATATTGACAAACTTTGCTTCTTTAAATTTAGTACCTTTTCATAAAATTTCCCAACTCTGAAATATTATATGGGAAAATATGTCAACCTTTTGAATTTAGAATCGGCAAATTTATTTAAAGAACATTGAAAGGACACAGCAATGGCTAATATTAGGCACTGGAATTTTCTTGAGGGCTGTAAAAAGAAGAAATATTTGTGGCGATACTCAAACAACAGTTCCAAATTCGAATAGCAGTTTTCAATGAATGATGTAATCCAAGAGTTCTTAACTCTTATGAAGCTTTGACTGCAGCCAAGAAGGGCAGGGGTTCGGGTCGATATCTGCCTCAAAAGAGTTCAGCACCATATGCAATTTTGATTACTCTTTACAGGTGAGATGCTGTTACCCCAACATACATGGTTCTGGAGCAGCTCAAACATACTTTTTCTATGCCGTGTAGAGGCTTACCTTGAAAAGCAGTGTCACGGGAAGAGACTGACAGTTATCAATCTCACTTAGCTTTTTATTGATACGAGTTTTTGTGTGATCAACAGGGAAACTCAAAAATGGAAAGGATTATATGTTGAAACAGGAGCTTATTGATGCAGCCGAAGCTAGTGGGCTTTCCAGAATGCCTATTGGGTAACTTAATTAACCTGTTCCTTGTTTAGATTTGTGCTCATGCTTTGTGTGTATAGATTCAAAGATCAATACTGTGTTATGTGACTGCAATTCTCTGTCTGAGTCTGCAGGTTCTGTCAAGCAGAGATTCAGCACAGAAATGGAGCATTCTCAACCCAAAAATGGGTTACAATTTGAATAATCCGTTGTTTATTAATTTTTGTGAATATTAAAGTGATGCACCATGTAACCAAAATAATGCTAACAATATTGAAAGCATTGGCAAACATTTGAAATTGTTAACAATCACAAATGCTCAATCCTCAAGCGAGAAACACTACTGCATGGGGCCCTCTTTTGAGACAAACGTTAGAGACAGAAAATGAATTTCGTCTCTAACTTGTTTCCCTTTTTTAATTTTAACAATAAGTGGAATTTTATTTTTTTTACCGAATTTGGGGCAAATGATGGGAAGGGAACCCTAGATTCAGAGTAGAGGAGGTCACAGACGATGGGATAGATTCAGACTAGAGGAGGTCATGTATTATGGGACAGATCTATGCCAACAAGTACATCAAAGATTCTTTGACAGATTTTACACACTTGCACCAAGTGATGAAATTGCTTCTTCATTTTCAGTGGTTTCTTCCCATGCACATCATCCCATTGTTATCGGGTGCACGAACAATCGGTCTCTTTTGGTTTGGTGCCAAGTTACTGAGGGATATCTCTTCCTCCAAAGGTGTTGAGGAATATCTACAAATGCCATAAGGATGTGTTTTTGTTCGTCTGACCACTAAGAGCACAAATTTTCAGCAAGAGCTGACTAACTTCATGTATTGTCTGGCACTATTGAGTGTCAACTTAGGGACTACTTCCAATATGTGGTATCTTATAGCACCAACATCTATGACAGCATTCCATGTTGATGCTAAAGATATGGTTGACCAAGTAAAACATCACATACCTCTAAGGGTGCAACATTGGAAAGGACTACATCTTGAAAAGGCTTGATTTTTTACACTAGATGATAGTGTTGAGTAACAAGTTTCCCACAACCCAAGCTGAACCATCCAATTGAGTATGATTGTGGGTGAAGCATTAATGGCTAACTCAGTCTACAAACTACTTCAAGAGAAATCAAGCTATTTTGTCTCCCATTGCCAACTATGAAATGTATTGTTTGTCCATTAACCCACATTTGAGAAAGAGACGAATGTTCTACTTTCTCCAAATCTGAATTGGATGAAGAGGCAATGTTTGTGGTACCGACCATGGCATTAGGCTCAGATACCATGACTCGTTTACCCTTTCCAATGCCACGTAGGTAGTACCAATTGCTTCAAGTTGTGGAAGTAGAGTTTTCTTGGCGCGACACTCATCTATGGAGTGCGTGTTAGATTTATGGAATGTACCGCACCTACTACTCTTGGATTGTTTGTTTTGAACATTTGACCATGTTGCCTTCTTTTGGGACTACTTCAAAGGGCCATTCCCTTGGTTAGGTTTCTGTTTCGTTCCAAGCTAGGAATTCTTTAATTGTGGCTTGTCTTGAGACTTGGATTCTGCTAGCTTAGACTTCAACTTGGATTTTCCTTCGAATTTGCAAGCAATTTGTAGGCTTCCCCCAAAGAGGAGATTTGCAAGAAATCTATGTCATCTTGAATGTATCCTCTCAAGCCTGCCCTATATTTCAAGATGAGATTTTGCTTAGATTCTTGGATATTTAGTTTCATGGAAAAGGAGTGAAAGATGTTTATGTATTCTTGAACAATTTGATCATGACCTTGGCAAAATTGGGAAAACTTGATGTACTAATCATCATACTTTCCAGCAAGATACTAGACATGTTTTTGAGTGCTTCAATGAAACCTTTCCATGTTTCTACAGAAAAGTCCCAGTTCATCATCTTCATGCACAGTGCAGTAGTTGTCCCACCATTTCTTTACGGATAAAGAAACTTTCAAAATAGCAAATGTAATCTTTTCACTATTGAAATTTACCACATAGTATGAACAAATAAGGTTAAGTCAGTTATCTAGGGTAAGGTTAAGTCAATTATCTAGGGCTAGGCGAGTGCGGATACGGCACAGTATGCAGTGCGCCGTCAACAAATTTTTAAAAATCTTGGTTACTGATACGCTTTTGGGTACGTTTTATATATATATATATATATTAAATTTAAAGAAGCATTTGCATACTTATTGAAATTTAATTCTCATACATTGCATACTTATTGAAATTTATTATTTCTCTATCACGATTATTTATCTTAGTAGTTTGTGATAAGATTCAAGGAGTTTTGATTGTTCATGGTGACCTTCCTTGATCCACTCGGCCACGATAGTATTGTCGACATATTTCCCGATACATCGTAACTAAGAAGGAAAAATATGGATCAAGCTAGCGGTGGGGACGATTAGTCAGAGCACACGGAGAATACTCGCCGAGTTTTGGAAAGCTATCCAAGTATTTTTAATTACTAATCTGTCTACAAGCGATCAAAGCTCATGATTCTTTCAGAAGATTGCAAGAAGTTGCTTGTTCCAAAAAGGTGCAAAAATGGATTTTATGACAATAAGAAAAATATTGCCATCAATGCGTAGAGCTCGAGAAAATATACACTTTTAGAGAAAACGACACTTGAAACGGAGTCACAGAATGAAAGTTATGGCACAAGCAAGTTTTTGCTACTACATCTTCCCGGACCCTTTCCAAAAATGGCAAATTTTTTCTGTCCTTGTGATTTTTCCACCAAAAATCGAAAAAAGGAAAGAAACGTTGTCTTTGGCAGGTTTTTTTTGGACGGGTACGGCTGGAAACGTACCCACAGGGGATAGGGTATGGTCCGGATACGGTTTTGCCGTACCCGGACCTTACCTTGTCCCCTGTGGGTACGTTTCCAAGCGTACCCACAATGCCGTACCGTGCCGTACCGATTGCACATGCGTTTCTAGGCTGGTACGGGGGGGCCTTAGGCGTTTCCAGACAGTCTAGATCTAGGGCATTTACAACTATTTTTCTTTCAAAAATAGGAATGTCTAAATTGACCTATAACTTATATGGGGTGTGACCACCAAAAGATCGTTGTGGAACAGTAAGATTGGGAGTCGCTTGTACATGTTTAAGAAGTTGAGAGAAGTGGTCGACGATCCCCGCTCTTTCACATGCATGAAATTCTTCCAATTCTTCTCATTGTTATTGCAAACCATCCTCTACCATTTGTTTGAACATATCCAAAGTTGGAATCTTTGAAGTTGTTTGGTTTTCCATCTAGAAACATGAAGTATGAAGAAGGATCACGGATTTCTAGTCCTAATTTCCTGTATTCAAACCTCGTGTGAGTGGGCATACAAACAAAGAGAGAAAGTTTAGATGTAACTTCAATACCACTAGGATATGATGAAGTGAGTATGTGCTCTAATACCACTGATCTAAGGACCCATGAGGAGACCCAGTGGACAACACTCTAAATGTGAATCTAGATGTGTTATATGTGGAAAATGTAGATGACATGACAAAATCCAAAAGATATATGAGAGCGCTTGTACAACATAGAAGAAAACAAAGAAACACTAGACACCAAATGCAGAATTGCAATGCAAAGTCATGTACAAGATCCAATAGGTAGGATGTAGTACGTTATCTTATCACTCTACTCACTATCTCCAATATATGACTATTTTATAGGAATATAATGATGCCTTAATATACAATGGAGGATATGAAACAATGCAAAACCGTTACAAGCGCTTTATAACCAATCATCATCTTCACCTAGCCATACCACGCAATGCCGTAGAGAGGAGTTAGGACCTTGCAGAAGGCAAACATGTGTGTGGCATGATGATGAATCCATTTGTGTAGTCAAATCATGACAAAGCGACATTGTGGTGCCCCAAGCTATTTGAAGATCTCTGAACTGCAAGGAGGATTTAGGCCCCTGCGGCATGCACATAATGTTGAAACTTGAAATCAATGGTGAAGCCAAATCATAAAGTGGAGAACACCGAGATGCCATGAACTATTGGAAGCCTCAAATCCTCCTGGATAATTGGAAGAGTGCAAAAGCACCAATCTATCAATGGGATTCACCCCTCTTGGTTGCTCCATATAATCTTTAAACAATCTATGGCCTTTTATAAACTATTTGATAAGAGAAAAGGCAAGAAGAAGAGTAGATATGTCCTGCTGCTAGGATTTCGCCACAATTGTGATTTTCCCAACTAGCAGGAGACTGTGACTATTCTAGGATAGGAGCTTTTTTTTCAAATTTAAACATTATCCATTACCATTGGTCAACAATAGAGAGTTGCATACTAAAAGGATTACCGAAGCATCTTATGATCTCACCTAAGTTTATAAGTTTACATTTTATTTAGCAAAATGGAGGTTCATCTTGGCCAACAATAAGAAAGGCCTTCATTTTTTCCCAATTCGCAACTGTCCCAAAAGATTCAACAAATCTGTCCAAGCAAAGGACAGGACTGTCTACCGATTAGCGAGTCAGTTAAAAAGTTAAGGCTGAGCCATCAACAAAATACACATTGACTAATTGACTCCCTCATGGTAAGAAGATTCGCTTAACTTTCCCATGCACTCTGGCTGCCTCAAGCATATATCCATGATCCAAGAGCATCTGCTGCACTTTCATGAATTTAAGGTGCTAAAAGGAAACCCTACCTGAAGAACAAATCTATTGGATCAAAAAGCATTTGATTCAGACTAACCCTCATACAAGCTTGTCTGAAGACAGTTGCCTTAATCCTGTGAAAGGATACCAAACCTACCTTTAATTACATCTTTTTACATACAGGTCTACTGACTTGTTTTTCAGCTCACCTATGACCCTTTTTAATAAACCGTGCAGCGTATAGAAATTCCATTCACTTTTATAGTAGGTGATTTGCTTCTAACATTATGATGCCGCCTTTTGAGAACACTGCCTCGCACAATTCACTCATCACACAACTGCACCCAAATTATATCTCTGTTGCATATTAGTTTTGCAGCTAAGACCTCTAACGTATGGCTGTTTGATACTAATGCTGTGTTGCTGGTCAACATACAACTGCAAGCAGACAAACTTTACTTCAAGGCAATGCAAGGTTATGCTTTGTTAATAACTCTCGGTTGTTGTGCCTCGGTAGTTTTGAGTAGTAGCCGGCCAAGTTACCAGCACGGGTTCAGGTGTGAGTATGGGTAAGGGGTTTGGGTACAAGTGTTCGCCATTATTTTTTAGACCCCGCTATGGCTTGGGCAGGGCACGGCTTGTCTTGGGAAGCTCTCTAATCAACAATTTCATAATATTTGTAATCTTGAATGCAAGGTATGTTGCTTTCAATTATTTGTTATTAATGGAGTATAAAGCATGAGGAAATGTGCTTTTGATTTTTGGGGATCCTCAGTAATCTGCTACATATTAACAGGAGCATGCCTTCTCCTCCTCCTGGAGCTCCAAAGTCAAAGATTATTGGGATGAAGTGGTTTAGCCATAAAGGATTGTAAGAAAGTGGAAAAACCCTAGAATGACCTCAGATTTGCAATCAGGTCTTAATGGAAATATTTTACCTCTTCTTACAGGTTTGACCTATCTCTTTCTCTCAAGATCTCAACTTTATCATATGGGCTGGCAATGCTATGGCACCTTCACAGTCAAAGATGGATACTCTAAACTTGTTTCCCATCTGGAATCCCCAAGTTGGATGAAAACGGTGATTTGGTGTTCTAAAGGTCTCCCTCGAGCAAATGCTTTTCTATGGTTCATACTCAAAAAGAAAATTCTCACGTGGAACCTGTTTAACAGGATAGGGTACCATGGTCTATCCTGTTGTGTTCTTTGCAGTGAAGCTTCTGAAGATTTAGATAACCTTTTCCTTCATTGCAACTATTTGTGGGAATCTTGGGCCTGGTTTTCTAATAGAATGAGCTCTTATCAGTGCTGCCCAGAAAGCATTCAGCTTCTTATTCAACATTGGGAGGGGGTGAGATATGACCAGATAGATGAGTTTTGGACCATTTTCTCCGTGATTCTAATTTGAGCTTATAAAAGGAAAGGAATAACAGAATTTTAAGGGTCAAACATCTTCCCCATGATCATTTTCTCTTCAATCTTGAAAATTTGATTCAGGAAGTTTTCCAGTCCAACATTTAGTTACCAAAAAAGAAAATCATCAGTTTTAAGTGACACATTCTTATTCGTAGGAATCTTCTTCAACAAGTAGATAATTGGTTGACTCCTACAGAGACCAATAGGAAAGAAGCTAAATGGAAAACCCCTCCTATAAAAATTTTATTCTCAATTTTGATGTTGCCTCAAAAGGTAACCGAGCTTTTCAGGCACTGGAGGTCTCATTCAAGATGACGAAGGTAAAGTCATTTCTTTTTTCCTTTAATATACCTTTGTAAATGAATAATGACAAAAGCAAGAGCTCTAACTCAAGGTCTCATAATAGCTATTGATCATGGCACTACAAGGCTCATTGTTAAAGGCAATTTTCAGGTGATTATCAGTGCAGTTTAAAAGCCTGTTAAAATTCCCATCCTCTTGAAAAGAACCATTGCTAGTAGCAGAATTATGAAGGAGAATTTGAGGTCATCTCTTTCTGATACTGCTATGGGGAGACCCAAAAAGTGACCACTCATTTGGCCAACATTGGAGCTGCCACCTTGGAAAAGGATGTAGACTTTTATTATGCAAGACATAGCATCACTCCCCCATATCATTCCAATTATCAATCATGACAGAGAGACTGCGGACATCAACTCGAATCCCTCGCAAGATTTGGCATGCTTAATGACACAAGAGTAGTCTTAGACAATGTATGTTCTCATTAATGCAGGGCTGCTACTTGTCGTGCCACTCCCTGCATGTGGTATTCATTGTTCCCATTTCAAGCCAGTCAGCATGCTGCAGTTGTTTTCTCATTCTGCATTCTTCCATTGTGTATCAAAACATCTATTGGCAAAGCAAAGCAGTCATGGAATGAGGGCTGTTGGATAGAATTCGAAAAGGAAGTGCTGCAAGCATGCAAGCAGATTAGGTAACGGGGCTTCAATAAACTGACGGAGGAGTGCAACCACAAGGGTTCGGTCCAAATGGCCTACATCCGGAGCGTTATTGGGGAGCAGAACTTCAACAAAGAAGAAAAGTACTGGAACCCAGAAGAACTGAGTTCACTGTTTAGACTAAGAAATCAAAAGAGTAATTATGATGAGACCAAACAGAACTCTCTCTTCTTGACTGTGCAGAACTGTAGATTGCAGTCTATCAAAGCCACCCTCAATTTGATGGTGAGTGACCTGAACTTAAAATTCGAAGTCCTCGACTCAAAACTGGACTCTGTTTTAGTTAAATGTAATGAACTGTGAGCATTGGGTTTGGGTGTTTCTATGTGTAATTGTGCTAAGGAGGTTTTCTCTCCTATGGTTCATCCCAATTCGTCCCCCTCTAGCCAAACTCTTCTAGCACAAAAATGGCTCTGATATCTGTATCCAAAAAGGACACCTTGGCAGCCATTGAACAATTTAATTTCCAATGCCTGTACTTAGCTGATCTGCTTTCCCTACTTGCCAACACCCCTCTCGATGCGGTTGGTAATGGCAGAACTTCAAAGTTCTTGGTTGATGCTCTTAACCCTACGGACATTGATAATGTGGTTAGGTTTTCCACTCCTATTATCAAGTGGACAGCTCTCAAATTCCTGGTCCTTCAAGGTCCACAAATGACTCAAAGTTGTGCTTTTCTTAACAAACCTGTTGTCATGCTTTGGACAACCCAAAAGAATCCCACCCAGTTTAAGATCCTGACATGACTGGTTTTTTGACTGAAAATCTTCTGAAAGATGTAACTTTGAAGGATTTTGATCATATTATTTCCTAATTATTTTCGTGATATTGTATGGTATTGACTGGTCCTAATCTGCAAAACAGTTGTCTCTTCCTGTTCTTTGCACTTTGGTTATGTTTTTCTGTTCATTGTTTAACTGGCTGTATGGTGTTGGATGTTGTAATTTTCCAGCCCCTCTTCGTGTTTTTTGGACCTCGGATGGACATAAATTTCTGTCATAAGGTGGTGGTTTATTGATGCTACTGTTTTAGGTGATGGCCCTTTTCCCTCATTTATTATATGAAAAAAAACATGTTAGAAAGATGGTAACTTGAATATGTCTTTGACAAGACTTTGGGAGTCTATGGGAGGTTGGACTTAATGGACAGAGAAAATTTTAGAACGTATCCATCAAGTCCATCCTCCCATAGACCTCCTTTTTTCCCAAAATGACAGATAGTTTCTACTATGTCAGAATGTGTTAGTGAAAGAAGGATATGTCAGAATTCAGAACGTGTTTGTGAGTGGAAAGAAAAGCAATCAACACATCAGCGGCTGTAGTGGAGATGAAGTAATAAAAACGAAATGAGCCATCTTTGGCAAGGTCAAATTCATCCATTCAAGATCAGATACCAAATTCTAGTGAAGTCCTGGACTTGTATGAAACTATAATATTCTAGGAAAGGATTCGTGAAGGGACAAGTTAAGTAAATCTCTTAGCAAGAGCAAGCATAAAACCCGTGAGAGAGGCATGAATTATGAGTTTAAGAGTCTCCTTTACAATTCAATTTTAATATATCCTTTGCCAAGGACAATCCTAAAACCTGGAACTAATCCATCAATCTTAACCTATTCCAACACAAAAGACCTATGATCAATTAAAATATTCTTAAGCCGCTACTCCTCATCAGTTCTTCAGTACATCCTAGTATATATAGTGATTGTCCTTAAAGTTCCTTGGGAGTAAACAAGCCTGTACAATCTATTCCAAGTTCTTTTGTGGCAAGGTTGTGAAGATGTCAAGAAATTGCCCCTGGTATCGTGGAAGAAAGTTTTCCTTTCAATAAGTCATGGGGATACCAGCCTAAGGATTTTCAAGCTTTTCAATGTTTTCATTGGTGCCAAGAATGACAGAGAATGCTCAAGGACGGCTTATTTACATAAAAAGGATCTCTATAGGAGTTTGAACGGTGAATTTAAAAACTTGCATATTTTGTGGAGTTGACACCAAAACTTTCAGCATGGAGGCTCGTAGTGCCGTCATTTGGTTTGTATACATCCACATCTATCTTTATCTCCAAATATAACATTCTATCTTTTGTGTATTGTCTAGTTTTTGTGTGCGAATGGATGTGAATATGTGATCTAGATGGCTGATCTCTATTTCCCTCTTGTACCATTATCGTATTTAGACCCAGTGCAGACTTACATTGGCCAACCATAATGGCAGTAAAGTAGTAATTAGGGACAGCATATGACCTTAAGAGAGGAAAGTGAACCGCAAAAGGGAAAGATCAGTAAGGAGATCAGAAAGGATATAGAGAAAGAACAATTCGCAAGGCATCAAATCAAGATAACCATCTACATCAAATCTTGACATGTAGTTGCTTTCGACCAAATGAACACAGATGAATATTCAACATCAACAGAGACAGAGACAGAATATTCAACATACCACCGGAGGCGAGCAAGCTCAGGAAAAGATAACCAAAAGCAACGAGATTATTGTCGATCTGGGGCTTGAACAAGGGACTTCGGATGCCAAGCATTCAAAGGACACACAGTCACAACCACGAAGCATGTAAAACCCGATATCCAGAGAACAGCTCAACAAAACCCATACAGCTCAAACCACGGACCCGAAACCGCTTGGAAACCGCAAAAAAGAACAGGGGGCTATGGCGGGTCATGTGTTTTTGATGAAGGCGGAGCTATGATTTTTCAAAGTGGAACCGATTGACAGCTGCGGGTGAGGAGACAGGAGTCGCTGAAATGATAGCCGACAACAGCTGGCAAAAGCTGCAGTATTAATTATCTTGTCAGGAGGGGAACGGAGACGGAGTTGACGGAGTCGACGGAAATGAAAACGGAGCGTGGGCCACCCCCTGCGAACGCCACGTAGGCCGCTGTGCCACCTCACTACCCCCTGCGAACTTGCGTGAGGGATAGGGTCCGCGCTCCAGTGCATGGCTACCCGCACAGATTCCTAAACTTCCTTCCAACTATTTCCAACTCAGGATTTAGCGTCATGCAGGCTTTGTGGGTAGTGACTATTATTTCTCAAAAAATAATATCCAGACAGACTCAAGATTTTGATGCGTGATGCTTCTAACTCCCAACTCAATTTGAAATCCACGTAGGTCTCTCTGTACAACAATTGGTTTACAATTTTGTAGAATACATCTCCACGTTTTGTAAAGGTGCGTGTATGTAGTCTTTTGTGTGTAGCAAGCAGTTTACAAATTTGTGGCAGCTTACATCTATGAACACTTCTCGTGGCAACATAACCACTCATATATTCTTCGTTTAAGATTTTCTGAGATTCTCCTTATGTCATCCAACAAGTGAAAAGCCATGTCCATGTGCAGTAGGACCAACTGTGGCGTACCTAAAAGTGAACAAGTTGTGTCAATGAGGAAGTTTGATAAGATATTGCTCCTAATTTCTTTTTCCCGTCCCATTATTTTAGATATCTTATCATTTTAATATCTTGTCGGTCGACTATTGTAGAGTATAAGACATTAATAAATTACTTAATTTATAAGTACTCTTATCGATAGTTCACTACACAAATAAATGCAACATACATGTTCATATTGCTTTGATAACGTAGTTTATCATTTAGGTGCTTAATTGTTATTTTAGTCATTTAGCGTTTAGTTTTATAAGTCTCAAGTTGGTTTTTCATTTGTCTAGTGCATGTCGTAATTTATTATTTTGAATGCATTATCACATTGTAGTGTTTGTCGTTCTGTATTACGATTTGCATTGAGTATTTATTTGGGAGCTATTTTAATCATTATTTCGTCATTTATTTTATTATTTAATCGTAATTATTTCATAGTTTATAATTTAATTTGCATTCAACTAGTTTTGATAATGTGTTTATTCTAACTTAATATACAAATAGTGAATTTTTAGATTAATATTCTACACCTAGAATTTTCTTTTACATATATTAAAGTGTGTCTTTTGTTTATCCTTTTTTTTAATCTCTTTTTGGGTCATATTCACTAATCGTCATATTTGCTTTTGCAGGATTACACTGCCAAAGATTAAGTCCTAAACTCAAACCATGTTGCCAATCACCTCTTGTCAACCTCATCCATAGTTGTAGAGTCCTCAGACATTCCTGATCACCGATTGTTGCTTTCAAACATTGTTTACCCTTATATGACAAAAAGCACTTCCTAGATTGCTTAAAGCTTGCACTTGGCTCAACTTGCTACCAGATAAAAAGGAAAAGCACTACATAGGGTACCCGGGTGTTTCAGGTCACTAATCATCACTTCCAAATACATCATTATCACGTGCAATCAAATAACAACAATAAGCGTTCTCAGGACTCCTCTTCCAGTCATGAACGGTGCACTTTTAAGGTCAATAGACGTTCTGGGTCCGTGATTAATACCTCTAAACACGTGTAATCAAATAACAACGATAAGCGATTCTCCAGGTATTCCTCATTTTTCTCTATTTTCTCTTTTCTGCATGGAACTTTCCTTTTTTTGAGTGATTGTCTACATCAAATGTCATATTTCATTTTGGTTTAAAATGAACCTTTACATCCTACCTGATCACATAGCCTAAATAAGAAGTTTAATTCTCTACATTTCACTTATCACACACTACCTGAGACTACACAAACATAATTAACACATCAAAACATTCCTCTCACCTGGTTAACTGATTGGGACTTAAACACCCAACAAGCAACCATCTTAGACATCTCCCAATCCATAACTACTTGAAACTAGCCTTAGAATCCTTTAGGCACCTTCATTATACGAAATTAATCATGATGATAAAAAATATTCTGCTTGATTTGTTTGTCAACAACATACATAAACAGATGTTTCTCTATTTCACACCTATTGTTGCTCTCTCTCGAATCGAGACAAACAAACAATCTGCTCTATCCAATGATATTACTTCTTTTGACGATCTCACCCAACAAGATACTAAACTCAAAACCACATCGTCAGTCACCCAACCTCCAGTCTCCATGGTCTCACCTCATGAGAACCATGTCATCCAAATTTTTCCCACCTTAACACCAACCCTCATATCCTTCGTCAGCAAGTCTTCCAAAACCGATCGCACCACCATCTCCCTCTCCTCTCGAGACACTTGGTCCTCCTCCTAACCCCACATATGACTTCTTACGCCGAAAATCTCATATAATCTCTCAATCCTCCCAATCTCCAAAATTGGTGGATCACATTCCACCCACCTCCCATTTTGACAATTCTATTTCATCCACCATTAATAGGCCTATCCTACTAGTCTCAAACTCTTAACACACATATCCCCATTTATCTTTTACCAAAACAACCTACCCGACTTCAACAACCACATCATGCCCTTATTTCTCAACATCAACCTATACAACAAGCCCAACCTGTGACACATGTTATTCCTTACCAAGCAGCTCCCCAAACACCTACATATCCACAAATTAATCAATTGTCTTATCAAACAATTATGCAAACATCATATTCACAAATATATCAACCACCTTATCGGATGATTCCCAACTACCTACACACCCATAAACACATCATTTGCCTTATCAAACTACTTTCAACCACACGGCCCAATCAATCTCAACCTTACAACACCTCTAGTGATTCAATTCACGCCTTAATGAATCGGTTAACAAGTTTAGAAACCCTTACCGTAGCACCCAAGAACATTTTATCCTATGAACAAATCTGTAATGAACCCATTCATCGGTCGGTTCCAATCAAGCCCTACCCTTCTCATTGGAAACTTACTACATTTACTAAATTCAACAACAAGGAAGATCCCCAACAACATCTCCTCATATTTAAACATGTATGTTGTCTTATTGCACATGATCATGATCTACTTCTTCGCACTTTCCCCATGTCTTTGTTTGGTCATGAGTTAGGCAGATGCACAATAGTATCCCGTGACATTCCATATTCTCGTTCACTCAAATTGCACAGTTGTTCTTATAACACTTTTATATCAATATCACAAGTAAAACCACTATCGTTGATCTATTTAACATTCGGACAGGTTTTAAGATGAGCCCATCACCGACTTTGTCACATGATGGCATGATATTATAAACCAACTATCCTTTACTTATCCAAACCGAACTCATCGAAATATTCTCGTGTTCGTGTGCAAAACATGTATCATCCACTTTGTAGATCCAATCATTCTGAGCCTTTGATGAAGCTTTCATAATGGCTCGCAAACTTGAAACCCATGTCATTAAGCAGGGTCATCTTAAACTAAGTTTAGTTAAATCAAAAATGGAATCCACTAAACCATTCACACATAATGACAAGTTTAAGGTTGTGGCCAACACTGTGGTCATTGAACCTTCATCCCCATCTACATCAAGCACATGGTCTCAACAACGATCTCCTCAATCAACACCACGATTACACTCCTTTAGGAGAATCATACTGTTCTATATTTGATAAGTTGATGAGCGTAAACTCTATCCAACTGCCTCCCATACGACCCGTGGACAACTCGCAAGCCAAGACTATTTGGTATCATGAAGCCCACTATTGTAAATATCATCGAGTCAAAGGTCATGACATTGAGAGATGTTGTTCCTTCAAAGATCATGTCCAACAACTCATAAATCAAGGGGATATCCAAATCAATACCTCAACTATGCAAACTAATCAACCACCAACAAATCAAGCCACACTCTTTACATCTCAACTATCAAATGCTTATATGATTGACATTGTCAATCAAGATCTTATCTTATCACCAACTCCGCATGTTCCCACAGTGGACATTATTCCCACCTCTTATTTAGAACCTATCACACCTACATCAACTTTCACTACTTGTCTTGAACCTACACCTTCTCCTATCCTTATCACATCCACATCAAATTTAACTATACCATCCACTTCTGCCACTTCAAACATACACCAATCTACCACATTCGATTCATCTTTAGCACTTATTTCGGCCCCACTCATATCCACACATATCCCTACATCTCTCACACCTACTCCCTCACCCACATCTGCCTCAAATACACCTGTTACTACACCTACATTACTCACAACCATCCCAACAAAACTCAGTTCTACTACATACACCCTTACAGCCCCACCTTCGATGTCAACCCCATTAGCAAACATATCATTCTTACCCCTTGAAACATTTATGAAACAACCAGTCCCTTCTACTTCTACATCCAAAATGCTCCTGTATTTCTTTGCATTACCCATACCCATAAGGTCTACTCCATCAGTCATCACGTCACTCACATCCCCACATATTCCAAATATTCTTACATCCCTATCTATCCCAGCTACCCCTATATCTATCATACCAACAAATACACCTATCCCTACCTTGACATCTTTACCTATATCTTCACCCATGGCCACATCACCCAATTTATCCCAATACTCTCTGCCTAATTTGTCTATCACACCAACTAAATCCTCTCGACCTGTAACTTTATCAAAGATACCCTTTGGATCACCTACTGAACCAACACAGCCACCTAAATCAAAGGAAGATGATTTACCTTCTCTCTCTACAAAATTAACTCTTCCCATGGCAAAACAAAAACAATCCACATCTCACATAGATATCATTAATCACATCATACAAACACACCTATCTCTTCATTAACGTCCTCATCTTGTTTTAGGACATTTTGTCCATTAATAACCACATCACCACTATCAGATCCTTCGGTTGAGATTATTGTCATCCTGCTAGAGGTAAATCTTCTCGGTTGAAGTCTAAGGATCAAGGCAAAAATCCCAAACAATCCCCTGCGTTTCCTCGGAAACATTCAAATTCTCCCTCTTCTCAACAATCCAATGCCATGACATCTATTTTAGGATCAGTCTCTCCATCTACAACATCTTGCAACAATCAATCCATATCCAAATAATACAATCCTCCAACCAAATTTAATTTGTCTTCCAAAACACAAAATTCATCCATCCCATCTACATCCACTTTTTCTCCTAACTCCAAGTTGAGATATCCTATCAAAACCCACAAGAGTTACCTTCCCCATGACACTTCAATGGGGTCTTATGCAGAATATCTTTTGATATTTAACTCAAATATCGCCATCAAACTTCCTCCCATTAAAGCCTTTAATCCCTATGGTCCTAAGCCATCATGGTTCAATTACACCTATCATCGTATCTAGAGCCATGACATCGAACATTGTAAGGCATTTGGTCAATTGTCCACAACTTTATTGAGAAAGATGATTTCCTCATTCAGGGAAAGTTCCTTCTCCATCTACATTGGATCCAATTCATATCCCATCTGTCGGGTCTCCCACAATCTCTCCATCCATATCATCCCTTAACATCCCTCCAGCCCATGTTATTCCTCTTAAGGAATGCCCTCCATTGTTCATCAATACCACTTATCTTACTAAGCACACTTGTGGTCTCTCGATCATTTACCCCATCCAAATCTAAAACAATCTCATCTAAACTCTTTCGACATCCTTTAACTCCTTCACATTTAACTCATTGGGGGAACAACCTTCCCTCGCCCTTGAGCATCTCATCCATACAACTCCCTTGTTACTAGGGGACTTTGCTCTTTGACATTGTTTTGTCTACCTCCTTCACATTCATCCAATCTAAGTTGTTTTTGCCCAAATCCTCACTCATTTTAAGTCCACATTTGTGGCCATATGTATGCCTCTTTTGAGGCCATGTTTGTCTCTCCATTGAGGGACCTTTTTACTTGAAGTCCACCATTGTGGCTATCTTTGTGCCTCTTTTGGGGTACCATCATCTTTTTCATTGAAGTCCTCTTTTGAGGCCATGTTTGTCTCTCCATTGAGGGACCTTTTTCTCCAAGTCCACCATTGTGGCCATATTTATGCCTCTTTTGGGGCATCATCTTTTTCATTGAAGTCCTCTTTTGAGGCCATGTTTGTCTCTCCATTGAGGGACCCCTTTTTCTCAAAGTCCACCATTGTGGCTATATTTGTGTCTCTTTTGGGGCACTGTTTATTTCATCAAGTCCTCCTTTGAGGTCATGATTGTCCTTCTATGTTTATGTCTCTCTTGGGGCATCATTTATTTTCATCAAAATCCACCGTTGTGGTCATATGTTTGTTTCCTTCAAGACATAGTTTTATTTCCTGCTTGTCTATCATCTCATCCTATTGCAACTTCACTTGTCTTCCCTCTCGTGGTGGTAAACCAGAAATGGAACCTCTTAATGCATTGCACTTGCGACTAGTCTACTGTTAGCATATCTACCAATGAGCACTTAGTTACATCCTTAGATTATTCTGCCATCCTTAGCCCCTTTCATTTATCATTATAATGATCTGAATTATGTGGTCTGCCTTCACTACTTTGATGTGACCCTGTAACCATTACATTTGTCACCTTCTCATTCTCCTATTGCAACCATGCAAAGGGTCCAGGGTGTCTCTTGTACATTCCTTATCCCCTCTTAAGTGGTTTACTTAGCTATTCCTAGCTCTCCCCCATGTGAAGCTCAAATTCATGTATGCAAAAGGAAAAGTCAAAGTTATCAAGAATAGACTGATCCCTCGAAGGACAACTGTTCATGCAAAAAAGAAAAAGAAAAACATACAAATAAAAAAAAAATAGACCGATCCGTTGAAGGACGACTATCATATTATTCTTGCCATCCATATTATGTATAAAGTAGACCATACCCTTGAAGGATGGCTACTTTGTTATTATGGCATCTGGAAGGTTTTCGCATTGATTAGCCTTCCTTTATCAACATTTTCTAAAAAGCTTCCCGCATTGATCAGCTTTCTGCTATTGTTCTTTCCCTTTCCTAGAGCTGGGGCATAGACTTAAGGAACACCACCTTTGGAGATCCCTCTTCCCACGTACAAGTTACATCTCAATCCCTTTATCATGTCAACATTAGGATTACGAGCATCTTTCATCCATATTTCCCTCATGATCTTTTGGTATAACTAACTATCATTGGTTATGTGTTAACACTTGCTATTGGCTGCAAGTGCAATGCCTTGAGTAGTAGCCTTTCTTGTTTATCTCCAATCCAGTTCGAAACATAGTTTCCCTGTACACCCTTGCTACAACTATGTTCCATTCATCTCATCCAGATCATCTTTTATAAAAATCACATCAAATTTCACACTATGAATTCTATATCTATCCATCATCTCCATGAATACGTTTGCAAATATACTTTTCGGTTTGTGAATTCTACTTGATCGTCATTGCATAGTTTTGAATCCTACTTGAGGGTCCTTCTCAAGGCAAGTTCGTTATCCTACAGCTCCTTATCTCTAAAAATGTTCAACAACATCTTTGATCCATTGCTCTTCGCTCCTCATTTCCACTCATCACCATTTGTCTCCACATCATTTTATCTCACCTTTCTATCCTATCTGCTCATCATGTGCACATTTATGATTATTCCCCTTGGGGCATTTTTTTATTTACACATCCATCTCTCGTTATGTCATCTTTGTGCCCTATCTTGGGCACTGTTCATCCTTGTACTTGTTAACACATATAACTCACTTTGTGTCCTTCTCATGCCCTGTCTTTGAGGCATCATTATCTTCATCCACATCCCTTTTATAACGCATGATTTTTTTTTACACGATTCCTCATAGAAAGGATTTCACACATATTTTTGCTTTTAGTTGCACATATTTTGATGTTTTCCTATGACCCATTGGTCATCGTGGTTTATATCCATATTGCAGTGGTCTTCACCCACTCCTTTGGTTTATAGAATATTGTCGTCTGTCTCCGTTGAGACCGCAATTGTCCTCTACCGATGTGATATTGGAGTCATCACCATACTTTTTTTTTCATTGTTATTGCAATCCTTTTTGCCTAGGGAATCTTGCCTTTGGTCATATCTTCATCCATCTTCAGACATATATCTCATCTAACCCTTTTTGTTTTTGTCTCATGGCTTGCTATTGCAAACCACTCAACAAAAAGGGGCAAATGTAGACACCAATTTTGGTATAGCGCCCCTCCGTCATCTCACATTCATGTAATTTCCATTCTCACTTTTCTTTTTCTTAAATTAAATGAAATCCTATCCATTTGCTCACCTTATTTAATTAATTATCAAATGGGCTCCATGTAGACCCATTTGATAATTCAAATTTTGGCATTATCCCCCATCTCTCACAAATTATTCAATCCATGGGTATTAATACACCCATCCGACACCCCTTTCTAAATGGAATCTATCATCTCACCTACCATGTCAATCATGCTCCCCACTCCATCTAATAATTCAAGCCGTGGTCCCCACGTGATCACATCATATCTCTTAACTCAAGTTACTTTACTCAACCCCGGTTATTTGTTAACCCCAATCTAACCTCACATCTAAGCTATAAATATGGGGTTTTCCCCATATTTCAAAAAAAAATATTGAAGACCGGGAGAGACCTAGGCCTAGAGAAGGAGAAGAAAGAGCTTAACTAAGTTCTACCAGTTTGAGGGAGAAATCTTTGTCATAATTCATTATCTGACCATCTGGATGCCAAGTTCATTTCCATAGCAGAGCACAAGCTAAGTCCTCTCGTCATTTTAGTTATTTGTCATTTTATATTCCATTACTACTGTTCATGATCTATTATTATCTTGTCTGACATGGGGGTTGACATCCTCCAAGGGAGTTAAAATCCTCTTGGAACCGACACTGCTTACCGGGAAACCCGCATATTGTGATCTAATCTTATCTGTTTCAGTTTTGTAGATCCAACTTCTTTATATCATGCATCTATCTTATTTGTGCCCGTAGATCCACATCTGCATCTGAGGTCCTAAGCCCTCCATCATTCGAAGTTGTTGGTGGCTCCCAGTATCGCCTTCACCCCGCTCGAGAACAAAGTTTCTGTCACAACACTAGCTACATTTCGCTATCTTGACGTCACCAGAGCGAGGGAAACCTATAATCACTATTGCACACACAAGCACATAGAACTACATGGAGTCTGAGATGTAGTGTAGTGCTCGGTCATAAGTTCACTCTATTAGATGACCACTAGGAATAGTCGACTCCCCATTTCCATCTTTCTTTTTTAGGATTTGATGAAGTTTGGGGTTTTACAAGATATTATTTGTTTTGTAGCTTACCAACAAACCCGGTGATCTTCCGGTGACCTCTAGTGACTAACAACGAAAAACAGAGAAACCCTAGTGACATCTATAAAAATCAAGTTCGACCCTTTGTGTAATCACATGCACCTACTAAAGGTCTCGGCGCCTAGGCACCCTCGCCCCTACCCATGCACCCCCTGTTTAGGTTATTCTTCAAGTTCTAGTATTCATATCAAGCATTTCGAAAGTACTCTACCTAGCCTTTTCATCATTTGTTCTAGTTTGGATATACTTCGGGATAAGTGAAAATCAGATAAGCGCCTTACCTCTTTCATTGCTTATATAATTACATCTTTTGAGGTGTTTAACATTTGTATCTTATTGTATATCATTGTAGTAATTTTTGAAATTAGATTTTAATAAAATATTCAGATTTTATTAAATCACCGAAGGGATAGGAGCGCGCTTGGCGCTTTATCTTAATCAGGCGTTAGTGTCAGAGGCCATAAAGGATAAATCGGTCAAGTGTTGGCAGAGCTGTAAGATGTGTAAGACTAATAAAGTGTGAGAGATAAAAAATCAAAGAGCCAAAAGGAGTTATCAACCACTATTTTTCTTGCTTAGGAATCATGTATACATTAGTATGTTTTAGGACCTAGGAATGTACCCAAGTGCATAGATTTTGTGTCTACATTTTCCCCACTTTATGTTGTTGAGTGAATACTCAATAACATAATGTATATAGAAAATACATACACTTTGTGATCCCAAGAAGAGTGTAGCCAATAGTGTCCCGAGTGGACAAGTAGCAATGTGAAGCGTGAAGTGATCACAAAGTGAAGTGTTGTAGTTAGGAAAGAGAGGTTAACCCTAGGGGCGAAGAGTATGTGTAATAACGTGCTGCTGGAGCTTATGCTTATTGATGTGAGTTGATTCTTGTTACTTGCAAGGATGTACCTATAAAATAAGAGCAAAAGAGTAATCAAAGTCTCATATATGAAAAGTGTATGTATAAGTAAGTAAAGAGTGTGTAAACTAATAGCTAATAAAAGAGTGCACCAGATGTGTGAAAGAGAAAAGGATATAAAATTATCTTGTTTACTTTGGAGATGTTGTCAAATTTGAGCATCGGCTACCAATGGTGAGGTTTTGGGCGATCTCATGCCAAGAGCGAGTTTTGGGTGATCTCATGCCAAGGACGAGTTTTTGGGCGATCTCACGCCAAGAGCAAGTTTTTTGGGCCATCTCACACCAAGAGAAGAGTGTTGGGGAGAGAGGTTTGTTTTTATCTCCATACATGATGCTTCTCAAATAAGTGCCACTGAGATGACATGTCTTAATTTGTAACTACTTGTAAATTATTGTAATTAAATTTTGTAGGCTGGAGTCAAATGATCGCTCTTACTATAGAACTATACTATAAATTGTGTTGAATGATAAATTTTCTATTTTTACCTCCGGACACAAGCACCCATCGTTCTGTTTGTATCTTTGGGTACTAGTGTCTCGCTTTGTGTTTCGGCCCAACTCGATTTTGGACCATTTTGTGACTATATTGTTACCAATTTTGTATTGTTTTGTAGTTACGAGATATTGTAATGGTGATTTGTTCATCGATAGATGCCCCCCTCATTTGGGATGCATGTGACGAATGTAGGAGGATGCAACCCAAAGGAGAGGACACGAGGTGATATGTATTTATGAGAGTGGATTCCTACAGGGGTAGGGGATGTACATGGTAGAAACTAAGGCACATGCATACAAGATGGAAAACAAAAATGGGTTTCATACATGGGACATCACTCACAATGCCACAAGACAATCGGGGGGTGAAGTGACCATAAGAAAACAATGGTCAAACAAGACAAAGGGCATAACTGCAAAACAATATTAATAAGAAGTGACAGATAACCATGGTTGTATGTAATCTTGCAAGGAAAATGCTATATATGAAGTACCTGTTAGCATGTTAGAAAGATAAGTAGTACATCAAAGCGTGTATAAATCAACAAAGAGTAAAGTGATGGTGACAAAAATTAGTAAATAATGTAACAATAGAACATGTGATGTGTAGAGTATAAGAGTAGTAAAGGTAAATGCCCCCAGGAGCCTCAACAATACTAGTAAAGAGCAGTGTCAAACATCATGCATCATGTGTGAAGATGTAAAAGCTCAAGATTCACCTCAAGTTTCCAAGTGAATGTGCATGTGTGTATAGACAAAGATAATGATATACTAAGTATATAGCTAACATAGGAAACAAAGTGTACATGTAAGTAGTATAAGCTAACAAAAGTGAATACAACCAAGATGTGTAAATGTTGTGTGAATGTAATGATGTGTTGTGATATGTAAAATGTGTAGATGAGAGGAGCCACATTCCCCCTAGCGGATGTGTGTGGTGTGAGGTTCATTTAGAAATGCCCCCTCAACAGTCAAGTATGAACCATATAACAAGAGTGTGTCATCGAGAAATGATGGTAAAGGATGTTTACCAGAGATATAGTGATGCTTAGAAAGATAATCATGAAGCATAGAGTGTGAGTAGCTAGGATGCGATAAGTGAGGTTCATGGAGGAATTGCACCCTCAATAGTCAAGCATGAACCATAGAACAAGAGTGCATCATGAGGTAATGATATGGAAATGTGAATCATCCACCATAGGTGGAGGGGAAATGAGCGTGTATTAGAAACATGTGAAACAATGAGATCATGTGGGTAGGAACCAAATTGGATGTTGGAGGAAATCATGCCAATAATGGGAAGTGTGATGGTGGTAGATGCGCAAGTGGGTTGCTTAGGAAGCCAATGTGGGGTGATGACAATGGGGGTTGGTTGAGAGGATGTGGAAGAGGGTGGGACGGCTAGAGGAGGTGGATGAAGGATAACCTTAGGAGGAGGGTGAAGGATGACCTTAGGAGGTGGTGAATGAGACAAATTAATAGTTGTAGAGGATTGCCTATGTGGAGGAGGAGAGAGAGTGATCACGAGAATGGGTGTGGAAGGAAATAACACCCCTATCTTCTAATTTTGGAGTCTATCATGAAGGGCATAACAATCATTGTCATGGTGGCCATTAATATGGTGAAAATTACAAAAAGGACAGTCATGATTGTGGTGCAACTGGTGAGGGGGATGATGTTGGTTTGAAGGTAGACGGATCAATCACTTATCAAGTAAAGTACATAAGACATCATGTGGTTTAGCAAAGCATGTGGGAAGTATAATGGTTCACGGGTGGAAGGTGGGGAAAGTCTAGGTGGATCGGCGTCGTTTGGTGGAGGGGAAGGATGCCTATGTGGAGGAGGAGATGGTGACCATGAAGGAGGTGCAATGGGTGGTAAAGGAGAGGTTTTGTAGGTGGTGGAAGGGTAGAAGAAGTAGAAGTAGGTGTTATAACACGATCCACAACTAAATATTTTTCTAAATCAATAACCTTGTTGCAAAGAAGATTAAAGGAATCAAATGTATCATACAACAAATTTTATTTCAAAGGAGGAATTAATCCACAAAAATATATATTTCATTTCTAAATCAATAAGCTAAAAATTAAATGGTGCATGCAAGAATTAAATCACAAAATATAATCTAAAATTGGCTTGTTGTCTTTGCCCTGATGCAAAGAAGGTAAACACTCATATGTAACTTTAGGCCCATTATTAGAAATAAATCGTCTAAGGAATGCATCCTCCATATCATAATAAGTGCTAATAGATCCACTAGGTAAATGGGTGTACCACTAAAGAGCAACAACTACAAGACTATGACAAAAACTTTGAGTAACAACCTATCATTAGAATATGAAGCCATGGCTAAGCGGAATGCTTTAAGATGTAAATAAGGATTGTCGATGCCATCAAAACATGAGAAGGTAGGCATAATGAAATCCTTGGAAAAAATGGAATTGTGAATCTTCTTAGGAATGGGATTTCCGAGAAGGGTATTATTGTCAATGAAAGCATAATAGGCTCTACTTTCTAGGGTAAGGGTATGGAATTTTCTTTGTAAATCACCAACGACATGCATGAGGGAAAGGATATCTTATGAAGGAATGGTTTGGGTAGTAAGAGGCACATTAAGGGGTTGAATTTTTCCATTATGAGTGATCATGGGGACTTGAGGAGAGGGATGAGATGTAGAAGGAGGGGATGTATGTGAAGGCTCTAAAGGTGTAGTAAGTGGGGAGTCAATGGGTGTATGATCAACATGAATAACATGAGATACACTAAGATTATCATGATAGTCAACATGACAATTTTAATGCAAGAAACATCATTATTAACATGTGCATTATCATTATCATAATCAAAGTCACTATCATCCATATTTTCACAAGCAAGAATTTCATGAAGACAAGTATCAATATGCAAAGAATCTACACTAGTGCTATCATTTACCATAGTATAAGGGGAAGAGGATGGAGCATCATTCATGTCTATAGTGGATGGGGAAGAATATTCGTCAAGGATTTGAATAGGGGAGATAGAAATAATCAATACTTGAGGGTTTATGAGGAATAAATGCTTGAAATGCAAGGAGTTATGGATGACATGCAAATTATATTGGGGATTTTGCATGAGAGCCCAAAATTTAGATTCTTCGTTGGGGTTGGAAAAAATTGGTTGCATGCCCATGAAGGTCATAGGGTGATCTAGGGAGGGGTACCTTTTATTATCCATGAGGGATTTGGATCCTAGGGCAAGGAGTTCAAGTAAGGAGCGGGTTCACAAAATGATTTAATCTAAATGTATTAAACCTTAAATTCAAAGTAACTTTACTAAAACTAATGATATAAAAATGATAATATATAGTAACGGATAAACAACAAGGATTCAATGATATGAAAACCTAAGCAAATGAAGGAGGAGGATGACTTAGCTGATTTTTGTGCAATATAGAGATGATCTAGACTGGATATTTGAACAATGTTGAACAACCTCGGCGAGGGTTCTAGAACTCGAACTATGTCGATATAAGCGCCACGGGAGGATAGGAGTGCTTGGGCACCGATGACCGAAATGGGTACTAGTGATTGCTAAATGCTCGGGATCTCGATATTTTAAGGTGAAGGAGCTTCGCGCTTAGTCTCTCTTTGTCACTCTAATTTTGTTGTGATGTCATTGGTTGTACCTATAACTCTGCAAAAACCCTATCTATCTCGCACTAGTTCACAAACACCTAAGATCTCGAATGAAATATATAATATGTGAAGTCGAATGACCGAAGATCACCCGACGAGTGAGCTTAGTATCGAGCGTTGCACTACATTTTAGACTCCATGTAGTACTTTGTGCTTGTGTGTGTAATGATGCCCTACGATGCCCTTGTGCAAGTTACACAATGATAGCGGGCTAGATATGGATTCTTCTACAAATATGTGAATGTGTATGATGGAATAAAATGAACTTCCCCTCAAAGGTTGTGTATGCAAATTGATGTATCCATTATCCCTTATATGAGTGTGCTAGATGGATGCCTTGTAATGCTCTCGTGCATTTAAATGCAAGCTTAGGTGTTGATATAAAATGCTTATGTGCTTGGACCCTTATTTTTCACACCCCACATTTTCATTCTGTTTTGTTGTGAAGATAAGTTGTGATGTATTAAATAATTTACGAGTGTAAGTGGATTAATGTTGTTATGGGATTGCGTTTGCTACACATATGTACATATTTTCCGAAAGGATATATATACATGTGCATAGGTGCATACCCAACACCCTAACCGCACTCATCATCTTCTGCAATCGTCGATTATTTGATACTTGTAGCTTATTTTTGTTGCACTCATCTTGTATGAGTCTATTTTACCTTGCTTGTTGTATGTAATGATTTCGTAATATTTACAAGCTATTACGTTACTACACTTACATTAATTGATGTTTGGAAATTGTTGGATGATATGATTAACCTTCTTGTGTTTGTTATTGATCATCGACCACAAAGCATTGTAATAATCTCCTTCACTACTAAAAAAGGGTTATAAATGGATGAGAAGGTAAAAAAATGAATAATAGTCAAAGTTTATTTTTATTGGTCTTTGACCATCGTTGCAATAATAAGTGAATGTTATAATCTTCTCCTTAAATCTTGGCTAAATAAAGGTTAGTGCAATGTTTAACCATGATGGTCATGGACCATGGTAGACGATAAGTTTAATATTTCATATCAAAGGTCATAGACCTTAGTGATTTGGAAAAGTTATTGTTTAAATTCTTATATTGTTAAAGGTCTTGGACCTTAACGTGATCATTGTGAGATAATAAAATTGGGGTCATTGACCACCATAGGAATGTGAAGGTATTTAAAAAGTTTAGTTTTGTTAATGGTCTTTGACCATGATACGGGCATAGGTAATGTTTGATTTTACTTCGGTCACCGATCAACCACAACATGCAATTTATAGGAATTTGATTTGTATGCCTTTGACCAATCGATAAATGCCATGTAGACTTGATAATTACTAAGATTGGGATGTTTGATTATTTTTAATTGGGACATTTTCCACTATGCATGCAAATTGTGGTTATTATATAAGTTTTAATAGAAGTTTGGAGTGCTTGTTAACTCCACTCAACATTGGAAGGAAAATTTGGAATGGGTGGTGGGGGACTTAGAAATTCACACTTTGTGGCACTTGTAACTATTGAATTCCATTGAAGAGGGAGGGAAAGTTGGTTCATTGAAATCCGGAAGCTTCTTGGGAATATTAGGAGGGATTCATTGAAGATTTCATTTTAATAGTTTTTGTTTGCTCTTCAATCTCTTTTGGCAAGCTATCCATGGCAATTTTGTAAGCTATTTACAAAGTGAGATAAAAATGAGTTTTATGTGCTAAAAATATATGACGTAATTATTGGGTATCAATGGCAATTAATTTGTTTATAAGGGTGAGAAAATTTAAGTCTCATGCATCTGGAGATTAGTGGGTCGATTTGGTTGAATATTTTTCAAGGAAAATAGAAGATAAAGTAGAAGATAATATTACAATCACACGTATGGATTCTCTAACCCAAATCTGTTGTTTTATTATTATATATAGAAGATTATCTAGTTTTTTTGTCTCGTCTTATGATCTGTTGACAAATGCAAGTTAAATCTGCAAGCTCTAATAGAAACCTTTAAGGATTCACAATTATTACATGGGAATTTTGATATGTGATCTAGGTGTGAATTATTTTTTGTATCCTTGGGTTATTCATGATTTATTTTAATAGACTGAAGGTTGCTAATAATTTGATAAAAACCAGATAGTAACTGGGTGTAGAGAATACAAACTACTCCTGCTGATTTGTGTATTGGGGCTTAATGCATGCTTGATACTTGACTTGTTGTATGAAATTTTTACATTGACCTTACGGTCTCAAGTTTATAGGACCATTAATGGTCTTGACCTTGGTTGTGGCTGACCATTCTCTTACTGTGTCGATCTCTGCTGATACTTGGTTGTTTTGGGTTGCACCTTTAGGGACGTGAATGTTGTTGCATTTTGGGTCGATTTCCCTTCAGTCTATATGATCCTTTTATCTCTAAAAACCCCGATCAATTTTATAATATCAACAACAGTTTCATGCGTGAATATGGTAATGCGAATACTTATATACTTTGTTAGACCATTTCTATGATCTGGGTCAAACTGGGATCATACTATTATATAAGACCAATTCTCATAAGGAACTAGAGAATACGTGTCAAATATCGTGCTATTTGACTTGAGATGTGTAGAGATTTTGAGATCTCTTGACAAGTGTCACCTGATTTGTAAGCTCTTTCGAGCCAAGTAGGAACTATTTTGATTAAAGGAAAAAGTGTGAACTATGACTTGATGGTTATCGAATATTCTAAATATTTGGACATTGTTATTAAAGTATTAATGTTTTGTTTTGCACGAGTAACTAATTGTTTGGTGTTATCTAGACCTCTAATGGACTATTATTAAACTTCTTAGTGAGTTATCATAAACTTCATAACAAGGATGGTTAGGTGTTTATTAATACGGTATATTTAATCCCTCCAAGGAACCTATAGAATTTATTTTATTTTACCCAAGCTATTTACGATATACAAGAAGCTTATTTTTGTAAGTTTGAGATGTAATTACTCTATTAAAGGAATCATTTTGTGTTCTAAGTTTGAAGATTATTTGGGTATGGGATCACTTATTCTTGAAAATGTAAATTCAAGAAATATATTGACTACAACTTAATAAAGATGCGTGATCTATTTGAACTACAATAAGATAGGAATTAATTCCAGTATGAATTAGATTCGACCCATCATGTAATGTTACTTAGTAAGGCTTATTTAATTTGTAATAAAGCGTATGATCATGAATCAATTGTCCATAGTTGTTTGGAAGTAAAGATCACTTCATGACTTGTTGATCATTGATAGGATTACTGATTAAAAGTATTATGCAAGTTAAAGGATAGATAACATTTTAATATTCTGAATTTCATAATAATTCAACATGATTTCAAGTTGTTAATCCATGTCGGTTTGATGAACCGACCTTGTATACAAATTTATATTTTTCTTACATGTAGGATGAGGTAAAAATTATGAAGTGATTGAATTGATTATTACACATAATATTCCATGCAATGATTACTATTTATCCATGTTTTGATTATTGTAAATTTTGTAATGTGAATGTATTTCTTCAGATTGTTTTAAGGAAATTTGGCCTAATGTATTCATTGATTATCTTTGGATAATCATCTCATGATTATGTACTATTGTACTAATTTACCGATAATTTAATGATGGTTGTTTGGATCATTATGTGTAGTCACAAAATCACACACTTACTACTATTATTATACCGCCATGTATGTTTTTATATATGGATCGCGTAATAAAAGTATTCAATAATGACCCATTCCCATAGTCTAGACATCGCCTTGTCTTGTTGGTCTTTATCGTTGTTTGTCTTGCAAATTTGTCATTCACTCACACAATTCTAGTCAAGTTTTAGGGGCTCCTATCTATCAATATTCACTCAGTTTTTGTCACTAGTCTTTGACTAAGGTGCCTAGAGAGGGATTAGGGCACCTGGGGTACCATGGTCCTAATTTTTAGGTGCCCTAGTCCCCTTCGAAATTGATTTTGTTTTAGACATTCGAAGTTGGTCTTTTTGGTTTTCCTCTCCCATCTCCCTAGGTACTAATCGGCATGTCGGGTCATTAGTGTCAAAATTTGAGCAAGAGATCCCTATATAAACACAACATACATACTACCTTATGGGAGGACTATTTTATACTAAAGGATAACTATATACAAAGAGAAAGGACTGCATTTGGGCATTATTCTGCATCACACACTACATAAGAAGGTGATTTCATTCTATTCCATCCACCATTTTGCATTTTATCTAGCTATTGCCTGCTATCTCTACATCATTGGCGCTAGGGAAACCTAGGAACATTATTACACACACAAGAACACAAAACTACATTGGGTCTGAGATGTAGTGCAACGCTTAGTTGTAAGTCCACCATTGTGGTAGTTGAGGATAGTCCAACCCTTCATTTGTATATTTATTTTTTTAGGGTTTGATGCTTTGTGTGGGGTTTTGTAGGTGATTCTTCATTGCAAGTTTACGGTGACATCAACAAATCAAGTGTGACATTCACGTGACCAAAGGCAAAGTATTGTGAAGACCTAGTGACCATACCAAGATCAGATTCTAAGTTGTTTCGCAAACCCGGGGCACCCATATTTGAGACAGGTGCCCTAGGTGCCCTCATCCTTCCCCATGTGCCCTAGTCTAGATGGCCAGATATACCTCCCTGTTGTAATTTTTGAGGTTAAGGCTCATTGTGACACTCTTTTCCACCATTCCATCACTCTATTCAGTCCTAGATCACTGTGAGGTAAGTTCAATTTAGGTAAGTACCTTTCCCTTTTCATTTCATTTCATTTAAAATATCAAATAAATTACTTAGCATTTACATTTAGTATATTTCATTTATTACATTTCTGTACTCTTAGATTCATAATAAAATTCAAATTTTATAGAATCATTTTGGTGAACCCATAGATTAGAACATTTTCCCCTAGGATCCACTAAAACCCTAATGGCTAAGGATAGCTCTTCTCCTTCTCGAGATCATCATGCCTCATGTTAGTATCAATCCAATCTATGATGAGGTGCTACTATCGTTGAGCTCATGGATCTCTATAGCAATGTTACTATGTCGGATGAGATTCAACAACAATCTTAGCCATGAATGCCATGTACCTACTAGCTTTGAAAATTCTACTATTGGCCTTGTTTCTGATGTGATGAGCTTCACTCGTTGTACACCATGTTATACGGTTATCCATGATCCTCCTTCTAACATTTCCAAATAAATTCTAGATGATTCTCTTATTGATTTCATGCTTGGTCTTGATGATAGTACACATGTGCATATTGATTCTCCTCCTAGTCAAATCACACTACTATAGTTACATCTCATGCTTCTCCTATTTCTGATACTTCTTCTCATGATCCATCACATACTAGTTTCACATACTCTTTCATACTATGTTGATGATCCAATTGATGATACACTTAATGACATTTTCATATCTGAGTCTCTATCTGATTTTGATGAAACAATTAATAGTCATGATTCTACTACTTTACATATTGTTGAGTGTGAATCTCTTGCTCCATTGTCATCTTCTTCTCTTGAGGTTGTATCTAACACCATGCATGAGTCATCTCCATCTATTAGTTCATCTTCTCCTACCACTTCACCTCCTCTATTACTCCATCTCCATCTATTAGTTTGTCTCCTCCTATCATCACATCTCCATCTGTCGCTTCATCTCCTAGGGATGTTTCTGATGCTATTCCTACCACTTATATGGATGTTCCATGTCCTTCATCACCTATAGTTCTTGACACCTACACCTAGTGTGCCCTTAGCATCAAAATCTCCTTTGTCTCCTCTAGATGTCCCTATGATTACTCATAATGGAAAATTTACAACCGCTTAACACATTATTGCCATCTCTACTATTCCTTCACAGGACATCTTATCTCTCATGCATGTTATGGGTCACTTACAATCTCAAGTTCAATCACTCACATTAGAAAGCAAGGCCTACTATGCTTCCATTGATAACAATTCATTGCATGAAACCCTATTCCTAAGAAAGATTCATAACTCAACATTTCCTAAGGATTTTATCATGCCTACCTTTTCATGTTTGATGGTACTGGAAACCCTTACTTGCATCTCAAACATTACCACATGGCTATGGCTTCATATTCTAATGATCGATTATTGCTTAAGGCCTTTTGACATAGTCTTACCGATGATGCTTTACAATGGTATACTCATCTCCCATTTGGATCTATTAGCACTTATTATGACATGGAAGAGGCTTTTCTCATCACTTTATCATCAATAATGGCCCTAGAGTTACCTATGATCATCTACCTACTTTACATCAGGGCAAAACAAACCTATCATGGATTACATTTTATGATTCAATGCTTGTATGCACCAATTAGTCTTTCAACCTATCGATTTAGAGAATCAATTTATTTTCTATCGTGGTTTGATTCCCACATTAAAACAAAGATTACAATATGACACATGTGAATCATTCACACTTCTATGTTATAGAGTCATTGATCTAGAACAAGACCTCATTGCCACACATGTTATAGATCCTCCACCTATTATTACTACTGCTACATCATCTAGTTCTTCTCCATTTCCATCAATTGAGCATCCTACATGATCTCCATCTCCTCCTCACAAGAAATTCAATCTACTACATCACAAAAGCATCCTTCTTCTCCTACTCTGCGGTAGGCTACACCTCAATCTTCTACACCTGTTTCACATGAGCCATTGCATTTCTCTCATCACGCTCGACCACATGATGTGTTGCGTGCTTTACTTGAACAAGTGTTTAATTCACTTACCCTCTAACCAACATCATCCACAACATCATTTACATCGTCAACATGATCGGACCTATTGTAACTATCACCATATCAATGGCCATAGGGACAATGATTCTTTTCCCTTCATGATAAATTGTAACAATTAGAGGATAAGGGCATCATTTCCTTTGGCTCTCTCACGTGAGCGGTCCATATCTCCTCTCCCTCTCACAATGAGCTACTACTCTGGTTGAGTTATCTCCTCCATCTAGTGCTAAGGTCATTATTTCATCCATCGCCATAGGTTGTCACTCATGTCATGCTCTCCATCGCATCCATCCATCATGCACCATCTCATCCATCATCATCCATCTCATCCATCACATCATGTACTACTTCACATTGGCTTCCACAACCCTTGGCATTCACACCTCCCACCACCGCTCCACATGACATTCAATTTGGTTCATACGCTCATGTTGCTTTCATTCCACATGCTTCCACCACTCACTTTGTGCCACCTCGGTATTTGGTAGGTGATTATTATCACCTTACCCCCGATGATGCACTCGTGTTCTTATGGTTCTTACATGACTATTGAGGGATTGTTATAATAAGAACCTCTCTTCATGTGCTTCATTGATTCATCTAGCGCACTCTATCAAATCATTTCCCGATGACACACTCTTGCTTTATGTGGTTCATTCTTGATTGTTGAGGGTCTTATCTAAATGAACCTCATCATCTATATACTTGGGGGCATCACTAATCTTCTCCCCCTATCTTCATCATACTAACATATGCTTCATTATACTATTACGACCACATCATACTTTTATAAATCATCAAACATTCATCACAAAATTATTTGCAATCACATTACATACATTATCTCTCATCATAACACTATATTATCATCATCACATTCATTACTAGAAACTATGCATTACAAATCAATTCAAAAAATACAAACAACACTTAAAATTCAACATCAAACATCATATATATATGACAAAAAATATCATCATGACATCATCACATCATCACATCATCATATAAAACATATATAATCATCATATGCTAATAAAATATCTATATATATATCGATTACAATCATAGTTACAAAACATCTCATCACTAGGGGAAACTCCCTACATCAAATACAACAATAAAAATCATATATCATCATCACTATCACTCTTTGTACTGCAGAGCTCTAGAACTTGACGCCTCACCACTAACTCTATGACGTTGATCCGACCTCGATATCTCTCCACTTGCCTCCAGTAGTGTAACCTTTGTAGATTCTCTATACAAACTGATCTGTAACATGATAAATTGTGCAAACACATCTGCGCTAAAGGACCACCACCTCCGCCTCTCTAGCTCATCGTGTCTCCTCATGTGCCTTGTCTCTCTTACTTAATAACACACAGTACATGTCATTATGCTATGCTTATGGCCACTAGCTCAAACAAATGGGCATGCTCACCCACAATGTCATCCACATGCTCTAACATCCCTCCACTTGTAAGTATGTCGGTGGGCACATTCCACGTCAATGTGTAGATAGATGTGTCCATAATCAAGGACCAATTATCACCTATAACCAATAGAACAACACATTAGACAACCATAACCATCACATAAATAAGTAACAAATCATACAACATAATATATACATATACTCATGCTTAGTTATCACCACCGCTACATTATGGGGGCATGTGCTTACCCTCCACTCCTCCTCCTTGTGGTAATCCCACCACATCCGCAAACAATGGAAACAAAACACCCATTGATGTGTCACCACCATGCATGATATGCCTCTATACACTCCATCATCATCTACGCGTCTATCGGCTCTTTATCACCGCATCGGCCTCATGCTCAGCCAGGAGGTACTAATTGCTCTCTATGGGCCCTGGTCTAGCTCTCAGTCCCTCCTCAATGCTCTAACAACTCTAACCCACACATATGGCTCTAGGGGCACATATCTGGGCCATACCAAACTATTCGAGATACCATCTCCACTTGAAATAACTCGTCACCCCTGAAATTGATCCTCCAACCACATCATCCTCTCGTATGCATCGTAGCTCTACCACATCCTCTGGCCATCCTCCATAGTCTCGGTATGGCCTCCATATCACTACCTCTAGCCCCATCCGATCTATCAATGCTCTATAGGTGTCAATATCCATCTTCCACCCGCACACCAATCCATCTCCTAGAAAATATGTCTAGCCTAGCCCACTCTACTCGTGGACCACCAACTGGCCTCAATACTGCTATATGCTCATAGGCCCATACATGTAATAATGTAGTAGCTCTAATCCCACCTCCATGATCCTCTGTGTAAATATGTAAAGATCTCTATATAGGTGGGCCAACACACATTGTGCCATGCATATCTAGTACTCTCCTCCTCTATCCGGTGGTAAATATCATGCATCTTATATAAGATGCCCACACCACCTCCTCCATAATCAATGATAACATAATAATAACACGACTATAAAACTTCCACAAGCCCAGAACCACTGATCTCAAAATCACATCCAAACTAATATGGGCCTCGACAGGAACTCAAGTCCCCAAAAATACCACCTAATGGTCCTCATCTATCTCTCCATATCCTCCAAAACAATGACATGTACCCTCTTTCCAACAATAATAGGTAATCAGTATGTGATATACATCCTCTAATGTGATTGTCATCTCACCTTATAGGTAGCTAAAACATACAAGTGTCCACACACCATCTCTCACACAAATTTGTCAACATAGGCATATTATGGGGCACATCCCCATCCTCACTATGTGTCGTAGGCCGACATAGTCCATAACCTCCCAATCATCATCTGATAAACCCAACCCAAGCAATGTACTCAAGTGGTGACCACCACAGAACTCCCTCGAATGGATATCCCTCTGCACAACACAAAATAACACCAAACACAACATTAGAACACCATACAAATACACACATGCTTACTTACGACATCACTACACATCAAATTTCACATTTACACCATCTCTGACGAAAATCAAACTTTCGGACATGGGGCCCCAAAGAGAGGGGCCCTAGAGTAGGACACCAACGCCCATGTCTGGGTGCTCTATCCCAAGGCCACTAGTGCCTTCATTGCTCTTGTCCATGTCCAAAACACTGAGAAAAACAAAATCACAATTTTGTAAAAAAATCACCAAAAATGACTACTACACACACATTTTTGAAAAAAATCACACTTACCAACTCCACATCGTACACGATGCCACGAACACATGGTCGCTACCATCTCAAAGTGGCTAGGTCGTGGTGCTCTAACTTGTGGCATCCTTACACACTCAAAGCTCACTCTCACACTCACGCAAAATACAAAATGAGTTGAATAATCACTTTTTCACTTACTATTTATAGTCACTTTTCATTATTCACTCTACTATGGTCATACTTCGCATTCATTACTCAACTAATACAATCAGTCACCATTTTTTCATATCTTGAGTATTTTACTTTGATTTCTATCCCGTTTGTGGAATTCTCTTCATAATTCCACCTACCATCATATCATACACACACACACACACACACACTTCTCCTCGACGTTGTCTTTCACTCAAATACATATTTTTGATATCATCATACACTATCTATCATCTTACTTTTGGCTCAATGTTCATTCTTATCATCACTTCCCCTTTCACCGAAAGGGGGCATATAATTGGGGTCATCCTATAATTCCCCTTACACCACACGTGATCATTCAAAACTTCTAATTTTTCATTTTTAAACATTTACTAATACACCATGCGACATTTCATCATTTTCTATCAATTCCCCTAATGACCTAACTTGGGGAAACAAGCGTAAAATCTCTATGAGTAAAACAATCAAAACAAATCAATCAATCAACCAATCAATATGTTCAAGTCTCTAAATAATCAAAATCATACCATTCAATCGATACAATACAACACATTTAGCCTCCCAGATGACCTAACTTGGGGGAGTTACTCTCCAGATGATAACTTGGGAGTTACATTTACTTTCCAGATGACCTAACTTGGGAGTTATTCATACATTTTTATTTTTCCCAGATGACCTAACTTGGAAGCCATCACACATTGTAGTGACACCTTGGAGTGGAGTTGGGAAAAGACATGCATTCCTTTCCTATACTACTCCTATATGGGTCAACTTATTTTGATCGAAAATTTGGATCCAAAATCATTAAAATTTGATCTGTGTCTGTCTGCAGTGGCTAGATATTTTGAGGATGTAGTTAAAGGTTGGAGAATAACACACCTTTCTCCCTACACTCTTCCTCTAGTGGTAGGATGCCCAAATCCTCCAATTTTTCATACACACACAATTGGGTTGGAATTGATCACTCCCTACCCCATCACATCATCATCATATAAAATTTCAAAATCATCAATCATTCAACATCACAATCATCACTCTTGTTTAGTGCACTTCATCATGGTCTACATCTCTCACTACGTTACATGGATCAAACATGTGATCCATGGTTCATCACGCTATATGTTCTCATTTGGCACACTCTTCTACCACATATGTGCATTATTCTACAACATGGACTTCTCTGGACTTCTCTCAAGTATGCATCTCTAACTACTTTATGTTATCAAGCTTTTTCTCACCAACATAAAGTGGGGGCAAATGTAGTAAAAAAATCACGCACTTACTACTATTATTATACCACCAAGTATGTTGTTTTATATATGGATCTTGCGTAAGAAAAGTATTCATTGATGACCCATCCCATATTCCAGTCTTTAGTCTTATTGGTTTTTGTTGTTTGTCTTGCACATTCATCACTCACTCACACAATTTTGGTTATGTTTCAGGGATCCTACCTATCGGTATTCACTCGGTTGTTGTCACTAGTCTTTGACTAGGACTCCTACAGAGGGATTAGGGATTAGGGCTGGGGTCCAGGGGCCCTGGTCCCCATCACACTTGGTTTTATTTTTAGACATTCGAGGTCGGTATTTTTTTTTCACTCTCATCTCCCTAGGTACTAGTCGGCATGTCGGGTCATTAGTGTCAAAATTTGAGCAAAGATCCCTATATAAACAAACACATATGTCTTATGGGTGGACTATTTTCTACCAAGGGCTAGTTATCTACATAGAGTAAGGGACTGCATTTGGGCATTATTTTACATCACACACTACATAGGAAGGGGAGTTCATTCTATTCCATCCACCATTTTACATTTTATCTAGCTATTGCTGTTATCTTATGCATCATTAGTGCTAGGGAAACCTAGGCACATTATTACACACACAAGCACACATAACTACATTGGGTCTGAGATGTAGTGTAACGCTAGTTGTAAGTCCACCATTGTGGTGGATGAGGACAATCGACCCCTTCATTTACATCTTTCTTTTTTAGGGTTTGATGCTTTTGTGGGGTTTTGGGGTGATTCTTCATTGAAGGCTTATGACAACATCAACAAACTAAGTATGACATTCATGTGACCAAAGGAAAAGTATTGCAAAGACCTAACAACCATACCAGGATCAGATTTTGAGCTATTCCACGTAGACTAGGACACCCAGATTTCAGACCAGGGCACCCCAAGCACCCTCATCCTTCCCAGGCACCCCAGTTTGACCAGATTTGACTTTGTTGCAATTTTTTGAGACTTCGTTGTGACACTCTTTTCCTCCATTCCATCATTTTGTTCACGTCCTAGATCACTGCGAGGTAAGTCTTATTCAGGAGTAAATACCTTTCCCTTTTCATTTCTTTTCATTTGAAATATCAAATAAATTACTTAGCATTTACATTTCAATATATTTCATTTATTGCATTTCTATACTCTTAGATTCATAATAAAATTCAGATTTTATAGAATCATTATGATTACAAAAAGTGACATACTTGTACCATTGTTTTACAACAAAGCATTTATTATAATTGATGTTAAATGTGTTAACACAATTGATTTAAGATGTCATTATGATTTAATGATTATGTGGATAAAAACGGTAAGATGAAATAAGGAAATATAACATTGCACTTATAGAAGATAAGTATGTTAATAAGATATATATGTTTCATTAGTTCACCACAAATGAACAAGATGTTATGTATCAATTTATAAGTACAAAACAAAAGGAATATAATGTTGATCTAATAACAACAATTAATATACCTATTATGATAAATTATATTCATTGTAAATACCATATCTGTTTCTATTAAACCTTAATGGGAAAACAATTACAATGATATGAAACTAAGTGCAAAGGAACATTGCAACAATTAGAAGTAATATTACAAATGTACATAATTAAATTATGTGTACCAATATGATTAAGCAAATATAGATGATCATAAGTATCTTTTATCTCATAAATATGAATCTGTTTATCCTTATGCTTAACTGAGTTAATTAAATCATCATAGGTTGACATAGTTTACCTTACAACATGTGGAATGAGGTACTTTTATTAGTTAGTGAATCACATAATTACTGTACACCCCTAGTGTGAATTGGTTGACATTATGAAACTATGTATAACCTATTCCTAGGATGAAAGATTAATGAATTATCAATGAAGGGTAATCACTATGAGACGAGATTCACGTCATATGAACCTTGTTCATGCCATCTCGGGATGGCACGGGGAAGGAAATGAACACGTAATGACATGAGTCATTATGTGAGCATAACCTTTCCTATAGGGATCCTAAGATGGATTGACAATATTTGTTGACCCGAATATCGAATCACGATCCCATTGCTTCCAAACTAAAAATTAAACCTTAAAATAATGAACAAGAATCCTAATAACTATATTGAGACAATTTTGCGGTAAAGTGAAGACATGTTTTGTAGGATAGAGTGCAATCTTGAAATTGGCTTGCTAACACAATGCCAAATAACTATGGCCATAGTAGTGTGCAAATGACTGATTGCATTATCTATTCATCATTTCTTCTTTCAATAGTGTTTTGAGATGGAGGGAAGTACTTGCATACTTTATTGGCTAACACAAAGAAGATGTGCAGAGTTCTCGGGACCTATAAAAAGGTTTAACCAAAGGTATACAATGTATATTGGATTGTATAAAGTGTTGAAGGTATAAAATTTTAACTAGACTTGCACAAGAAATAATTCTAAGAATAATTAATTTTACACACACTAATATATTTCTTTTGTATTCATCCGGGATGTTTTATTCAATAAGACAAGGTTACATATATAGAGTGGAGTTCTCCTATGAAAGAGGAGTCAACTCTAATCTTCAACAAACTCTCACTTATCTCTCCCAATCCCTATTCTCACTCAACAAACCTAGAATCTCTCTAAGAGATCTCTACGAGTTGTCACCAACTCATTATTTGCACAATAATAATGTTCACAATATTAAACTATTTCTAATGAGAAGGGAGATCGAGAAGGATCTAGAACCCTTTGCAGTTGCACATGGTTATTGTATGTTGTCAAGATGGATTATGGAATATTAATAATGTTGGATTACTTAGTATTGATCTATTATGTACTATTGTTATTCATTATAACATAAAATGAATTAAGGGATTTAGTAAAATTATTATTATGCTAGATTTAATTTCTGTGTGTATTAAAAATCATTGAAGGAATAAAAGGGTAATTACTGGTTTAAAAAAAAATCCCTTTGTTTGTTGAAGTATAACATGGCTATTACATTATTTGAGAGGAATAACTAAGTATATATATATATGATTCCCTTGTTTGAATTTCATAATTGATAGTTGAAAAGACCGATTGAATTTTTAAAAGGTGAACAAAAGGCGAAAAGGACCCAAAAGAGTAAGAAGGAGAAAGAGAAGGACGTGACACCCAAAAGGGACGGGAGTGCTCAGCGCTTCTATCCTAATCTGGGCGCTAGTGTCCAAGGCCATATAGGATAAATCACTTAAGTGTTTGATAAAGATGTAAGATGTGTAAGATCAAGTAAAGTGTAAGAGATAAAAAATTTAAAGAACCAAAAGGAGTTGTTAACCACTAGTTTTATTGCTTAGGAATGATGTGTACATTAGTATCCTTTAGACCTAGAAATGTACCCAAGTGCATAGATTTTGTGTCTACAATAACTCCAATGTTAGGTTATCAATTATTTGTCACATCCTGCAATTTCGTCTATTTCTTGAAAGGGATAAGTCGTAAATGAAGGGTGGGTTATGAGAGCTAGAGGATAAACTTTGTTGCGTAGTTGTATATGCAACCACACATGCATATGTATATCTTGAAAAGGATTTGCACACTTACTTGTAGTTTCATGTACATCCACACAATAGTGCTTACCACTTAGCACTTGTAGTGTACTTTGTATTTACAACATATTCTTGTTCATTTTAACGTTAAATGCACTTGCTTTGCTTGAGTAGGTTGATGTGATACATAGTTGGACTATTGGTGTTATAACTTTCCTTATGACTATGTTTACTTATGGTTCATGATGATTTCACAATAGTGATAAATTGACTACATGAATGTACTTGTTATTGTGATTTTGGTTCATCTTACTTGGTGGAATTATTGGTTAGATAACATTGTATTACTTGATTATGTCGTGTTATTTTGTTAATTAACAATAATTGCATGATGGCTAACCATTGTCATGATCGACTTAAAAGATCAAGGATCCGGTATTGGTGTTTGATTATTGTCATGATATAGTCAAAATCTATTGACTTGGTCAATGTTTTGACATTGAGGAGATTTTTTTATCGACCATAGTATATAAACCATGATAAAGGACATTATAATTTCGTGGTCTTATTACATTTGCATTTTGTTGGCTAAGGTAAAAGATTGGAATTCTACGTGTAATGGTAATAGGACCATGTTTATTTTAATTGAAGCTCACCTTGGGCTTAAATTTTTGTATTAATAAGGTTTATGTTATTACCTAACATTTGCAATACTAATGTTTTGGTCACTAATAATCCGAACTTAATAAAGTTTGGGAATGTGCATTTGAGCCCATAATGGGAAAATCTTAAGTTGATGGGTATTATTGACACCCACCCCTATGTAGCTTGCATACAACTGGAAAATGTAATTGGCATTTAAAAATCCTCGTCAACCATACAAATGGGGAAATAGGTAAGTTGGTGGCATGACTATCTCGGTTGTTAAATGAATGGCATAAATCTGTTTCATGATTTAAAAAGGGCATTGCTAAATTTAAATGGTTAAATTAGAGGCAAGCGGCTTTACATGATGTCCTCTAATGTAGTAATGGCATTAAAACTTTCCCACATACCTCGAGGAGTGCATATAACGTTTTGGGGAAAAATAAAGAGTTGTTTGGGTTATTGCGGTTTCATTGTTTTGGTGGTTGTTTTGTAGGAGCTCGTATGCATGGAGTTTTACTATCTTCGTGTTCTTTGTCTATTTTCAAATTACTACATGCATATCAGAATCAAGCTGTTAGTTGATATATTTTTGGGAAATATTGAAGTCTACAATTAATAAATAAAGATGGAAGAAGTTGAGGGTTTTTGTTATGAATGGAAATTGAATCGGGCTCGATCTTGCTGCAAAAATTTGGAAAAGGAAGAGAAGGATTTTTGTCTTTTATTTTCAGAGGCACGAATCATTCTATCTCCTTCCTAATAGCTTATTCCATTTGATATTTGTATAAACAAGATTTTGCAATAATATTCTTGATTGAACTAAGTTTTTGGATTAAGATTGATACTTTGGGTTTGTTTGTTTTTATGAAATGATAATCGGTAGTGAATGTATTTTTCGAGGATTTTATATGATGGATGGAATGGTTTCTATTTTGTTATTGAAAATGACCGTCTCTCGGCTAGTCGATTTGAAGTTGGTATAAACATACATATATACCTACCTCGAAGTCTCACCTTTTTGATCATTGAGTAGTTTTGAGTTTGAATCCTTGTTATATCAATGGGAAATTTTTGCTTGTTTTATTAAATTAAATTCTTGTTATTATATAGTTTCTTTAACAAGCCAATATTTGGCTTTGCTTTGATATAGATTCATGGATGAAATATGGGACACTCTATATGTGTAGACACATTTTCAATTGAATGATATCATTTTATGTATTCTGTATAAATGGAGGTGATCTCCGTGCATACATTTGGGGTCCGTAACATGTTTATTCCTTTTGTGGTATCGATTTGATACCGACATTTGTAGTTTTGTAGAGTGTGTTTGGGATAGGTAGTTGCAGGTAATTGGAGGGCCTTTGATTTGATTAAGGTAAATGAAAATTTACCTTAATATCCTCGAACTATTTTAAACTTTATCTTGGGGATGTCAGTTTAACTTTGGTAATTGTGAGGCCTTACTCCGTATTGATACAACAACGTATAGTTTCACTATATTTTTAATATAAGGAAAGCAGGGTCTCTTTGTTGGTTTGTATCATTTTATTCCCTTTCGTATTTAATTTATAGCTACGTTGTAATTTTGGGATTCGAATTATTAAGGAAAATTGTTGGCATTTCTATGTTATTTTATTCATTTAAGGTAAGTGATGTTTACCTTAATCTTTTCAAATACCTTTGATAATTATTGCTTAAAGATGTTATATCTACTTTGACTACCATTTGACTCGACTTCGGTGGATAGGTCAATGTTGTGTTTGGAATAATTTTTAGTAAAAGGAATTGGGGTTCAATTTTATACCTGACCATATCATTTAATGATTTGGAACATTACTTTATAATAAGTAAAGGCTTACTATATGAATTAAGGGAAAGTAACAATTATCTATATAGAATTTGCATGCAAATGAAGGGACATATTGTGTGTAAGATGAATTCTATTTATAGACTTATGATCTATCTCAATATTTGAAAGTTATGGGATGATATGCATGTTTTGTCATATGTGATTATGTATTTCATTTTTGTGAGTTACGCCATTAAAGCACTTTCGAGAACTTAAGACAATGAATAGTTATTTGATAGATGTAAAGTAAATTGTTCTAAGTATACAATGATTTGATTCTTCGTATTATTATGTTTTTATTATGATTTTAATATTGTAGTATTTCATTTATTCAAATATTAATTGGCATAAACTATTAAGTGGGAAAGAGGACCCTTCATGCCAGTTCATTTGAACTGACCTTTTCTAACATTTTACAAATGGCGTAATTTAAGTCTTCTTGGTGGATGTTGTTGAAAGATATTGTCTGTTTCAAATTGTTTGATAAATGCTATAATGTATTTATTATTATGATCGTAAGTTGAGCAAATTCTCACTATCTCGTTTAATTAACAAAACGATAAATTAGCCTAATCTGATTTTGGAACTATGTTGAGAAGGAATAAATCATTGTATTTATTATTTAATGATGTACCATTATGGATAAAATTTGTTGGAAAAGGTTACTCTATTTAATTAATGTAATATTATGGAACCTATGTTTGATTAATATGGTATAATGCTAAGTGTTAAAATATAATATATTTAATGGATAAAACATGCATATGTTATAGTTAAATATAAATGGGATAAGTACAATATGGATTGTTGTTTATTCATTTTGACATTTAGATCTATTAAGCGACATCCTTGGAATGATACTATACTTGAGTAAATAATGAAATTAGGACTATGGATTTAATGTAGTAGGCTAATTAAAAATTTACAACCAGGATGCAAAATGAATGTAATCGTATAACTTAATCGCATTCGGCTTACATGAACTTCATGACTTAGGACCTTAGGAACGTATATAAAAATGATGAGAGTATTACCGTGACCTTAGGATAAGTTGTCGTAATTTAATTAAATTACTTTGAAACTAACTAAGAATGGAATTTAATAAATGCTTAAGTTGTTAAACAATGAACTTAATAAGTAAGAAATGGAAAAGAATCCAAATAACCAAATTAGGTGTTGTGGTGAAATTCAAGTTCACAATGATGAATGTGTCGTCATGGAACCGAGCATGGAAAACATGTCTCTGAAAATTTGGCCAAAGTAGTGTAAGCTACTGATTACACTGTCCTGATTTCACCAAGTTCTAATCTAAGTTGTAGGATGTTGAATGGGATTCGATTGACTGAGTTCCAGGTATACACTAAGAAAACATCACTTGATTATCAATGCTTGAAAAAGGAAACCACTAGTATACTTTGTATACACACTCGTAAAGAGTAATCTATGGGGGATCGATATCTAATTGAACCATACAACTGCACATGGTTTGACAATTATCAGATGGATTGAATTTAAATTTATGTTGGATTTAAATGCTTTATATTTAAATCAGTAAAGCATGAAGTTAATGTAAAGGAAATTAAAAAATCCTAGTTGAGAAGCATAATAAAGATGTATTACAATATTACACAAAGTAATGAAAACTAATGAGATTTAGGGAATGTCCATCATGCAAATCACTTCATAAAATAGAATGAACAAAAGAAAGCAAAGACAAGAAAATGGAAACAAAAAAAAAAAAAGAAAAGACAATGACAACAAGAAAATATAAGTAAATAAAGGAAGAAGAGATAATGATAATGAGAAAATAGAAATAAACCAAAAAAGTACAAGTAATTTAAACTTTTATTAAACACATAAGATAGAGTAGAGTCTATAGAAAAGACAACCTCTTGAGAGAACAAAAATGGAAGTATAATATAAACCATATTATTATCGATCAATAATACCGAAGACAATGACAAAGGTAGTCAAATAATATTGTAGGCACTCATATTTGGAAATTTACCCTTTGAAACTACTAGTTGTGATAATGATTTAATATTTTGGAATTAAATCTTATTGCAGAGTAATTATTGTAATAAATGATGTACAAATAATAAAATACAGTAATTTGGACAAGTTACAAACATGCAATAATATTGAAACCTTAAGCAAAAGAGAGAAATAGAAGGACTTAGTTGATTCCCAAGCAATCTAGAAGTGATCTAGGCATGTGAATGCCCAAGCAGACTGAGAAGAATGTCGTTAGGGCTCACTAGAGGTTTTGAGGCATGAAATTATGTAGGGTAGAAGCACCCACAGGTGGGCAAGAGCGCATGGGCACCGATGACTATGTCTAGGTGCTAGCATATGTATGAATAGTCTAGATCTAGTTTCTTCGTGTGGGAGGAGGTTCGTTGTTAGTCACTTTAGTTGTCTCTTTAGTTTCACTCCTTGATTTCCGAATGTACCTATAATATGCAAGAAATAATTTCACCTACACATACCCACAAATCACATCAAACTTAAAAATAAAAATGCGAGAATAGGAGTTAGATTGACCCTAGTGGTCACCCAAAGAGTGAACTTACGACTAAGCGCTACTTGACTACATCTAAGAATCTATGTAGTTATCTATGCTTGTGTGTGTGATGATGCCCTAGGATGCCCTTGTGCAAGTTGCACAAATGATAACATGATAGATATAGAATGTAGAAGATGTATATAATGTGTGGATGGAATATAATAAACTTCCCTTCCTATGTTGTGTATGCAGAAGTATGCAGCCCTTGTCCCTTGAGTGAATGTGCTAGATGAATACTTTGTAGTGCTCTTGTGCCTTTAAATGCAAGCTTAGGTGATAATAGGTAATGTTAGTGCTTAGCCCTTCATTTTGAAAGCATAATTATGTATTTATATGATTCCTTTATTTGAATTTTGTAATTGACAATTAGAAAGCCTAACCCAAAGTAGTAAAAATTAATTAAGAAGTGAAAGGGTCGAAAAGGATAAGAAAAAGGTAAAGAGGGACATGAGTGCCTAAGAGGACATGAGAACTCGATGCTATTGTTTGAATTGGGTGCTAGTGTCTGAGGCCATAAAAATAAAACAATCAAATTCCTACAAGAGTACAAGATGTATAAGGCCAATGAAAGTACAATAGACAAAACAAACAACCAAAATGAGTTGTTATTTACTAGTTTTATCACTTAGGAATCATGTAAATGCTAGCATGCTTTTAGGACCTAGAAATATACCAAGTGCATATATTTTATGTCTACATTTTCCCCCACTTTATGTTATTGAATGAATACTTGATAACATAAAGTAAATAGAAGATGGGTACCTTGTAACCTTGTAGATAAGTGTGTAGCCAATAGTGTGCCGAGTGGACAAGTGAAATGTGAAGTGATCTCAATGTGAAGTGTGGAGACTAGGAAAGGGATGTGGACCCTAGGAGCGAAGTGAATGTGTAATGTGTTGTTAGAACTTATGTTTGATGTTGTAAGCTGCTTTGTGTTGCGTATTAAGGATGGACATGCAAAAAAGAGTGAAAGAGTAGTCAAAGTTTTGTATATGAAAAATATGAGTAAAGTATGCATAAGTATGTAAAAATCTGTAAAATTAGTGATAAAGGAAAGTGTGGAATTGATGTATAAGAGTGTAAAGGATAGAAAGATGTCTGAAATGTTTTGAATGATGAGTTTTTGGGTGATCTCATGCTAAGGGCGAGTTTTTTGGGTGATCTCACACCAAATGTGAGATTTTAGGTAATCTCATGCCATGGGAGAAGAATGTTAGGGAGAGAGGTATAGATTTTCTCTTTGTCCATGACTACTTCCTAAAGTGCCACCGCAAATAACACATTCTAATTTGTTCCAAATGTAATTGATCAGAATCGATAAACTGAATTTGTACCAGAGGTAAGTTCGCTATCTTGGAGAACTACTCAAAACTGTTGTGAATGTGGCTTTGATATGAGAAATGGACTGTACTTATCCCCCGAACATTAATACCCATGGGGACACAAGTGCTCACCGCTAATGTCCGAGACTCAGGCACTAATGTTTCTTTATGAGATTATAACCCAAGTCTGATTATGGACCAGTTATGTGATTGTAAATTGTGTCAATGTTGTATTGTATTGACATGCTCCGAGGTCTCTGTGCTATTGTATGGGTGATTTTTCCACCCAATAAATACCCCCCTCATTTGGGGTGCATCCAACGATGGTAGAAGCATGCAGTCCAAAGGAAAGGACCTGAAACCGATTTGAAATGGATACCTGCAAGGGGTAGGGGATGTGTATGGTAGAAACCAAGGCACATGTAAACAAGATGGGTAAGTAACAAGTGTTAGTAGTAAAATAACTAGAAGATGCAATGGAAGACAATGTAACAAATAAGTAATAAGATGGACTGTGAAAAGTGAGTTTCATATATGGGACATGACTCACAATGTCACAAGATAATCGGGGCCAAAGGACAAAAAGCATACAATGATCAAACAAGACATAGGGTATAACTCACAAATAATAGTAAGACAATAGTAAGCGATAGTAAACAAAAAGTGATAGATAACCATGATTATATAGATCCTGTAAGACAAATTATACACATGAAGTACCCATTAGCATGTTAGAAAGATAAATAGTATGTCAAAACATGTATATATCAACAAAAATAAAATGATAGTATTGAGAAATAGTGAAAATATAGCAATAGAACATGTGATGTGTAGAGTGTGAGATAGTAAAAGGTAGATGCCCCTAAGAGCCTCGGTGGGATTGGTATGAGAGTTATGTTGAGCATGTTGGGCCCTAGAATATTGGCTAAGTAAAAGAAGGTGCGTGGGCACGCGGGACTTAGTTGAAGAAGGGCACATAGGTAGAAGGTGCGTAGGGAAGGGTTCTAATAGGGTTTTACAGAACACACAGTGCGCGCGCAAGGTAAGACAGGTTTGGGAATTAGCCATATTTGGTGTCTTAGGTAGCACATGAGAAAAGCGTGACCCGTCTAGCATGCAGAGTAGATAAGGTGCTAGCTTGGTGACTGTAGGATCAAAAAGGGAATATTCCATGCATGCGATGGAAGGTTCCAGAATAACATCATTGCATAGAGTGGAGAGCTTGGATCAAAGGAGGTATGCTCCATTAGAGGACCACTTGGACACTTGGTAGCCGATCTGTTACCTCAAAAGGCATGGCGGTGAAGGTAGAAAAGCTATATATAGAGGTGCATAGACAACAGAAAAGAGACACAAGATAGAGAGTGATTAGTGTGGTATACTAGTGGAAGAGAGGTGAAGCTCTGTAGAAATATAATGGAGAATTCTATGGGTGGGATTAGAGAAAATATAGGAGTGATGAAAAATTTAGAGGGATGGGTTTGCATTCTTCTTTGTAATGTGAAGGACATAGGGTAGTTATGATACATGACTTTGCTCTGGATTATTATATGGGTCTATAATGACTGAAGGAATGTAATGTGGTTATTAAACTTATCAATATGAATGTAAGACTCTATTTTGAATCATGTATATGTTCATGAGTATAATCCTTGTGCATTTCCTTTATGTATGAACCATTTCCATATGATGTTTTTCATTTCTCTTCTATGGATGCATTGATGTGATAACTCATCCTAGGTTCTCATAATGTTGTATGGTTCTTTTCTATTCATTTACACTTGATTATCTATCATAAGATGATGTATTCTCACAAGAATCACATAAAGGAGGGGCTCGGTGCCTGTGCATGCCTCGGGTGAGCACTCAACGCCCACTGGGTGATAGGCCGACGCACATGGGATTTTACTATTAATCTAAGGGTATAAAAATGACTACATCTTGGTTCCATTACAGGACCTCTTTTCAAAGTTGTTGTGAGAAATGGCATACATCTTTGTCCCTGTGATGTGTGATGACAAAATATTTGACCTTGGAAAGTGTTGAAGCATGGTTCAAAAGCATAGAGGATGATTTTTATCAAAGATTCAACACTGGACCTGAGTTCAATGCACGTAGATGGGTAGAAGAGAACCTATACCATGAGTTGTATGAGACATTCTTCTGCTATTTCCTAGTAGAACTATATGAATGACTTTTATCATATGCATCTAGATCAATCTAGTACTATAGATCATGCGTATGGACCCAAGATGATTATCAGAGGCTGCAGGATGTAGATCTGACTTAGACGCGTATTGTTGATCATTGGTGGAAAAGAGTGCTAACTAGTTATACTCTTGAATATGCCATTTCCACGTATTCTTGCCCAAAAGTTCTTTGAGTTTGAGTTTCGAGGAGCCCAAAGGATCATTTTACGTCTTTATTCCTTTGGCTATGAAGATATTGGTCATTACCTTGAGTTTAGAGGCATTCCCCATGGCCAGCTAAGCTTCTTTGAGTGTTGGGTGAGGAAGCGAGGGTGGAGGAGGATGACAAACATGTAGACACCAAATTCGTGTCTTACGACCCCTTGTGACCCGCATCCCATTTCGCAACCTAACCTCATTACCTAAACTTTACACAATTATTTATTAATTACCTTGTAATTGATAAATCCACATCACCTTACCCGCCACCTCACTTTGCCACCTCATCATGACCTAGCCCTAACCCTAAACTAACCTAATTAAGACCCATGACTTGGTCTAGACTCACATCCATAACTAATGCCTCCTTACTCGCACCCAAAGCCGACCTTCTAGCCACTTGACCAATCCCGCAACTGATCTCTCGGGAGAAAAGCAGGGAAGGTGGGCTATTTTACTAAAAATAGCCTACTTTTTCCTTACCGATGCCGGTTCCTACTCGACCGCCGTCGGTTACGCAACCGCCATCGGTTCCCTGTAAATGGGCTCCCAAACCAAAACAACGGATCGGAATTTCATTTTGGAGATCAGTCGAAGGATTTTTAATCAAAGGAGAGTCCAAAGCGATCAGCAGAGTCCAGAACTTCACCTGACCAAGCAGAGACGAGTAAAGAAACCAGAAGAGTTGGCAGCAAAGGAGATCAACTGGCACCTTCATCAAATCCAGTAAGTTACATCTTGCATGTCCTCCATTATAACATTTCTTGTGCTTTTGGAATTGTAATCTTCCCAAATCCGTTCCTGAACCCATTATCTAACGTACCATTGCCTCTAACTATCATTCCTTAGCTTCTAACCATCCCATTTCTCAATACTATCCAAAAACCAGCCATTACAAACACCACAACCAGCCCAGAAGATCCTAGAACCAACCGGTAAGATTTCGGTTATCGGTGACCGCCATCGGTTATAGGTAACTTAAGCATCGGTTCCTTTGATCAAAACCAAGAAAAACACCTTTTCCCTACCCACCCACGAAACAATTTAATTGGTACTCTACGTATTTTGTGTTAATTCATATTAGGGAATCGACCACCTTCGAAAGGAAGTTTCATACTTCACAGGCCCAAGGCAGTTCCCTCATTTATTATCTAATCAAAATCTTGTGGTCTTGTGTTCTTATTTGCAGGTAGTCCTTCCAAGACAAAAAGGAGTTCTTCGCAGTCAGCCTGATCTTTCTCTACGGTACGCGCACATCATCTCGACATTCTACAGGTATTCCTCCTAACCCTAACCTTATCTGTTTCTATAAGGAACGAAGCATTTCCGAGTGAAACATTTTGGCACGCCCGGTGGGACCCATTTTGGGTTTTTCTTTATTTCTTGCTTGCTTTTATTATAGGGAGCATACTTGCTGTTTTCTTCTTCTAGAGATATTCACAGGGTATTTTATTATTCTGGTAAAAGAACTTGCTTTGTTTTTGCATCTTGCATTAGTAAAAGTCATCTCTTTTGCTTCATCGAATATCACTTTCGATTTGGGTTTTAAAACACATGCATTGCATTCCTGCCTGTTGTTTTTCAATTCTAGTGAACATAGATTAAGTAACAGGTCGTACACGTGGGGGTGATATCCACGGTATTGACAGGAAATTAACCTTAGTTTCACTGCACAACACGTACCGAATCACTTCACAATTAACACAACAGCTCAAACATCCCCCCTTTTTTTCCGCGGTATTCCTCCGCCCGATTGAGGTAACCTTATAAGCCAAAACAACTTGACATTTCCCCTAAGTCTCTTGTTTAGGATTTCTGACATCATTCTACGTCTAAAGGCATAAGCCCATAATAATTAAAATTAACCCTAAGGTTAATCTCTGGATTTGCGTGTGCATCTTGCTTGTTTGCTGTCCTGTTTTCTCTGTCATACTTTGTCTTCTGTGATCAATAAGTTGCTAAACATACTCAACGTTACTAAATCAAATTAGCAGCCCCTTTGTATCTTCTTATTCTAAATTTTTGACACCGACATCGGTTAAGAGACCGACGGCGTTTGATCTGTGACCGACACCGGTTACTAAACCGATATCGGTTACTGTCTCTCTCAGCCCCTGACAAACCAGCAGCTTGCCAAATTCACCTTTCAGACGTTGTTTTTGTTCTGGATAGATTGAAACTTTCCTGGGTGTTCTAGTCTATGGTTGTCATCACTCGGAAGCAAGCCGCCGCCATGGTTTCACATGCCTGCTCTGTGTCTTTGCCTGAATCACCCCCTTCACATTCTATAGGAAACCCTACGGACACCAGTGAGATCCCCAAATTCTCGTAGGAGACAAGGACTTTGCCAAATTTCTGGATGCTAATCCCAGCACACTGCATAATACTATTTGTCTCATACCCCGACCGACGCCCGATGGTCAGCTCCTTATGGGCATGCCTATTAGTATAGCTGCTCATTTAGCTCCTACTCCTCCCGATAACAATACCTTACTTACTTCCGCATCGCTAGCCCCATCTCCCAATCCGACAATGGCGCAGAGGTTCATATGACCCCGATTAGCTTTCCTTTTGTTAATCTTGGATCCCACGTATCGCTACCACCAACTGCCCCTATCTCATCTCTCTTTCAGACCACTCCATTCATGACTTACTCTCTGCCACCTATTCAAACGAGCTTTCCTTCTCAAGCTCCGCCTACCTTTTCATTCCCATATACGTATCCAGTGACCTCAACACCTTATATGGGACACCCCTATTCTGTGGCACCATCATCTCATCCAACCATGATTTCATCAAGCAAATGATGGACAAAATGCAAAACCTGGAGGCTTCCGTTTCAGGAAGTCGTAGCGCCTTGACATACGAGCAAGTTTGTCGGGAGCCCATTCACCCTTCTGTCCCCCTTCATTCTTATCCGCCTCAATGGGAGTTGCCAAAGTTTACTCGTTTTAACAGTAGAAGAGGATCCTCAACAACACTTGCGATCATTTAGACATGCTTGTTATTTGATTGCCCATGATGATGCCTTGTTACTTCGCACCTTTCCCATGTCCTTATCGGGGCTTGCCTTGAGTGGTATGCTTGCTTTAACCCAAAGACTCAATCTTCTCTTTTAACCAACTAGCCCAATCTTTCTTGGATCATTTCTCCATTAACATTGCCAAGAAAGTATCTATCACCGACTCTATGCCATCCGACAACCAAGACGAATCTATCGCAGATTTCGTTGGACGATGGCGGGGCCTTATCAACCAACTTACGTATGCCTTGCCTCAAACCGAACTTATCGAACTCTTTACGCGGGCCTACGCTAAGCACATCTCCCCTACCCTCCAAATTCAAACTTTCCGTACATTCGACGAGGCTTTTACTATGGCTCGAAAATTAGAAATTCGAGCCTTAGAGGAAGAGAAATTGCGGTTGCGCAACAAGAACTCCACTTTCCGAACTCCCGATTCTACCAATAAACCAAATACCACCACTCCTCACGCCACAACCTCTTCTAAATCAAAAGGAGTGTCCATGCGGTGATGGTCAAATCCCAACCACCGTCCAATACTCCACCAAAACCACCTATAAATACAAAGTCGAGCCCACCAATTACACTCCTTGGGAGAAACTTATGGCGTCATCCTAGAGAAATTGCTCAAAGCTGGGGCTATCACCTTGCCCCCTGTAAAACCTCACTGGGTTTGACTCCACCCGCGTAATACCTTCCTGGTACAAAGAAAATGACTTTTGTAACTTTCACCGCGTAAAAGGACATAGTCATGAAAACTGCAAGATGTTGAAAAACATAGTGCAGAAATGGTTGATGGGGATATAACACTCGATAATCCTAACGCCCCTGCTAACCGAAATCTGAAAATTTTCAACAAGCCATTCCCGAATCACTCGTCCAGCAGCAACGTAAACCAAGATATCTTAGCTGAGGAGAGTGTTCATGAGATCCATGCAGTATTCGATACCCAGCCAAAAGCCTCTATCGAGAAAATTTTGAATCAAGCCTCTTCACTAACACAGGAGCCCGAACCTCCTTTACCACCATCAAGCCAAAGCGAAATCATTCCTTTACCCATAGAAGAGTTAGCTGCCCAGGCTTCCCTTCCCATTAATGAGTCTTCTTACACCACATCCCTACAAGACTGCGAGCGGATGTTGTCTAATCTATCCATTTCCCAGACGTCTCCTTCTACCACTCTTGCCGCACAAGAGGAGGGTACGCCACTCCTTTTGACATCCTTAGATGAGAAATCTCTCGCACCGACATCATTAAATTCTTTAGCCATGACAGACCCCCTCCAACATGCCCTTCTGCCTATTAGTCCCTCATCACCTAAATCTTTTCAACAACCCGTCGACCTCTTAGCATCTACTGATACAGTGCCTCATCCGCCTCCTGTGTCACACCCGCAATGGATTGGAATTACAACTCACTTTTCCTCTGTACCAAAATTACAAATTACACCTGGAGACTGTCATTCCACAGAAGATAGACAGGCCCTATGGGAACGTTTGAGTACTCCTGTTTCTACTCAAATGCAAATGACTGATCCCGATGTCTCCACCATCTACCCGAAGTGCTTACAGAAGCTTAAAATGCCCCTGTTCTCGCCTTCACCCCCCTCACCTCTACCAAATGCCCCGTCCACTTCTATCAACTTAACCAGATCTTCCCCTACGCTTGGGACCTCACCAATGCCCAATCTGACACACCCACCTAAGCGACTCGATCTATCCAAAAATAAATCCGTCCCGCCACCTAGGAGACAAACGCAATCCGGGTCTCTATCACAATTAAAACCCTCTTCATCACACCCACCTTCCATATTGGGACCTCATCCCTCCACCTTACATCAATATATCATACCTCCTTTGTTTTCTGCAAAACGACCTACGCCTTTTACACCTATACAGAGATCAAAGGGTATCACAACATCGTTACCCCGCGTATCCGGTCCACCTATCAACCCTAAACCAATCCCATCATCAAAGGATTTATTTTCTGTCACTCCCCTTTCTCCGTGGTTGTTTCCCGCTACCATGCCATCTGTAGCCTCATCATCTAACCAGCTGAACGTAACTTCTGTGTCCAAGAAACCACGTTTAGTGAAAAACATGTGTCAGCACCCCTCGACTAAACCACCACCCATACGAACTAAACACGCCCAAACATTACCACAACCCACACAATCAATGCCCTCATCTTCTTCTGATTTTGACCCACTCAAAGGATCCTATGCCAAAATCCTTGCTATGTTGGTGGAGAATGCGACCATCTCCCTACCCCCACTTAGACCTTACGACCCGTCTAAGCCCCGACCTGTGGATTATGATGAGTCTAAAATCTGCGCCTATCACCGCACACCTGGACATGATGTAGAAGGATGCAAAGCTCTAAAAACCATCCTTCGCCAGTCACCTCTTCCGGATCGAAAGATTAAGAAAGACAACTTACGAAGGGAGAGACCTCTAGCGTCAATTCCCTCTACTATACCATCTGTCCCCGCCTCACCAAGATCGATCATTATTACAACCCCACCTCTTGAAGACCATGAATTATCCCAACCATCTTCTTCATCTCAGGTCTACGAGATTAATATGATTAGTGTCGCTACTCGAGGACAGAAAAACAATGGGAAAGCGAAAGAAAACACACCTACGACATCTCTTTCTCCTTCAACCATCCCGATTACACCACCACCTAAAGTGGTTATTCGCGGACCCGCCTATCCCGTCTCTAATGGAGTTGCCCACCGAACCATGATCAAACAGCTTCATCAATCGCCCGTAAAAATGACACTATATGATCTCATTCAGACTTCTGAATCTCATCGACAAGCTCTCGTTGAGATCCTTTGGGATAGAGGTTTTCCCAATGAAACCCCCGCCCGTGGCCTCCATTCTAACACCCAATCACGTTTCCTCTCTCACCAAACAATCCATCTCCCCCACCACTTCTGTCTCAAAACAACAAGCCGCTGCAGTTAGTTTCTCGGAAGATGAAATTATCGACTTTGGTATAGAAGACCCTGACCCTGCCCTTTTCATTTCCGCTTACGTCCGGGACATTCGAGTACGTCGGGTTATGATTGACGGGGGCGCTAGCTTAAACATCATCTCTTCAAAAGCCTTCCAACAAATGAACATCCCTTCTAGTTGCATGTGTAAAGCAACCCCATCATGTCATGCGGTCATTCAATGATGCTATTACTTCTACATTGGGCACCGTGATCCTCAACATTCGCGTAGGACCACGTACTTTACCCGAACTCTTCTATGTCCTTGAAGGAGAGTTCCAATATAATATATTGCTAGGTCGTCCTTGGATCCGGGCCATGGGATGCGTTCCCTCAACATTACATCGATGTATAAAATTTGAGTACGAGGGAAGTCCTACACCTTTGTAAAAGCTGATCCTCCCCCTTCAAAACTTGCAATATGTTATACCGCCCAAACGATGTGCTTATACCAATTAAGACACCCATACATTCAACCCAACCATCCTCTTCAATATACCTCAACCGTCCACCTCAATTGCGCACCTACAACCGATGAAACCACCGTCGCACAAACCACTTCTCTTCCCGCAGACTAACATCCCAAACCTCCACCCCTTAGTAGACGTTTTCATCGCCTTACGATGGGGGAGTATTGCCTATATAACGTTAGTTCTTTCCCTACCCGCAGAGTACGGACAATTACATGCACACCCCACCTACGACCGTCGCATGGGGGAGATAATCTCTTACGGACCACCCCATTGTCGCACTAACCTAACATATGGGGGTGTTGACGCATCCTCCATTACCCCTGAACCTCCTCTTGGTGTGGTTCCCTTCCAATCCGATTTTCAATACTTGACAAATCGTCGTTTTGCCCTCACCTTCTTGACTCGCTGTGCGTGGAAAGGCTTTGGTTTTGGCCTTTACGAACAAGGCCGACATACTCTCATCCCCATCACCACACGCAAACATAATGATCGCAGTGGTCTTGGTTTTTCCGAAACACCTACGCAGGAGACACCTCCTGTCAGCTGTATCCTGGAAGAAGAGGACGTCGCCCCTACCGAACCATCATCACCCACTTTGCCATCATCTCCCACAGAATCGATGGACCCTGAATCTATCCCTCCTAACTTTTTTTTCATAAATGCCATCTTCATAGGTCCTCTCACTTATCAACGCGATAATGAGGACCCATCTTCTCTTCCCCTTCTGTATCCAGACATGATCGAAGAGGATTCGCCTTTGATTAATGTTGTTGAATGCCAGGATGACGACTCCATCCTCACTTACCTAGGCGCGGATGATTCTTATATTCAACGTGCCTTACCATCTGAAACTCAAACCATGCTGAACGAATCTACTATAGAAATCAACATCCACACGGAGGAAGATCCTCACATAGTGAAGATCGGACAATCACTTGACACATCAGAACAAGCCGCCTTTACCACCTTTCTCCGTGCTCGCAACCAAGCTTTCGCATGGTCTTACGCTGACATGCCAGGAATTGATCCTACCATTGCCGTCCATAACATCACTCTAAACCCCGATTCCAAACCAGTCAAGCAGAAATTGAGAAAAATGCATCCACGCATTGCTCTCTTGGTCAAAGAGGAGCTCCAACGACTCCTTTCTGTTTCCTTCATTCTGCCTATTGACTATCCTCAATGGATTTCTAACATCGTACCTGTCACGAAAGCGACGGGGGGACTTCGGATATGCACGGATTTCCGGGATCTTAACCTCGCTTGCCCTAAGGATGACTTCCCCCTCCCAAGTATTGATCAACTTGTTGATCTCACTGCGGGTCATGAAATGCTTTCTCTCATGGATGGCTTTTCAGGTTACAACCAAATTTTGGTTGCCCCTGCCGATCAACACAAAACTGCCTTCATAACTCCTTGGGGAACTTTCTGTTACCGTGTAATGCCGTTTGGCCTTAAGAATGCTGGTGCGACCTATCAGCGGGCTATGACCTACATCTTCCATGACATTATGCACACTATCCTCGAAGATTACGTCGATGATCTTCTTGGCAAGTCTAAACATCGCAGTGAACATCTCGATGTTTTAACCATTATTTTTGATCGCCTGTTACAATATTCTGTCCGTCTCCAACCAAAGAAATGTGTCTTTGGTGTCCTTTCGGGGAAACTTCTGGGCTTTATCGTCTCTTTACGTGGCATTGAGGTCGATCCATCTAAAGTAAAAGCTATCCTAGAAATGCCCCCACCCAAAAACCTTAAACAATTGCGTAGTTTGCAGGGTAAACTTCAATCCATCCGGCGTTTCATTTCCCAACTCTCGGATCGATGTCACCCTTTTCATCACCTTCTAAAAAAGGACGTTGCCTTTCAATGGAGTGAGGAGTGTCACCAAGCCTTCGAAGCTCTCAAAACATATCTCTTGCAGCCACCTGTGCTTATCCCACCCCAGGACGACCGTCCTTTCTACCTTTATCTTTCCGCCACTGACCATGCTTTATAGGAGCTATGCTCGCCATCGAGACCGGCACGCCGAGAGCAGGCCGTTTACTATATAAGTCGTACCCTCGTGGATTACGAGACTAGGTATACACATGTAGAAAAATTGTGCCTGGCCCTATCATTCGTCGCCACCAAACTCCGACATTACCTCCTGAATCACAAAACTTTCGTCATCACCAACACAGACCCCATTCATTATATGTACGCCAAACCACACCTAAACCAACGCATCGCTCGATGGCTCATGCTCCTCGCCGACCTCGACCTTGAGTTTATACAACAGAAATCAATCAAAGGACAAACTCTTGCAGATCAACTTGCGGAGGCCCCTCTACCTGGGGAACAATTTACCAATTTTACCTTCCCCGACGAACTCATCGCCACTCTTTCGCTCGGAGAAGTGTCGTATCAAATGACCCTCTTCTTCGATGGATCTAAGTGCCAGCGCGGCGGAGGAGCCGGCATTGTTCTCATCCCTCTTGACGCTGAACCTATGCCTCTTTCATTCCGACTTGATTTCCCTTGCACTAATAATACAGCGGAATACGAGGCCCTTGTTCTAGGTCTCCAAGTTGCGTTACACTTAGGTATCAAATCTATCAACATTTTTGGCGACTCTCAATTGGTAGTCAATCAAGTTACGGGCATCTACCAATGTAAAAACGAGGAACTTCAGAAGTACAAACACCATGTGGATTCACTTCTAGCTTTATTTACCCACTATTCTATACAAACCATTCCCCGCTCCACTAACAAATTTGCGGATACTATGGCTTGCTTAGCCTCGCAAATTCCGCCGCCACAACTCGATCAATTATTCGTTGTGGTCCAGCAACTTTTGCACCATCCTATTCAACCCCGGTAGTTTGCATGATAAATACTGTGTCTACTAATTCGCAGGATACCTGGTACCACCAATTTCACGACTACCTTACGATCTCGGTTCTCCCACCGACCTTACTAGTAACGGAAAACGTGCTTTTCTTAAAAGTGTTTCGCGTTATGTTGTCATGGGAGGACTCCTCTATAAACGTGGCTTTGATGGCATCCTCCTTCATTGCCTAACGGCCATGAAGTCACCTATACCATCCAACAAGTACACGATGGGATTTGTGGTGGACATTTTAGTGGCCTCGCTGCGGTGGCTAAACGAATCCTTCGCCTAGGTTATTATTGGCCTACTCTCAATAACGATCGCTACGAATATGTTAAGCGCTACCGTGTCATGTGTCAACAACATGCCAATCTTCAACATACTCCTAGCCACCGCTACATGTGTCGCACGAGATCTTTGGCCTTTCTCACAATGGGGTTTAGACCTTATTGGTGAGATTCACCCGACCTCTTCACAACGTCACCATTGGATAATCACAATGACCGAATATTACACAAAATGGGTGGAGGCGCTCCACTCATTTCAATCGAAAAAAAAAGAAAAAATTGTCGAATTCATTAACCATCACATTATCTCATGCGTTTTGGTATTCCTCATCGCCTAATAACAGATAATGGTAAATCTTTCAAAAATAAGTTGTTACAAGACCTTTGTGACAACTTTGGTATCAAACTTAGCTTCTCATCGCCTTACTATCCGCAGGCCAATGGTCAGGCTGAATCTTCTAATAAAACTCTAACCAAAATCCTCATGAAAGTCGTCAATGAATCTGGAAGAAATTGGCACGATCACATTCCCTTTGCCCTTTGGGCTTATCGTACTAGCATTCGTACCTCCACTAATGCCACACCTTTTTCATTGGTATATGGTACCGAGGCTGTTTTGCCTCTCGAAATACAAATACCCTCCCTTAGAATATCTCTTCAAGATATTCTCACCAACGATGATTTCCGCCAAGAGCGGTTAGCCCAATTAGAGCTTCGACGAACGACGCCTTACGACTCTCGATCACCTCCAAATATATCAAAAACGCATCAAGCGTGCTTATGATAAGCGACTTCATGAGCGTACCTTTAAGGTTGGTGATCTTGTCCTCAAAGAGAATCAACATGTAACCAAACTAGAAAAGAGCAAACGTGGAAAATTTGCTCCCAATTGGATTGGGCCTTATATAATCACTCACACCTATGGATCAGGCACTTATCGTTTAGCTTCGCTTAATGGTAAACTCCGAGCTCAACCCTTAATGCCTTGATCTTCGACCATTCTACTGTTGAATCTAGTGTTATATCACTCCTTATCTACCTACTGCTCGTCCCTTGAGCTCATTTACCGCTACATACACTTTGTTTTCTATATCTCCGAATAAAATCAAAATCACTTCGCACCTCCCCTTGATAATGCCTTCCCCTTTTTTAGTCTAGTCCATGACTTTAAAGTATTAAAATAAGCCGTATTCTTATGGGATTTTCTTGAGTCAAACTTCCTACTAAACTAGATGCTTCACGCCAAAAGAACATCTAGTTATCTAAAATTAAATATAGATCGCTCCTCGAAGGATGCCTATATGCCAAACTATTCATGCTATTATAAATAGATCTCCCCTCGAAGGACAATGGCTATGCACTAAAATCATCTCTGCTACTATAAATAGACTGCTCCCCCGAAGGACAGCTATACACAGTCAGCCTTTATCCGAAGCTTCTCGCATTGATCAGCTTCGTGAAGACCTCAAGAATAATACAATCAATATCCCTTATAGACTTCCCGCATCGATCAGTCTATATTCAGTAAAATAAAAGCCTCATTCAAAAAGAACTTTTGGGTCATGGACTTGTCTATTTAGGGTAGGTTCTCTTTCGTCAGAACACTCACTTTGTAATAAATTCTCTGTACCTCAGCTATATCATCCACATCACCTCACCATTTGTTCAACTCAAGGGACGTAACGTACACCTGATATATTGTGATCATACAACTCTTTTCAACTATGGACTTCTCGTCTATACACGGCACTTAGGGCTTCAGGCTCGTTCTACGTTGTGTGGTTTGTTTAGCTCTTTTCGCCTACGGAGCACTCTTTCCGCTTTGCCTCGCATCTAGAATTGTGTGTTGATCTTAATCAGGACACTATTCCCTACTACTTGGGTATGCTAACCTTTGCTTTACCTATACCTACACCAACAATATTATCCTACCAGCACCAACAACATTACCCTACCAACATCAAATTTCTTTACCAAACGACAAATTGCCTAAACCATACCAAATTGCCTAAATTCACCCCCTCCCCGATCCTAAGGGAGAACTACATCGGTCCGAGGCCCTTCCTTGCTTTGCAATGGGCTATGTAAAAGACTTCGGAGACATGGGGTCTCCCAAGGTTAGCTCGACCATCCCCTACCATAATCTATCATGTGTGGTATAATAAATATTTCTGTGTATTTCTATTTAATCACATTCCTCTTTATCCTTTTTCAAAACACCGAAAATCAAAACACAAACATTCTTATTTTTATCGTAACTCAAATCAACATACATATTCACTTTATTTAGATGTTAAAAATATACATCTTTCTATCATCGACACGCAGTCGGTACTCTTATTTATTCTTATACCTTGCTAACATTTATTTAGACCCTCACTCCTCATCCCGAACTAGGTGATGATCGTGATCGTCGACCCTCTCGCTGTGCCTCTCTATCCTCAATGGTACCACGGCTATCAGGTACCTCCCACCGATCTACCAATCTCTCCTGTAACATATGAATACGCCTCTCGCATGGAGGACTCCACCTCTAGTCTCTCTCGCCCGTGACTCCGCAACCACTAACAATCCTCTTGTCTCATTCACTGCGTTTGGAGAGCTATTGAACCAAACGCTGCAGACGATCCCTCTCTGCTGTAATCACCGCTATGTCAGGACGATCACGTACACTTCGTAGCTCTGCTACCCACCATAACCTATAGGCCTCAACCTACCTATTTGGCCCGACCCAAGGCCTCAACCTACCCATTTGGCCCGACCCAAGGCCTCACCCTACCCATTTGGCCCGACCCAAGGCCTCACCCTACCCATTTGGCCCGACCCAAGGCCTCAACCTACCTATTCGGCCCGACCCAAGGCCTCAACCTACCCATTTGGCCCGACCCAAGGCCTCACCCTACCCATTTGGCCCGACCCAAGGCCTCAACCTACCTATTCGGCCCGACCCAAGGCCTCAACCTACCTATTCGGCCCGACCCAAGGCCTCAACCTACCCATTCGGCCCGACCCAAGGCCTCAACCTACCTATTCGGCCCGACCCAAGGCCTCAACCTACCTATTCGGCCCGACCCAAGGCCTCAACCTACCTATTTGGCCCGACCCAAGGCCTCGCCCTACCAATTTGGCCCGACCCAAGGCCTCAACCTACCAATCGGCCCGACCCAAGGCCTCAACCTACCAATCGGCCCGACCCAAGGCCTCAACCTACCAATCGGCCCGACCCAAGGCCTCAACCTACCTATTCGGCCCGACCTAAGGCCTCAACCTACTATTCGGCCCGACCTACGGCCTCAACCTACCTATTCGGCCCGACCTAAGGCCTCAACCTACCTTTCGGCCCACGACCTAAGGCCTCAACCTACCTATTCAGCCCGATTTCCGACCTAAGGCCTCAAGCCTACCCATTTGGCCCGACCCAAGGCCTCGCCCTACCCATTTGGCCCACCCAAGGCCTCAACCTACCAATTGCCCGACCCAAGGCCTCGCCCTCACTATTTGCCCGCCCCAAGGCCGCCCTTTACCCCTCTTCGGCCCGACCCAAGGCCCCCAACCCAACAACTTGGCCCGACCCACTCGCCGCACCACTTCCATCCCTTACCCAAAATCAACACCATACACTTTTATCCACCCATCCGGTAGTTTTTGTTCAATCGAGCTCACCTGTTGTACACTTCGCCGAACATGCCTAAATGTTCCTGTACCTTACCTCGTTATATACCCCGGGCTACTTCCTATGCCTTGGATACCAGGATTATATCACCCTTGTTTGGATAAACTATCGACCTTTGCCTATACATTCTTTGGTTTCATAGTCAAATCATGTACCCTAGTCATACTATTGCATTTCAACATGTGTCCGCTTCCTTGGACCTACCCCACCACCTTACCATCCTCTCTACCACATATACCCTTTATCAACCCTATCCCCGATTTCCTTCACTCAATCGTGATAGATTTGAGGGGATTACCTATATCCTTAACATGAGAAACCACTTCATATTATTGTCGCGCAGCCTTTACTAAACAAGCTACACGACAATAAGGGCTAATGTAGACACCAAATTCGTGTCTTACGACCCTCGTGACCCGCATCCCATTTCGCAACCTAACCTCATTACCTAAACTTTACACAATTATTTATTAATTACCTTGTAATTGATAAATCCACATCACCTTACCCGCCACCTCACTTTGCCACCTCATCATGACCTAGCCCTAACCCTAAACTAACCTAATTAAGACCCATGACTTGGTCTAGACTCACATCCATAACTAATGCCTCCTTACTCGCACCCAAAGCCGACCTTCTAGCCACTTGACCAATCCCGCAACTGATCTCTCGGGAGAAAAGCAGGGAAGGTGGGCTATTTTACTAAAAATAGCCTACTTTTTCCTTACCGATGCCGGTTCCTACTCGACCGCCGTCGGTTACGCAACCGCCATCGGTTCCCTGTAAATGGGCTTCCCAAACCAAAACAACGGATCGGAATTTCATTTTGGAGATCAGTCGAAGGATTTTTAATCAAAGGAGAGTCCAAAGCGATCAGCAGAGTCCAGAACTTCACCTGACCAAGCAGAGACGAGTAAAGAAACCAGAAGAGTTGGCAGCAAAGGAGATCAACTGGCACCTTCATCAAATCCAGTAAGTTACATCTTGCATGTCCTCCATTATAACATTTCTTGTGCTTTTGGAATTGTAATCTTCCCAAATCCGTTCCTGAACCCATTATCTAACGTACCATTGCCTCTAACTATCATTCCTTAGCTTCTAACCATCCCATTTCTCAATACTATCCAAAACCAGCCATTACAAACACCACAACCAGCCTGAGAAGATCCAGAACCAACCGGTATCGGTTATCGCTGACCGCCATCGGTTATAGGTAACCGCAGACGGTTCCTTTGATCAAAACCAAGAAAAACAGCCTTTTCCCTACCGGTTCCACGAAACAATTTAATTGGTACTCTACAAGTATTTTGTGTTAATTCATATTAGCAGGGAACTCGACCACCTTCGAAAGGAAGTTTCATACTTCCAGGCCCAAGGCAGCTCCTCATTTATTATCTAATCAAAATCTTGTGGTCTTGTGTTCTTATTTGCAGAGTAGTCCTTCCAAGACAAAAAGGAGTTCTTCGCAGTCACGCCCTGATCTTCTCTACGAGTGACGCGCACATCATCTCGACATTCTACTGCTGTATTCCTCCTAACCCTAACCTTATCTGCTTCTATAAGGAACGAAGCATTTCCGAGTGAAACAAAACATCAGAGCTAAAAAGGAAAGGGAGGAGAGATGACTCAAGTATAGTAAAGCTCATGAAAGGGAGATGACTAGACAATGTGATGTTGCAAGTGTGATGGATCTATGGAGGTAGACATTACTAGGAAGGATTTGAGGTTCACGTAGAGGACGTGGAACCTTTGTAGTCTATGCTACCCCATCTTGGCAAGCACGGGAGAGAAGCCCCTTCAACTTATGATGACAATTTGTTGCATGGAGAAAGGAGAGCCATCGACGCGCATCCGAACTCACCTGGTGACCTACCCCGGTGCTTGGTTTTCCAGATCAAGGGAGAAGTATTTTTAACCCAGTTGGTATCAATGGGAGTATCTGATCTATTCCTAGGAGATATAATTTCTTGTTTGGAACATCCATGGCTGCATAAACTATTCCGCTATTTGGAGGAATTTTTGGACAAGGTACAAGTACGCAAGGTTTGGGTATCGTGTCAGGAGTGGCACAGGACACACAATTGGTAGTGGGACAATATCACAAACCATCGGCGCACATTCAAATGGGACATTGGGAACACTAGGCATGACCATTTTAGGCCATTTACCAACCGCATGAGGTGGATCTGGTGGTGTAGGGGATGGAGGACACAGTGGACCTAGCATATACGGTGGGTCGGGAGGAACGAGACTTAGTGGATCTAGTGGATCTAGTGGAGGAGGAAACACTGGAGGAAACCAAGGCTGGATCAGGAGGACAAGGGCCTCAACCACCTCCACAAGTATTCTTTGAGATGTCTTTACACTTACCAGACTATAGGGGTATTGAAGATGCTACAGATCATGTGCACAAGTGTGAATTACTATGATGTGTGAAAGGGATCACTACCCCAGAGTGGAAGGAAAGTCACCTGCAAACAATGTTGCAAGGATGTGTTCATAGTTGGTATAGGAAGTATGACCCCCATCGATGGTGATAGAATACACACGCGTTGAAGAATGCCTTCCTAACATAGTTCCATATTTATGAGTTTGAGCAGAAGAGCATCAATGCTCTGAAGGAGATCCAACATGGAATGACAGAGAGTGTGCGAGAGTATGATGTGTGTTTCAAGACTCTTCTTGTCTAAACTATCCTATGAAATCCATCCTTCTCAACATGCTCAATGGTTTTTTGGAGGATTGATAACATCGTTTAGAAGGGCTCTATCACACAAAAATTTCACAGCACTGCATGAGGCATTGGAAGCTGCCCTACCATGCACCGAGGCTATTGGGAGTGTGGATACCGTGTTAGTCCTTTTTGGAGGCTCAAATTGCTGCACAATGGCCAAGCAATTGGAAAATATTTCTACAAACTTCAAGCACATGAGGTTGTAGTGGGCTTTGGTGTATAGATTGTGAAGTGGAAGGGCATGTAAAGGATAGTTGCCCTCGGAAGTTGGTACACGCTATGGTAGTAGAATTTGAGATTTTCCATGGGGATTATGATGAAAGTAGATGCCCTCTACTCTAGCACACAATCCGTAAGAATGTTTCTTGCTATTGTAAGATTTGTACCTCTACGACCCATGATACCAAGGATTACAGATTGATTGATCAGATCCATGATGCTATTGATCTTGGTGTGTGCCAGACTAGTCTTGCAAGTAGTTCTAAGGATGATGATCGTTGATATGAAGGGTGCACAGATGGAGGAGGCATGGAAGGGGTTTTCATAGAGGATTTCATGGTCACAATAACCACGATGGAGGACAAAGTGAATTCCCATGAGGAACTGTTATAACTGTGGATCTACATAACATTACAAATGTGAGTTTCCTAATCTGTTACAATGCTCGTGGTGTGGAAAGAAACATAAGTATAAAGAGTGTATAAAGCTTTATGAGCATATGAACCAAAACATTGGAAAGACAAAGGCATTGGGATGGTGAGCATCAATAAAGATGATTCACAAGTGGATGCCAAGAGTGGCGCGTGAGTTAGGACTAGAACCTATACTAGTGATGACACGAGTAGAGGCCAGCCACGTGCACAGGGAGATGCCAAGATAAATGACACTAGTTTCAAGAGAGGAAGTGGTACATGGAAAGTATCCTAGACCCTGCTCATCAGAAGGAGGTGTATCAAGAGACTATGGATGTGATTCGAGTTTACAAGGGGAGATCCAATGTCTAAAGGAGAAATCAAAGCAGTTGGAGCAAAGGAAGAATGTCGAGGCTCCAAAGGATGACCTGGATGAGGTCAAGGAAGTATGTAGGATGTTAAGGCAAGAGAATATTATTCCCTTTCTAGGAGAATGGCTGAGGGAGAAGGTACCACACATCGAGAGTAGAGCGTGAAAGGTAGGTTTTGCATGCAAACCTTCCTCCTCACAACCTTGACTATGATAAGGAGATTACTTTGAATGTGGTTGTTGATGGATGGATTTTGAGTAATATCCTCATCGACATGGGAGCAGAGGTCAATGTTCTTACCTTAGATGTCCTTGACATCAAATGGGAAGGCCCACATTACAACCATCTTTGAATGTGTTGTATATGGAAAACAAGACTAAGGCAATGCCCATTAGAGTCTGAAGGATGTAGTTATCACCATTCAAGGGGCCAAGTTCACTGGAGACTTTGAAGTCTTGGTGCTTTCACCGAGGAAGACAACTTTCCAAGCATTGCTTGGGTGCCCATGGTGTTACAAGAACAATGTTGACTTATGGTTTAACAAGGGGTATATAACTTTGAGAACAAGGAAGAAAGGGTGATTATCCCTTTAATAGATGGGAAATTCAACACCCTATACTGAGCCCTTAGGAGAGGAAGTCCTTGATAGAATCTATGTGCACTCCATTAGAGATCTTGAGATAATTCATCCCATGGAGGGAGTCATCCAGTTTGAAGATGCTCATCCTTGAGTGATACCACTAGTATGGCATGTGACAATTGGGCACATGGGACTTATGAGTTGATTGGATGACAATTGAGAGGATCTGTAATAAGGGTAACAAAGGCATGCTCAATCAAACACCTAGGAGGAAAGAAGTTTTACCAAGTTATTTTGGAGGAGCATACCCTAAAATTTTCTTGCAAGAAATGGAGGCTCAGTGGAAGAATGAGGATGAGAGAAGGGGAATTCTCAATTATAACCTACTTGGAACCACAACGCGTTGGTGGGATACACATCGGGAGAGTCTCCTAGAATGGTGCATGAGGTAAGAATCACATTTTCTATAAGGTTCTCCAAGAGAAAATGCCCACTATCATACAAGACTACCATGGTAAAGAGACCACCTCATTTCATATCCAAGCATGTGAGAAGGCTTGGATGGGAAGCATAAACATTACCACCTTCATTATGGGTGCATAATTTGTATTCCACCTTACAAGGTTGTGCATGTGCATGGTATATTCATTCAGAGATGCATCATCAAACAAGTAATTGGCAGGAGTTGGTGGTTGATCTCATTCAAGCTTTTGAGTATAGGAGTACAAAGCCATCAGTGGATAAGGTGTTACAAGTAATCAAGCACCTTATGATGGGAGATAGTGCTATGGTAGAGGATAGGCTACTGGAGTTATGGGTGAGCCTTATTTAGAGATGTGCCTCAATGAAGAAGAATTAGAAGGAAGTACAACTTGAGCGCATGTGCATGGAAAAAGAAAAAGGAAAAATGGTCTATGTAGTAGATGGTGAAGAGATGGAAACTTTGGATGTTAACCATTATGAAGGGTATGCACATGTAAAGTCATAGAAAATGTTGATGAGTGAGCATGCACCTACCATGAGCCCTTGAAAACAAAGAAGGTTAACATTGGGATGGAGACAAAACCTAAGGAAGCTATCATTGGGGACTATTGGTCGAAAAAATAAGTTTCAAAGGTCATTGATATTACACAAGTTCCAGGATTTATTCCCTCATGGGTATCATGAACTCAAAGGCATCCACCATTCCTTATGGGAGATGAAGATCAAGTTGAAGGAAGGTGTGCACCCGATTCAGAAGAGGCCTTATCGGATGAATCCAAATTTATGCGTATGGGTCAAGGAAGAAATAGACAAGATGATAACATATGGTATCATTGAGGCAAGTGGAAGAATCAAAATGGATAAGCCCAATGGTTATTAGTATCAAGAAGGATGGAAGGATAAGAATCTTTGTTGACTACATGGATCTAAATGCAGTATGTGTCATCGATCCTTTCCCAACCCCCTTTACTGAAGAAATTTTGGAGGGAGTAGTTGGGCACGTGAAGTCTACTCTTTCATGGATGGGTTCTCAGGGTATCACCAAGTCAAGATTGCAAAGGAAGACCAGAGAAAGACAACTTTTTCCACTAAATGGGGAAGTTTTTCCTACATGGTTATGCCTTTTGGATTGAAGAATGCACCTGTTGTGTTCTCGCGCATCGTGGTACAAGCATTTTAAGACTTCATCCATAAGTTTCTTCAAGTTTACCTAGATGACTGGACTATGTGTATGGGTTGGTGAAAGACCATTGTGATAATTTGAGGTTGATGTTTGAGAGATGTCAGCAATTGAGGATATCCTCAACATTAAGAAATGTGTCTTTGCTTACTCCATTTGGAACCCTGTTAGGACACATTATATGCAAAGAAGGCTTACTAGTAGATCCCGCCAAAGTTATAATTATTATGGGATTAGGGAGCCTACTAGTCAAAGCGCAGTGCGTGGATTCCTTGGGCATATGGGGTACTACAGAAATTCATCAAGGGGTATGCCAAGATCACCACACCCTTGGAGGAATTACTAAAACACAAGAGTGCCTTTCATTGGGGAGAGGTGCAATAGAAGGCATTTGACACTTTGAAGGATAGGCTTGTCACGATGCCCATATTACATTTTCCTTCTTGGGATAAGCCTTTCCATGTGCATGTTGATGCCTCAGGGACAACTATGGGAGCAATACTAGCACAACCTAGTGAGGGAATTGTTGATCATCCCTTGTGTTTTGCAAGTAGAAAGTTGACACCAGTAGAACATAATTACACAACTACTGAGTGTGAAGCATTTTCTATGATCTACGTTGCATAAGTTCAGAAGTATCTATTGGCAACACCATTTATATTCTACATGGACCACATGGCATTGAAATACTTAGTCAACAAGCCCATTTCTACAAGGGCACATATGTCATTGGGTCCTATTATTCCAAGAGTTTGAGTTCACAGTGGTTGTAAAACTAGGAAAAAGCAATTCAGACTTGACCACTTATCAAGGATTAACTCAGGGGAGGATGCGCAAAGCATTGAGGATACCATGTTGGACACACAACTATTTAGGTTGTAAATGACATGCCCTAGACTTGGAAGATATCACAGTGTTCTTAAAAATAGGTGTGGCACTAGAAGGGATGAAGGATCTAGAGAGAGAAATTAGTTAGCAATGCACCACACCCTACATGTTGATTAGTGGAGACCTATATAAGTTAGGTCATGATGAGGTTCTACGCCGATGTGTATTGGAACATGAGTGTGTGGAAATTATGGAGGAAGCGCATGGTGGGATTGCAGGAGGACACTATGCAGGAAATGCTACCGCGTGAAGATTTTACTAGCAGGCTTTGGTGGGAAACCATCTACCAAGATTGTATTGAGTTTTTTGCAAGGCCTGTGACCATTGCCAACACCTTGGAAAACCTAGAAAGAGAGATGAAATCCCTTGTGACCAATAGCCAATGTTGAACCATTTGAAAAATGGGAAATCGACTTTGTAGGGCCAATTTTTCCACCACGTGAAGGATTGGTTCATGGTATATCATTACTTGCACTGATTACTTAACATGATGGGAAGAGGCAACACCTACAAAGGATTACACCACAATGACAAACTGCTAGATTTTTATGGGAGAACATAATCAATAGGTATGGTTGTCCTTTAAGTTTAACAAGTGATAGAGGTACACACTTTCTCAATGAAATGGTTAGGATTTATGTTAGCATAATTTATGGTGGCCCATCACAAGACTACCCCCTATCACCCTCAAGAAAATGGAACTACTGAGGCATTTAAAAAATACTAAGTCACACGTTGACTAAGATCTGTGATGTTGGAAGACAAGATTGGGATGAAAAAGTATCAACCATTCTATGGGCATACAAGACAACCTACAAGAGGTTGAACAAGGCCACACCATTTCAATTGGTGTTTGGCATGGAGGCTATTTTTACCAGTTGAATTCATGTTACCATCATACGTATAGTGCATGTACAAGAGGGTTAGCTGATGAGAAAGTGCTAGAAGAAAGGATTGATAAGTTGATGTAGTTAGATGAAAGGTGATCACTTGCTAGATGGAGTCAGAAGACAAAAAGCAAGACAAAAAGGCATGACATGATCATCATATCAAGAACAAGAAGTTTGAGGTTGGGTAGATGGTGTTGTTGTATGATTCCAAGTATGTGCCATCATCCTGGGAAGTTGAAATTCCATTGGTTGGGACCTACATCATCTCGTACATTCTTGATTCAGGCACTTTCCAGTTACAAGCACTAGATGGGATGAGATTACTAGGTCATTTCAATGGGAGTAGGCTAAAGCCCTACTATAAATAAGTCTTCTTGGTGTTTGTAATAAGGTAGTATTTCAATTAGCTTAGAATTTCCTTTATGATTTTCTTTTCTTGTGTTTCCCTTTCTCGTTGCTTGTTCCTCTTTTTTTTGTTTCATTTTGCACCTTGTGCACCAATAACCACATTATTTTTCCAAAGGTTTGTATGTATGTGCAGAGGACCGCACATCTATTTTAGTGTGGGGTGGAGTAATGCAAAGCAAAGTATAGGCCTGTAATACAAATTGAGTGGCCCAGTAGAAGGAAGCGTAAGGTTGAGAAAATGCGTGAGGAAATGGTGGATAATGAATTATGGTGTCAAGAAGGTTGTAACAAAGACCACATGTACAAAGGATGAAGAGTGCATGAACAACATGAGGTAGGTGAGGGAAAAAATTAGGTAAAGGATAGAAGAAGTGCCTTTCATGTAGAGATTCTGCACGCGTAAGAGTCTTCATTGGATTGATTTTTTTTGCACGCAGAAGGTTGTAGAAGATTTTTCACGCAGGATAGGCATGTGGGTAAGGGTGCTTAAAGTCGGCTTAGTGAAAAAATCTACATTTAATGTTAAAGTACATTGGTAGGTGGCATAGCATTTATTGTTGGAGGGAAGCAAAAACTATAAATATAAGGTGAGAAAGTCATTATTCTATCTTGCTATTACAAAGTTGAAGTGCTCTTGCAAACTAGGGCATCCAGAGAGAAATTTGTGTGAAGGAAGAAGAATCCAAGAAATTTAAGTGTGTGACTAGAGTGGATCTACAAACTAGGAGGAAGGAGTACATGGGTGTGAGAGAAGGTTGTTTGTGGTGCATCATCTTGTGGAAGGTTTTCCTAGTTAGGTTTGGAAGCTAGGGCATAGAGATAGAAGGATTTATTCTAGGAGTTGAGCTTTGGAGTTGAGTTTGGAGTTAAGAGTAGCAGAGAGTAAGGAGTTCTTAGTTTATCCCGATAAAGCATGACACCTAAGAAGGCAACCATTTCACCAAAGAAACCAAAGGGAAAGGGAAAAGGAAAGAAAACCATTACCATCATGAGCTCCAATGAAGAATGGTATGCAGAAATGCAATACCCTAGATGGAGTATTGCTAGGAAAGGAATGGGTGTCACATCTAAGACAAATGACTGTGAGTGATTATAACCATCACATGAGCACAACTGAGAAGGAAATGGCATTAGAGTTGGTCCATCTAGCTAACAAAAGGACACTAGATGGGATGCCTATATACAATGATGAGGTAAAAGTCAAATTGGAGAAGGCAAGATTATTGCAACTATATGAGTTGCCTTATTTTGGCAAGCCTGAGTGCCTTTATCAATGGTTGATGTCACACGCATGCATGAGGATCACTTTTATTTTTAGGGTGCAAGATGCATAACACCACAGTTGATATCCAAGTTCACAGGCCTTATTTGTGAAGGAGAAAGTATAGATGATGATCTGAGCGACAAGGAGGCTATCAAGGAGATAGTAGTAATGTATGACTACAAGAAGGGTTCATGATACTTTGACATCAAGAGATTCTAGACCCTATTATGAGGATGGCCGCGCACTTGGTGACCAAGCTCAATGATCAAGAATGATGGATGCAAGTGAACAAGGCATGGCTAAATGTATGCTAGAAGATATCAGAGGGAACCATCTATAACTTGTCCACTTTCATCGCGGATGAGATCATAAGCAAGCACAGAGGGAGAGAAGATATTATTTAGAAACATCCTCCTCACCATTGTATTTTTAGAGATTGGAGTGCCGATGGGCTGGAAAATTTTGTTTGGGAGTATCCAGATGAGGATCCCTCCCGCAAAGAGGTTTGAAAAATACACTTGTGAAACCATGATGGACCACTCACAAAGCATGCACTGGAGAAGAAGTGGTATAAATGAATGTGTGATGCATTTGGGGTAGAGTGGAGGATCCAGAGTAGTTTCCCACACTCGTGGATGGAGAAGTAGAATTTGTAGTGTACCAACATTTCTGCATTGGCAGATTTACTTTGACAAATGGGACTAAGGGTCCATGGTGCAAGCTTCCCTTCTCCTTCACCATGCAATACTTCAGTAAAGGGGTCAACAAGGTTCAAGAAGCCAAAAGACTAAGGTTCGACCTTAGTGAGGTGGACCAAGACCACCGTGAGCTGCACCAAAAGCTCGTGTACCCTAAAAAGTGTGCATACGTGGAGAAGTATGTCTCCCACGAAGTTCAAATGATGAAACCAATAATGCTGCCAATCATTGGAAGGGCTGCAACAAGGATATACCTTCGCATAAGACCTAAGTTTGAGAAAGGCACATATCTAGAGAATGATGTCTCCATTCCAAAAGACCCCATAGGAAGAAATAAGGCCACACCAAAGAAGAGAGAAAGAGAAGAGGGGCAGGAGAAGAAAGCACCAAGTGTGTAGACCACACAATCGGTGGGCGCACTTGAAGTAGTCATGAAGCCTAGCACTTATGTGGAGAAAAGAAGTCCCTATCAAGGAAAAGACCCCAAAAGAAGAGGTGCCAGAGCATGAAGAGCACCTCACCCATGAAGAATCACCAATGAAGAGGTCACCTGTCAAGGAGAAGGAGAAAGAAGAATCTCTCTGTATTGGAATCCCCAGTAAGGAAGAAGAAAAAGGTGGTGAGATGAGGTAGACTCAGAAGAGATGAAAAGTCTAGATGCCTACATTGGTGACAAGGATGATGATGAGCCTGAAGGAGGTGAAGACCATCCAAGTATATGATGTGCATGATTCTGAGGAAGAAGGAGATGAAGAGGAGTATAACAAGGAAGATGAGGAGAAGAATGATGAAGAAGAAGTTGAGGCTCAAGGCAAGGGGGTGAGAGAAGAAGTAAGCACTAAAAACCAAAGAACCCCAAGCCTCACCAAGGAGCAAAGTAGAGAAATTGTAGAGAGAGAAGTGGTAGGCATCATGAAGGAGTTGGTGGAATAGGAGTTGAGAGAGAGTGTGGATGAAATTATGAAGGAGATGGAAGAAGAAAATGTTGGGAAGGAGTATGGCAGCATGGGTGGAGATCCCAAATTGGCAGTAAGCTTCCCAAAAGCTGCATGAAATAGGTGGGAAAGGCATAGTGGTGGCACAAGGGAAGGGAATGGGATACATTAATGATCCTAACAAGGTGCTATGCATGCGTGCTTCCAAGAGCACCATACCAATAGAGAAACTCCTAGCTATGTCATCATTTGATGAAGAAGGCATACCCATGGACAAGAAAGATGTTATCTTGGGCATTTGAGTCCCACGTGGATGAACCAAAATTTGAAGTAAGTCAGAGAGTGCTAATGAAGGTGCTAGAAACCAAAGGAATAAATCCATTGGTGAATGCTCAACAACTATCGATGAACAAGTCTGTAAATGCACTTAACAAGGTTTAATGAAATTGAGGCCAGATTGTTTGGGAGAAATGATAGAGTGAGATTCTGGAGGAGGAATTGGAGAAGAAAAAGAAGGAGCTCATGGAGAAGAGAAAGGACCTAAAGCAAGAGGAGTTGATCAGTGCTCAGTTGAGGCGTGAGATGAAAGAAGAAAAAGCTAAGGTGTGTGCGAAGTCTCCAAGAAGGTGGAGATGATTACAGATGTAATTTTCCTGAAGCACCCCGATTTAGCACCACCCGATCAGAAGTATGAATCAACCTTGCAATGTCTGGAGGATCTGACTCTTGCATTCTCACAATGGAGAGGTGACCACTTGCTTTAGAATCTGTAAAAGAGGCGCAGTGCATGCCAAGAGAAAGAGAACAAGATGAAGGTTGTTGAGATTGTGGCTTGATACACTAAGCTTCTTGCAGAGGTAAAGGCATCCATCACGCAAGTTGCTGAAGCTGCTTATGACAACTACATGGATAGGGATAGAGTGGCAAGCATCTTGGTTGCCACCCATGAAATGGAACTCAAGGAGTTCCAAGAAAAATAAGGGAATAGAGGAAAGAGATAAGATCCTAGCCGAGGTGGAGAAGAAATCAAAAGCAATCGAGACCCTATGAGGCTCGATCAAAAGTCAGGATGAAGGAACTATACCCCCAGATCACCCATGCAAGATGGATGCCTTGAGGACTTGGGAAAAGAAATTGGAGGGTATTGTTGAGACCATGAGTGCCAAAGGGAGGAGCTAAGTTTTGAGGAGGTGAGCACCTGGTGGGTGACCTCTGTCAGCAAGCTCAAAATGAGGTCGACACTTGGGAGAAGTTAGAGGTAGAAATAGGAAAGGATTTCCCTCTCCTCCTCCAACAATAAACAAGTTCCCCATTCTTTCATTCTTTCTCCCAATTCTTCATTCCTTTATTCTTTCTTTCTAACCATTTTAAGAGCCCACCATTCTTTATTCTATTGAAGAGTGTTTCGAGGATGGAGAACATGCATAGTGTGGGGTGATGTTGGGCCCTAAAATATTGGCTAAGTATAAGAAGGTGCGTGGGTGCGTGAGACCTAGTTGAAGAAGGGCGCGCGCATGGGTAAAGGCGCAGGGAAGGGTTCTAACAGGGTTTTGCAGAACACACACATGTGCACAAGGAAAGATGGGTTTTGGACTTAGCCATATTTGGTGTCCCAAGAAACACATGAGAAAATCATGACCCATCTAGCATGTGGAGTGGATAAGGTGCCATCCTAGCGATTGTAGGATCAAAAAGGGAATATTCCATGCATGTGATGGAAGGTTCATAAGAACATCATTATTGCACAGAGTGGAGAGCTTGGATCAAAGGAGGCATGCTCCATTAGAGGACCACTTGGACACTTGGCATCCGATCTATTACCTCAAAAGGCATGGTGGTGAAGGTAGAAAAGCTATATATGAGGTGCGTGATGGTAAAAAGAGAACATGGAGTCACAAGAGAGAGATTAGTGGTAGAGAGGTAGATCTGGTGGAAGAGAGGCAAAGCTCTGTAAAAATATAATGGAGATTCTATGGGTTGGGATTAGAGAAAATATAGGAGTGATGGCATATTTAGAGGGATGGGTCTGTATTCATCTTTGTAATGTGAAGGACATAGGGTAGTTTTGATGCATGACTTTGCTCTGCATTATTATATGGGTCTGTTATGACCTCAAGGAATGTAATGTGGTTATTAAACTCATCAATATGAATATAAGACTCTATTTATGAATCATATATGTGTTCATGAGTATAATCCTTGTGCATTTCCTTTATGTATGAACCATTTCCATATGTTATTTGTTATTTCTCTTTTATGGATGCATTGATGTAATAACTCATCCTAGGTTCTCAAGAATGTTGCATGGTTATTTTCTATTCATTTACACTTGATTATCTATCATAAGATGATGTATTTGCACATGGGATTTTACTGTTAATCTAAGGGTATAAAAATGACTACAGAGCATCATACATCATGTGAAAAATTGTAAGAGATCTGCATTCACCTTCAGAGACCAAGTGAATGCACATGTGTGTGTATAAAAAGATAATGACATCGAGTATTTGACTAGCATAATAAGCAAAGTGCAACATGTAAGTAATATAAGCAAACAAGAGTAAATGCAACCAAGATATGTAAATGTTGTATGAATGTGATGGTGTGATATGAAAAATGTGAATATGGGAGGAGTTGTATTGCCTCCGGTGTATGTGTGTGAGATGAGGTTCATTTATAAAAACCCTCAATAGTAAAGAATGAACCATATAAAAAGAGTTTGTCATCAGTAATGATGGCAAAGTATGTTTGACAGAGATGTAGTGATGCTCGAAAAGATAGACATGAAACATAGAGCGAAAGAGAGTAGAGGTGCTAGAAAAGATGTGTCGAGAAGTGTAAAGTGTAGATGTTGAGGCTCATGAAAGAAGTGATCCCTCAATAATCAAGTGTGAACCATAGCATGAGAGTGCGTCATCGGGTAATGAGTGTGTATGCGATAGAGAGTAAATGCTAGAAAATATGTATCATGAAGCACAAAGCGTGAAGTGTAGCTAGAGTAGATGAGGTGAGGTTCATAGATGAAGTGTGACCTCAACAGTCAAGTGTGAACCATAGCACTAGAGTGCGTCATCGGTTAATGATGGTATAATGTGTGTACCAAAGGTGTAGGAGTGTTGAGAAAGGTTATACACGAAGCAAAAAGTGTGAAGTGTAGTAGTAGACACTAGAGAAAAGCGAGTGATAGAAGGAGGGGAGAAGGTGTGATGCCCCCAATGTGTATATCAAGAGCTGCTGGAAAATAGATGTGATCATTGTAAATAATAATAACCAGAGTATGTATAGTGCATAAAAGGATGCATATCATATATATGAAGTAGTATGTGTGTCATGAATAGAAGGATCCATAAGTAAGCATGAGTAGTAAAGTGCATATGGAGTATCATAGGATAATAAAGAGACATAACAAGGTGTACCCATAGTGTAGATATGAGAAAGTGTTCAATAAATATTGATGTGGATTATAAAGCAAGAGTAATGTACATATGCATAGGTGAATATTATGGACAAACAACTGTTGATTGGAACATATGACTATGGGGGAATAGTTCGATGCCCTGCAAGTGTGCGAGTGATGGAGATTTATGCGATAATGTAAGAGAGACCATTGTATGGTGGTAGAATTAAAATAGGGAGAACATTGGGAAACACAAGAGCTACCAAAGAATAATGTCAACATGGTGAGGGGAAAACATGATAGAGTCTAACATCCCATACGGATGAATAAGAAATGTATAAGCAATAATTTTGTATTATTGATAAATGGTTTTTTGGGAGGGACCATACCCTAACAACAAGAAGGTTCAAAAACCATATTTATAAAGAAACATCAGTGGTTTTTTGACAAATGGGGACCACACCCCAAAGAAAAAGGGCCTAAAATTCAAATATGGCTAGTTAAGAACAAAATTAGGGAGCATCCTACCAAAAAGAAGAATGAAAACAAAAACAACGTAGCACCACTACAGCTTTAAAACCACATGCAACTAGAAAAATACAAAATAGAGGAGAGATAAATATATTTACTTGAGCACCTTGTTAAAACATTTTTGACCTCCTTCAGGGAATTAAAGAGATTGAGAGTTGTGGTTTGTGAGGGGTTGTTCATATTAATGGTGGAAGTAGCAAGGATCTTATCTTTTCATCTTTCCATATTCTAGGATGAATATTGTTGAGGTTACATACCTGCTTGACTTGAATTTCTATGAAATCCAGGAAGGACATATAAGCAATAATTATGTATCCATTAGAGAAAGTAAAATAGGTGTAGCATTGTGTGTTTTAGAAATAATGGAAAAAGTAAGTAAGAACATAATAATCAGTATGTGAGTCAAAATATTTGTAACATATGTAATGTTGGGATACTCATCGAGTAGTAGTAATGAAGAAGTGTAATTTGGGAATATTAGAAGCAATAAAGCAAAGTATGAACTAGCCCCTATGATCATAGAAAAAAATGTAGCAAGAGGGGAACAAATGGTTCTCATGAATGTAACAAGATAAGGTGTAGCCATAGTAAATGAATCATGCATAGGATATTGGAAAGTGGGAGCATTAGGAATCATTGTAAAAGCAATGTATGGTGCTCTAACATGTGATGATGAAAGTGCAGGGAGAGATGCAACATTGTAAGCACTAAGCATATGATCAATAGAAGTGCATAAAGAGTGAGACATAATGGGATGAGTATCATGGGTGCCAATAGAAAATTGATCATGTAAATCAGTATCACTAGGGTGCATCCCAAGAGGAGAATGATGTACAATGTAGGTAATGTCATGAGCATCATGTGTAAGAGGAATATCACAAGGAGTAACAACATGAGGTGCGAAATCTACTATAATAATATCCATAGAAGGTGTAACAAGGGAATTATGTGTTATGACATGGGTAAAAAGAAGTGTATGCATAGTATGTAACCAAGGATGGCCTAGAAGGATAGTATAAGGAACATCATGAAGTATAATGTGACATAAAACATTAAGAGTGCAAGATCCCATAGTAAGGGGAAGAGAGATTGTTCCCAACACTTGCTTAGGTATATTATCAAATCCATATATACAAAGAGTAGATGGATTGAGATGAGTAGTAGAAATTCCTATTTGATGGAGAAAGGAAATATTGCATACATTAAGACCAAATTTAGGATCAACTAGGACATGCTTAACAAGAAGATTATGAAGTTGAACCTGGATATACAATGGGGAAGCATTGGAATAAAAGGGATGGGAAGCCATGAAAGATCTGATAATGGGCATGTAAATAACAAGTTCACCAAATGATTGAATATTTTTAGAATTAAATCTTATTACAAAGTAACTACTATAATAAATGATGTACAAATAATAAAATATAGTAAGTTGGACAAGCTACAAGCATACAATAATATTGAAACTCTAAACAAGAGAGAGAGAAGGACTTAGCTAATTCCCAAGTAATCTAGAAGTGATATGGGCATATGAATGAATGAAATAGGCGGGAAGAGTTTTGTTAGGGCTCACTTTGGAGGTTATGAGGCACAAAAGCGTGTAAGGAAGAAGTGCCCATAGGTGGGCGGGAGCACTCAAGGGTGGTGGACTGTCTCTCTGCGCTAGTGTCAATGCAAATGGTCCAAATCTACTTTCTTGTATAAGAGGAGGTTCATTGTTAGTCACTATTTGTCACTCTAGTTTTGGTCGTTGATCGCCAAATGTACCTGTAATTTTCAAGAAATAATTTCCCCCGCACATACCCACAAACCACATCAAACGTAAAAAATAAAATGTAGAATGGGGAGTTGGATTGACCCTGATGCTCACATGAAGAGTGAACTTATGATTGAGCATTGCACTACATCTCATACTCCATGTAGTTCTCCGCGCTTGTGTGTGTGATGATTCCCTGGGATGCTATTGTGCAAGTTCCACAAATGATAGTGGGCTAGATCTAGAATATAGAAGATGTATAAAATTCATGGCTGGAATAAAATAAACTTCCCCTTCCTATGTTGTGTATGCAGAAGTATGTAACCCTTTTCCCTTGAGTGAATGTGCTAGATGATTGCTTTGCAGTGCTCTTATGCCTTTGAATGCAAGCTTGGGTGATAATAAGTAATGTTAGTGCTTGTCCCTACATTTTGAAAGCATAACTATGTATTTATATGATTCCCTTGTTTGAATTTCATAATTGACAACTGAAAGGTTGACCTAAAGTAGTAAAAAGTAACTAATAAGTGAAAGGGGTTAAAAAGGATAAGCAAAAGGTAAAGAGGAACATGAGCGCCTAAGAGGATAGGAGCATCGATGATATTGTGCAGGCTGGGCACTAGTGTTTGAGGCCACAAAAAAATAAAATAGTCAAATGCCAACAAAAGTGCAAGATGTATAAGGCCAATGGAAGTACAAAATACAAAGCAAAATTCCAAGGAGAGTTGTGAATTACTAGTTTTCTTGCTTAGGAATCATGTAGATGCTAGTATGATTTTATGACCTAGAAATGTACCCAAGTGCATAGATTTTATGTCTATAGATAATGCTCCTTTGTAAAGAAAAATATCCATATTTTATCACCACTTAATAAGTCCTATCGTCCCTCTCTCAACTTGTTTATTTCTACATATTGATGTGTCATCACATTTTGAATATAAATGCATAAAATCAATATTTAACCTCTACTTATGACGATACATCTTTTATATTGCATATGTTGTCACCTTGTCCAAAATTGTATCTACTATGGTTAGGATGTAATATCTAGTCCTGACCAACCTGTATGGTCTTGGACCAACACATCTCCAACTTTTCTTTCAATGTGATTATATTTGTTGGGTCATTTCATTCTCTTGGTTCATCCTTGTCATAAAAATTACCTTTGGAACCCTATTTGAGCAAGTTAATATCACTTCATTTACTCACATAACAATCTTATGAGCTCTCATTGCAAATATTGACATAAAATCACTCAAGGCTCCCTAAATCTTCCCAAGTATAATGCACATTCATTAGGGTAGGCCTTAATATAGTTTTGAAGCATTTAACTAGGTCAAGGAGTTCATCTTCCCTCATTTCTAAGCATCTAAATATCCCAATCCAATGTCTTAACAAGATCAAAATCATCCCAAACATTGCCAAAGTGGTTCAAGTTATCAATCTAGTTACATCCATATAGATATCACATACTAGTTAGAGAATTGCATTGTGGTTTGAGGTCTCTTTAAAGCAAAGTGTCGACATAGGTGGTGCAAGAATTTCACTTCAACCCAAAAACTAACATATTTGTTGGGTCTTCCACCCATGGTTAGGGTTTTAAGTTTGGTTGAAATTATTTAGAGGGTTTTGTAACTATGTGACACTTAGGGTTTGAAAAAGATGCTCATTTTTGGACAAGCAAAGGGCATAGGAAGTTATGAATCTACACTTTAAGTAGGTCCAAAATTATACGGAGAAGGTCCAAGTTTGTACAAATGTTCTTGTGAGTTGTACATATCCGAACAAGGGTATTTTACAACTATGGTATTATAAACAAAACACCTTCAGGTTTAGTACTCATAGTTTATTTAGTTTGTGCACCTATATCTCTCTTGTATCACTCTATATATTTGAGTGCATCTCTCCTCTATTTTTGAGTTTATAACATATCGCTATCATTAATCAAAAGTATTAATGTGTTGTTTTGATAGTGCATGATTGATGTTGGAAGTTAATTAATCAGAATAACCCCTTATAACAAACCTTACATCCTCTTTTAGTGCATTCATAGCATTATTTATTACTTATTATTCTAAAAAGAGTGTGAACATTTGGTGAACTTGAATCTTCAATAAAATATTTTTTTCTAAGACCCTAGTTTCCCTGGGTTCCATTGTTTATGATCATTTGCTTCACTCTTAGGGTTGTCTTTCTCTTTTATATCATCATGATTTATCCTTGAATCTTTATCATCTCTGCATTAAGCCTGAGGGCTCTTACTTCCCCCATGTTATGAGATAAGATCCCTCTATCCAAGTTCATGCTCGTGCTTTGTGTAAAAATAAGGACCTTGTGCTAATTCTCATTATGTTGGTGCACACCTATGACATTATGGTTCCTACTAAGGATCCTATTCTACATGTTGATATCTTTTCTAATTTCATTTTCACTATTGTCACCAAGCATATACAAGGTGAAGGCTCTATCTGACGACGAAAACCATTCATATGGCCTTCCCTAGGATGAGGCACAATATATTACACATTTCTTACGAGAGAATCATGCTAATATTTTCAATCTTATATATTTTGCCCAATATCAACTTGAGTAGGCTTTAGTATCTCATATAGAGACATATACTATTCCTAGATGTTGGGTGCCTACATCTATGGGGGCACCCTGATATTCCAACTTACGTTGTCTTTATGTCCATTCCTACTATTATTGTTGTTCCTACATGAAATCATAGTATTTCACATGCTTCTTCTTCTAACACATAAACTCTTTAAACCCTTGTTCACACTTTACAAGCTCAAATCTTACAATTATAACAAGGTACATCCACTTCTTCTCATGTTATGGATTCTACTCAATTACTTCATAACCCAATTACACCCAAAGTGTCTTCTTATCCTTTGCCTCTTAGTTTTTTTTTCTCCTAAGCTTCATATTTATGATGGAAAGGGTGACCCGCCTAACACCTTTGATTATTCCATGTTGTTTGCTTTGACTATACATCTAACAACATCTTACTTAGAAAGCTCCTCCCTATAAGTATTAAGGAATTTTATTTACAATGGTTCTACGATCTCCCACACATTCTATGCGATATTTTATCACTTTATAAAATTAATTTCTTACACAATTTTCTTCCAATATTAGAGATAAAGTTGCGTATGCACTCAAATGTCTAAAATATGACAAGGGTCTAATGAGCACATGAGTGATTATGTTTTATGTTACAAGACTATATTTACTAAAATGAACAATATCCTGATTGATACTGAACTTCAAGATCTCTTTACAAAAATCTTGCTTTCTCCTTTATAAGAATCACCTATCTTCAATGAGTTTGACACATTTGATCATCTATGTCATACACAGAAAGGATGTGAAGCTAAGTTACTTCATATGAATGAGCTTAAGCATGATACTAGTGATTCTACTATATCTAGTGCTAGATTTCCAAGTAAAATCTATGTATTCAAAAGCTTTGTAGACACCTAAAATTAACATTGCTAATCCCCGTGTCCATGTCCGCTAGCACCCCTTCATTATCACATCACTATCATATTATACATTAAATCTATTATCACATCACCATCATATTATACATTAAATCCTTATCCTAAATCTTAATTCCCCATTATATTTACTCCCCGTAAATATCACTTCACAACTGTTAAATCCTATTTTACTCCTTAAACCACCCAAAACCACTTATAAATGAAAATAAAATAAAATAAAACAAAATAAACACCCTCTCAACCATTTAACAACATCCCTAACCCGTATAACCTATTCCCAACATAAATCCTTCATTAAAAAAAACAAATGACTTGATTTGGGAAGCTTTTCTAACCTTTTTATAGTACTTCCGGATCGCTTACGATTCTACCCAATCACCGACGATTCTCCTTTGTTGACATAAACATATATAAATGTGTTCCAGGACTTTATTTTAGGTTAGCTTCCTCAAACTAGGCCCGGACTATAAGACATTGCTCAAGGTATTCATATTACAATCTTTCTATATTATAGCCATCTTCATCACAATAACATTCAAGATATCTCTTCTTGGTCCTTGAAGGTCATTCAAATGTCCAAGAATAAATCCAGCAATCTTATAACATCTCAACCTTCCTCTCTCTTAGGTACTATCATTTTCTTAGCCTTATCTATCAACTTGTGTAAGGTAAGTGTCTTCTCTTGTTTTATATCTCACTCATTCATCATTTACAAGCCTCAGTCAATTCTATCTTGTTTATTATCAACCCATACACTTCTACAAAATCTCCAAAGTGATTCTCGTAATCAACAACGATTCGGATAAATCATTAGCAATCACTCTTAATCACCGGTGATTTCTATCATTAGACCACTTAACACATAAATCTTCCCTTTTGACATCCAGATCTTAATCATTGTTACCACTCTACCTTTGCAAGTGTTTGTTCAACCATATCAAGCTCCTTTGAGCCATCTTTAACACTCTATCAGTTATCTAAATCAAATCCATCATCCTGCTCACATTTTTGAGTACACAACCATCTACATCCTTTCTCCTTTGAGCCATTTTGTGATCCTTAGAATCCCTTTGGATCAAGTATCACCATCAGACCATCATATAACCGTGGACCGCGTCAGTCCCTTTGCCTTTACATTGTTGGTTATATTGTTTGTTTTATCATTTTATCTTATCATTATCAAATTGATTTCTTGATACTGATTGACATCCTTGCAAGGAAGTCCATTGACTTCTAAGGACTGGCCTTTGCTAGGAAATTTTCCATATATCTATCTAATCCCATATTTTTTGAGTGTCTGTGCATTGCAGATAGCTTATCCCATTGGAAAGGAGTTGTGCATATGCTTAGATCTGTCGATGTCATTCATCGGTATCAACAACATCCATCTCTACGGGTATCAGTAAACCCCATGTCTTCCAAGGTCAGTTTTGTTTTTGATCCAAAATGGATAAGGAAAATCCCAATTTTATGTATTCTATATATTTGATGCTTTCTCTATAGGATCTCATGTCATTATGCATCACAAGATGGTCTAGTTAGGATGAAGGTGATCCAGACACTTCCGAATGATGTTTTTGGACATTTGATGTTACGCTTCATGGGATTCGATCGACGGTTATGTGAACCGCCCCAACGGTTATGTAACCGCCTCTCATGCAAAGTGGTGGTTACACAATCTCAGTCTACGAGAAAATGGTAGTCTTGTAGTGATAGTCCGAATGCGGGGATTTCAATAGTTGCAAAAGTTTGAACTCCCTAATCGGTTCATTTTGGATTTCCACGCCTCCCTGAGTTGAGCATCTATAAATACAAACATTTTGAAGGATTCCAAAAGTGATTTTGGGTGAATTCAGTTGTGAGTAGAGTTGAAGAGTTGTTTTTCTTCTCTTATTTGTTCATGGTGAATAGTTATTATGTGTTGGAGAAATTGTGAGCAAGTAGATATAATTAGGAAGTGTATTCAAATTTCTTAAAGGCTAGTTTGGCTAGTGCTTTGTATCATTTTGATATTACATAGTGAAGGGGAGCTAATTTCTCACCGCTAGAGTTTTCCCACATTGGGTTTCTCCAAGATAAATCATGTCTCATTCTTGTCTCTATTTCTTTGTTATTTCAATCTAATTGTGTGAATAATCTACACATTAGTTTGGTTAAAAAGAACTTAAGCAATTTCCATTCAATTTTCACTAAGAAAGGATCTATTTATTGTTTTAAGAGGTAGTTTATGGATCAAATTGGTATCAGAGCTGGTTAGATTTCAGTTTTTGTGTGGTTAACTTGTGTTGAGATTACAGTTAGATGCCCCTTACTCAAAATGGAAAAGAAAGCGGTGAAGGTAGCCTTTTTCCTTTGAAGCAAATATTTCTACAAGAAAGTGGAAGCAAGGAATTTGTGAGATGGCTTGAAGAGTTGATCCGAAGATATCGGTGAAGAACGTTTCTACAAGCTGGAGGAGAATGTGGCAAATCTATCCAAAGATGTGGGCAACATTTCAACATCCTTGGGGAAATTGGAGTCCATCATGGGACTGCTCATGGAGAGGCTTGGTGTTTCAAAGAGATACCTCAGAAGACCATAAAGAAGAAGTTCGTGAAGAAGAACCATCCCATGCCATTCTCGTACCTCCTCCATTCAAAGTAGAGGAAAAGATCAAGATTTAACCTTATTATAGAGACGTGAATGTTGAGAAGATAGACCATTGGCTAACTCAACTTGAAGTATTTTTCAGTTACATCAAATTAGTGAAAGTCAACAGATTTCCTTTTCTTGGTTAAAATTAACCAATCATGCTCTGACTTAGTTTAAAAGTTATGTACATTATTTGGTTATGAAAAAGCTTCCTCTGATTACTAGATGGGATAATTTTAATAAACTAATCAAAAAACAATTCTATCCTATTTGTTACGAGGAAGAGAGGTCCATGTATTTGCATTATCTTAGACAAAAACAAGGTCAGATGGTGTAGGAGTACATGAGTGAGTTTCAAAAGAAATCTATTCAAATGGGAAAGGATGTGGAAGACTAGGACTTGTTGATGAAATACATTGGTGGACTCCATAGCCACTTAAGGAGACCCATCCTTTTGGCCAAGCTGATGGATGTAGATGAGGATTGTACACAAGCTCACTACTTAGAGATGGACAATAAGAAGAGTTCATCTACCTCTTAGTATTATTCAAACACAAAAGATGACTACAAGCAAAAGGACAAAGGAAAATGGAAAGGTAAGAAAAATGCTACTTCTATTTCTAAAAAGGATACTAAAATTCACTATGGGCATTGTGATGTTGACACTCATTCCAAGGAAAAATGTTGGAAGATCCACTCGGAATTACATCCCTTCAAAAATAAGAAAAATAAGAAGAAGGCCATGGCTTCCCTCCAGGGAGAGGAAGTGTTTTGTAGTGAAGAGGTGGATGAGACTATGTGTTGTGCCTCTGTCCGCAGAGAGGTATGTTTGGGTAATAATAGTAATGCTCAAGAGAATGAACTTACTAAGATCTTTCATATAAAGATTCAGTTGAAGAAGACCAAAGTGGATGCTCTTTTTGATACTTGTTTGCAAGCTAATTTGGTTAGTAAAGAGCTAGTTGATAGGCTGATGTTGGAAACTTACAATCATCCAAGTCTTTACTCATTGGGTTGGGTAAAGAAAGGTGTAGACATCAAGGTTACTAAACAATGTAAGATTACTTTTGGTATTGATAAAAATTTGATTGAAGTCACTATGGATGTTGTTCCCCTTGATGTGTGTGGTGTGGTGTTTGACAGTTTGTATTTGTAAATCGAGACACCATCGTCACAAGAAGAGCCAACCTATCTTGTTTGGTGAAGGATGGTAAAAGCTACGTCATTTTAGCCTTCACAGTGATTTGAATATTTATTTGGTAAGTTCCTCCGTAATCCGAAACTTAATGCTAGTGGGATATTTTCTTTACTTCTTCTAAGGGATAGACAAGTTGAGGAAGTTGTCACAAAAACCACTCATAACATAATTACTAACAAAGAGTAGAAGAAGATGGGAGAGTTTATGCAATAGTTTAGGGAAGAGCCTATGGGGCTGCCCTCGATAGGCCAATTGAGCATGTGATATAATTGTTACCCAATGGTCCGCTTCTAGACTTGGGATTCCATAGGCAGTCCATGCAGGATGCCTATGAAAAGAAACAACAATTACAGTCTTTGTTTGAGAAAGCACACACTTCAGGGGTGGCTGGTCACTCTAGTGTGACAGAGACTATTGAGCACTTATATAGAGGCAACAAAAAGTGGGACTAGAAGTCCATGGAGATGATATGTTCATTGGAAAAATTCAACAGATAGACTCTCCAAGTGCGAAGTGGTATTCCAAAGAGGATGTGGGGAAGGAATTTCCTCATATCATCAATCCTTGAAGCTTTTAGGGAATTAAAAGCCTCAAATTGGGGAGGTATGATCCAAAAATGGACCACGAAAAGCCCAATTCTATGTATTCTCTATATTTAATGCTTGCTTTACAGGATCTCATCTCATTATGCATTCACAAGATGGTCTAGTCAAGTTGGGGGTGATCCGAACACCTCGAATGATGTTTTTGGCCATTTGATGTTCTATTTTAGGGGATTTAGTCGATGATCATGCAAATGCCTTGTCGGTTACATAACCACCACTTTGTTTAGAGTGGCGATTACATGACCGCTTATGATGGTTACGCAACCACCAGCTTTTGCAAAAAGTGACGGTCCTATAGGTAATCTGTCCATAACATGGGGGTTTCAATAGTTGTAAATGTTTGAGCTCCCAATCAGTTCATTTTGGATTTTTGCACCTCTTTGAGCTAAACAAATATAAATACAAACATTTTAAAGGATTCTAACAAGTGATTTTGGATGAATTTAGTTGTGAGCAAAGTTGAAGAGTTTTTTCTTCTCTTATTTTTCATGGTGAAGAGTTATTATTTTTACAAAATTGTGAGCAAGTAGATACCATTAGAAAGTGTATTCAACTTCCTTAAAGGCCATTTCACAGTTGATTTTTATCATTTTGAGATTACATAGTGAAGGGGAGATAATTTTCTCACCCACTGGAGTTTTCCCACATCGAGTTTCTCCAGGATAAATGCTATCTCGGTCTTGTCTCTATATCTCTATTAGTTCAATCTAATTGTGTGAATAATCTACACGTTAGTTTAGTTAAATCACTTCATTAATTTAAGTAGAAAAGTAAAAACATCTCTAAACATTCTCGACACACCCGATGGGACCTTAATCCCCCTTCTTTCATTTAAATCAATTTTTTATTTTTAGTTTTTGGCTTTTTGCTTTGTAATCTCCATTGATTCGATCAAATCCAATTGATTGGGTGAATCGCCAATGATTTTATCAATCACCAATGATCTATGATTCTTTTGATTACTCAAATCTAGTTAGCCTCTAACATATTTTTTTCTTTATTTTTGTCCTTTTTTTGCTATCCTTTTTTGTAGGGTTTTTGGGGGCTTTTTGCTTGCTACATTTTTGCATTGCTAAAAAAATTAAAAATTTAAAAATTAAAAAGGAAGCATTTTTAAGTGAGTCCTTTTCCTTTCTTTTTGTTTTCAAGCATCACATTTATCATTATTTTGGGTTTTAAAACAAACCTTGCATCCTTTTTGATCACATAGATTAATTAAAGGATTAATTTATTGCATTCACTTAATTTTCTTCCCTCACACACAACCAAATCACATCAAATATCAAATTTGCATCAAACATTCCTACCAAGTGATAACTATTGGGATTTCATCACCCAATAGGAAACCGACTTGGTGTTTTGGTTGAGTATAAATAACTAGTTGTTGGTATATTGGCTAAGCACCGACTCCCTTATCATTATGGGACCATGAAGTGAGGGGTAGGCCCCAATACCAAGCCCCATATTGACACCAACATAGATTTGGGCCTCACGTACCTTTGGGTATATCGAGGACTCCAACCTTAAACAAACCTGAAACCAACCTTAGAACAACCATATCATTAGGTTCCCTGAGCCTCTTCCTCCACATCTAAATTTTAATCAAGATAATTAAAATTCTTTCTTGACTTTTTATTACATTTGTAGCTCTCTTAGGGATTTTTTATATCATCATTAATTGACTATCATTTAATATGGATCAACCCTCTACATCAACATATTATTTTACCCCTTATATATTCATTTTTACAATCATCTTGATTGCTTCATCCACTACCTCTACATCTTTTCATCCCAATCAATTTCAAAACATCCCCTACACAAGATCTAGTCCTTATCAATCTTATCAACCTATCACATCCCACTCAACTTCATTTAGCTCTTGACATTTTTCTAGAGCCATCTAGACCATTTTTGTCCCTATGGAACCTCTACCTTTCAACCAATCATACAACCCTATAACAACCCCATCCAACAACCCTATGACTATCCTTTACATCAAGTTATTTCCAAACTATCACTCCTCATCCCATGTCAAGTGTATCCCATCAATCAATCCTTTCCACATCCCCTCCTTCATCACAATCTCATCAAAATCTTAACATCCCCCATATTTTATCCAATCAACCTATCTTGACTTCAATACCTCTCTCTACCTCAGACATCCCAAACCTATACACACATCCCTACTCAGGCCCAATCAACCCCTTTCATCTCATCCAACAACAACATATCAACATTTTCCCACATCTCCCCACATCCCTTTATCACAACCTACTTTACAAATGATATCTTCTCAAGCTACCCCTTATCAACCTCCACATCATCCCATCCACAAAAAAACCATCCTACTCTCACATTATCATCAATCAAATCAATCACATTCTCATCCACACTCACATGTTAATTCCTTCACATCTAATCCTACAAATGATCCCATGCAAGCTTTGTTAAATAGATTAGACAATTTGGAAGCCACTACCAAGGGACCCAAACACATCCTCACTTATGATCAGGTTTGTAATGAACCCATCCATCCATCAATACCATATAAGCCCTATCCTCCACATTGGGAATTTCCTATAATTTACCATGTTCCATGGCTAGGAGGATCCTCAACAACACATACTATCCTTTAGACATTCATGTTATCTCATCATCCATGATCAAGATCTCTTCTTAGAACCTTTCCTATGTCACTTGGCAAGGACTTGCCTTGGATTGGTACAACTCCCTCCCTCGACACTCTTTATTCTCTTTCACTCAAGCTAGCCATGTTATTTCTCGATCACTTCACTATAAATGTTACTCACAAAATCACCATTTTTGACCTTTCTACCATCAAACAATGAAAATGAATCCATTGTTGACTTTTTCACTAGGTGGAAAAGCATTATCAATCAATTGACCTTCTCACTACCTCAATCAAGAACGATTGAGTTTTTTTTCTCGATCATGTTCCCATCACATCTCATCTATCCTCTAGATCCACACATTCCAAACTTTTGATGAAGCCTTCACCATGGCCAAAAATTAGAAATCCAAGCCCTGAAGAAGGCCATCTGATCCTCAATCTACACATGTCCCATCTGATTCCCCTAGGTCTTCCTATGAACCTAGATGAAACTACCACACATGTTGTCATTACTTGTCTTCTAACCCAACACCCTCGATAGATTCAGTCCATATAGATACTACACATCCTTGAGTCACATCATCAACACTATTACATATGATCTTCCCCATGAGGAGACCCTTTCATCACCAATGCTTCCTCTTGAAAAACTCAAACCCTGGATCCTCTTTTTGATAATCCTCACATCGATATCACCTTCCATCATCCACTATCCAATCATCCTATTACCTCCTTGCAACCTTTAGACTCCACCTTGGAGACCATTACTAAGGAGGCATTCATAATCAAATATCTTGACATCCAACCACTTTTTAAACTAATCAAAGAATTGGGTAGCTCACATAAATATAACCCACCTCAATCATGTCTAGAAACAACATCTCCCTCATCCGAATCAGAATCAATCCTATCCCCAAATACTCACTTACCATCTAGTCTAGAACCTTGTCTGAATCAAACACTATACAATCAAATACCATCACATCCATGGCCTCACCCTTCATCATCTAACATGAGACCCTCTCCTCTATCTAAAAAAAAAAACATTACAAAAAAAAACCTATCACATCCATGACCTCATCCTCATCATATATCATAAAACCCCTCCTTTACCTAAAATCAACATTACAAAATCAAAACACACATCATCTAAGGTCTCAACCTTACCATCCATTTTGGGACCCCATCCTTTATCACAATCCAAATCTATCAAATCTATGGTTCCACCTCATCATCTATTTTGGGACCCCATCCTTTATCTCAATATCATATCACACAATCATACCCTATCTCATCCATAATCCATCCCTCCTCATCCATTTTGGGACCTCATCCATCATCCAATTTTATCAATCCCACATCATATCCCATCTTTGGATCATCATATCTCTCTCTTATCAACCTCACAACATCCCTATGATGTTTCAACACCATGACATCCACACATCCACCCCATCCAAAAATAAGATGTGTCCTACTAAGCATTCATAAATCAAAATCAAAATCAAAATCATTAATCCAAATCCCCCAAAAGGGACTTACATTGACATCCTCAAAGATATCATACAGGCTTTCTCTTATCACATTACCACCAATCAAAACACCCAATCCACATACTTGGAAACCTACTTGGTATGATCAAAATAAAACATGTGCCTACCATCATAAAGCCCAGAGTCATAACACAAAGAGTTGTAAAGCACTTAAAGCCATAATCCAATGACTCTTCCTCATCAATGATCTTCTCCATAAGAAGACCATCCTAATCCATCATCAATATCATCTACACCTCCACCCTTGTCATGTCCTCATGACATCTTGTAGACAAGGGGGACATCCTCAATCTCATATTATCAAACCTTTTTCAGACATCTCCTCAACACCTTCCATTGAAGGTCTCATCACCTTCCATCAATGTCATCACACCTTCCACCTTCAAGGTATTTTCAATCTCATCAACATCTACACCCAAGTCACTAATAACAGTGTCCTCACCAACATCTGTAGGACAAGGGGTCATCCTCAATCAGATCAAAAAATATTTTCTCATATGTCTTCTCATCACCTTCCATGAAGGTCCCTCATCTCAAATCAGTATGGTTCACCCACCTATATGAACCTAAAATCATCATACATGAAGAAAAGGTAAAATCAAAGCTTCATCATCTACCCCTCCTCATCAATCATCCTCTCATATCTCATCCAAATTTTCAATGGCTCCTTTTCAAAGGTTCACATCCTCCTTTATTTACCATATACTCAATCAATCAAGATCAAAACTTCCATCATCCTAATCTGAAAGACATCATTCCTTTCAACACATGTTATCTCTATCCACAGTGTCATGCTAGGGGACTCCTCTCTACTGAGACTTCAAAAGTCTTACCTTACACACATCCCCTAGTTCATCTTCACCAAACCTATCCTATCAATCCAATCAAAATGTCACTACTCTGGAAAGGAGTAAATGTGGAAATTTTTTCCCCTAACTGGATCGGTCCATATATATATGGAGCATATCATCATCTCCTGATGGTAACCTAAAAGGAACCTCTGAATGCCTTGCACTTGTGGCCTTTCTATTATTAACACATCAACCATCATGACAAGTAGTCACATCAAATATCTTATTCCCACCATCAACCAATCATCTTATCATGTAATGATTTGAAAGCATGTGGTTTTTTTCATCACTATCCTAAAAACCTTAAAGATGAGCACCATGGACTCTATTCATCACATCTTTCACATGGAAAGTTCCTCCTTAGTAGGAACCCCACAATCATTACATCCATCCACCTTGTCTACCAACCAAAGACATGTCATGGGGCACATGTGTAGGTCATGTACACATTTCTTTTCCCCTCCTCAAAAATGGTCTATTAGGTTTTTCCCTCAACTCAAAATAAAGTCAAAAATATCTATGGATGCTTTATCAAAAATAAAAAATAATAGATTGATCCTCAAAGGAAACTATTCAAAAATCAAAATCATATTATCAAAAAAAAAAAGTAGATTGATCCTCGAAGGATAACTACCCATCAAAATCATAGACCGATCCCTCAAAGGAAAACTATCTATAAAAATAAAAATCAAAAATCAAAAATTAAAAAATTGTAGACCACTCCCTCAAAGGATGGATACCCATGTAAAAAGGCTTCCCACATCGATCAACCTTAAAAAATTCAAAATATCAAAAAGCATCCTAGGAAAGCTTCCCATCATTGATCAACTTTCCCATCAAAGAAAACTTCCATCATTGATCGATCAAGTTTTGCAAAAAAATAAAATGTATAGCTGGGGCATTTCTCTATGAAACTATTGAAAAGGAGAACCTACTCTTTTCCCACACAACCTACATATGTTAACCCTTCTCATGTTCTAGGAAGGTACACATTTCACTTCATCTATATCCAAGATCCTATGTGACTACCCATTGTTAGTCATCTGTTAACATTTTTTGTAAAAGGCAAAAAGTGCAAGTTCCTTCACTCATTTTGTTTCCCATCACATATGTATCAAATCAGTATAAATCAATCAATCCATGTTTCATTCTTGACCATGGTTTTGAAAAACATTAAAATCACTTTAAAATCAATATCAAATAACACATCATACCTAAAACATAACTTTAACAAATTTTCAACCCTATCACATCCACATCTATCAATATATATATCATATCAACATCTATCAATATCCACACAATCTCAACAATCACATCAATCATCAACATCAAAACATCATCAAATCAAAAAAATCACAAATACAAATAAAAAAACATTTGTCATTTAAAACATCAAATACCTCCTCTGAGTGCTATTCCCTAATCATCATTAGGACCCCATCTAGTCCTCGTAATCCCACCTTTGTGGAAACATCAAATTTTGGTCCTTTGACCTCATCAAATCAAATCATCATTTCATCCCCATCATCATTAAGTCATATGTCTATAGGACACAAACCCTTTGGTTCCCTATCACTTGACTTCCTTGGCCTCGTAAGCCCACCTTTTTGGAAACATCAATTTTTTTGGTCCTTGACCTCATCAACCATCATCATCATTTTTCATCATTTAAGTCATATGTCTATAGGACATGAACCCTTTGGTTCCCCTATCACTTGAATTCTTGGCCTCGTAAGCCCACCTTTGTGGCAACATCAATCATTTGGTCCTTTGACCTCATCAAAACATCATTTTTATTTTCCCTTTCCATCATTAATTCATATGTCTATAGGACACAATGAACCCTTTTGGTTTCCCTATCACTTTGATTTTTGATGATGGCACCACCATCTTTTTCTATACCTTTTCTATGGGCATCATCATCTCATCATCTTCATCTTCCATCATATTTTCATCCATCTATCTCTTTCAAACTCATGATCGATTCCCTTTTAGGTCATCAATCCCTAGTTTGAGGGGGAGCACCTCATCATATAATTTACATCTTTCATCTATATCATCATCTTTTTTTGTCTCATGGACTTGTCTACAAAACCACTCAACAAAAAGGGGAAAATGTAGACACCTAAAATTAGCACGCTAAATCCTCTGTCCCATGTCCGTCGCTACTACCCCTTCATTATCACATCACTATCATATTATACACATTATCACATACTATCATATTATCCATTAAATCCTTATCCTAAGTCTTATTTCTCCCCATTATATTTACTCCCCATAAATATCATTCTACATAGTTGTAAAATCCTATTTTACCCCTCTTAAACCACCAAACCACTTACAAACCAAAATCAAATAAAACAAAACAAAAAAAACACCTCTCAACCATTTAACAACATCCCTAACCCCATATAACCCTTTTTCCAACATACATCCTTCATCAAAACAAACAAATGCCTCGATTTGGGAAGTTTTTCAACCTTTTTTAAATCAAACCTTCATTGATGTGATTTCGAAAATTCACCCAATTGATGATTCTCCTTTGTTGACATAAAATATATATAAACATGTTTCAAGCCTTCTTCATTTTAGGTTAGCTTTTCAAGTTGGACTTGACTTATAATTCATCTCACATTTCAAGGCATTCATATTTACATCTTATTTTTATATATATTCTCTTCATCATTCATCATAATAATCAACATTCAAACATCAAGGACAATCTTCTTCTTCAACCTTTGAAGGTCATTCAAACATCAGAATCAATCAACAATCTTTTGACATCTACAAATTCTCTCTCTCTGGGTAATATCATTTTCTCATCTTTATTATATCAATGTAACAAGGTAAGTAAGTTTCCTTTCTTTCATTATTATCATCTCAGCTTATTCATCTTTTTACATTTCAATCAATTTATCATTTTATCAACCTTTATCAACCAATCATCACATTCATTTAGAATTTTCATCTGATTCTCCATCAATCACCAACGATCAGCCCAATTGATGATTCCCAAATCAAATCAACGATCATCTAATTAATTCAATTCTAGTGATTCCTATCTAAAAGACCATTTAACACATAAATTTTCCTTTTGACATCCAGATCTTCATCATTATTACCACTCTACCTTTGCAAGTTTTGTCAAATCATATCAAGCTCCTTTGAGCCATCTTTAGCACTTTATCAATTATCTAAATCAAATCTATCATCTTGCTCACCTTTGTGAGTACACAACTATCTACATCCTTGCTCCTTTGAGCCATTTTGTGATCCTAGACTCCCTTTGGATCAGGTATCACCATCAAACCATCATATAGCCATGGACCATGTCAGTCCCTTTACCTTTGCATTGTTGGTTATATTGTCTATTTTATCATTTTATCTTATCATTATCAGATTGATTTCTTGAACGTGGATTGACATCCTTGTAAGGAATTCCATTGATTTTGGGGACTAGCCTTTTCAGGAAATCTGCCATATATCTATCTAATACTAAAGACACCATTAATGTCATTGCTTAACCTTTTAAGCTACAAAGTGACAACCTACATAAAGAAAATTTATGTGTTTACCTTATGCGCCACATATTGTGTTTAAACAATTTCTTGAGTGTAATTTCATGTCTCTTCATCCACTACTTAAGGTTCATACGAGTAAGCATCATGGTAATATTTTCGATGTTAATGCTTATTTTTCCTATCATAAATGTATCATACCACACCAATCAATGTATCAAGATTCGTCATTTTATACAATATGTTATTAATAAAAATACAATCAAATGGGATGATCCCATTGAATCATCTAAGCATTCCAATGATAACACAAACTTGAAAATATTCAATGATCCAATTCCTAATATAACACTAATAAATCTACTTGAATGAACAATTTTCATTTTGAGGTACCACCTTCACCTTCTTATGCTCACCCATTAAATGAGTTGATTGACATTTCCATTCATATGCCACCACCTCTAATCATTATTAATTTTGATGACTCGATATGGATGATAAATTTTCCTTAGATACTTTATATATTCACATATCTATTAATCAAGTTCTTGTACACAATGTTTTTTTATCCACATAACAATCATAATCTATGTATTCTTAAGCTACTTCATTCTCTCGGCTATACTAAAAAAATCATACATAATTCTAATCTTTTAGCCATATTATTCTATTTATTATTGTTAGCTATGTTACTACATAGGTCCCATTTCTAGTGGCTTCTACTCGTAGCTCAGGTGACATGAATTTAGGTCTTCCTCGGTTACATTCTCTTAGGGTTGTTATATCTATCTTAAACTAATGTGTCAAGTTTATTCACCAAGGACAAATTTTCACAATTCAGGGTATCCCCTTTAAGGATTCTCTACTTAGGTTACCTAATCACCCTCCTATAGTTCCCAATCCTATTATTAAGTTTATGTACATTCCTTCTACTTGACTTGTCATCATGTAGTAGCTCTCACCCTCCTAGGATTCCTCACATGTCTTCTAGTGCAGGTGTTATTTCTAGTATCTATCACTCTTATATTCCTCCTTGCATTTATTTTTTGGCACATACTACTTCTCTTGGATATAGCCCACCTAGCTCTCCTCTTAATACTTCTATGATGCGTATTATCACTTCTACGCCACTTACACATGAGAACCATTATTTAACACATTCGAGACCCATGCCTCCTTTTTACAAGATCTTCTTCACCTCCCCACGATGCTCTCATTAGGTAGCTATTGTGCTACCCATTTCACTATACATAGCCAAATTCAAACATACATAAACATTCAAATATTTACAAAAATACAAAACCAAGACTTATACACATAGCTTGTATTGTTAGCATTGTACATCGCATATGTTATTTATCTTTATGGTTTGATAGATAACATGTGTTTTTTATTAATCATTACATAAATACTTTCATGAGGTATATTGATATTGATTCAGGACACACACATAACATTACATGATGAAATGTATCAATCCCTTCCCGGATAGCAAGATTATGTGGGGGCATCTCATATACATTCAATACAAGTGTTTTTATTTCATTATAGTTACTTTCTACTTTCATTTGATTACATATATTATGTACATGTTATCTTTTGAGCTAATAAGGCTAATACATGTATTTGTTTTAGTACTTGACATACCTTACTTTGTGTGCTTCTTTACTACTTTCTATGATGCCTTTATCAATGATTTGTATACATGTTTTCTACTTGTTTGTGTTACTACTTGTCCGCTTCATTGTATGTATCCTAAGTTCCTTGACTGTCTTGTAATGATGTGGGTGTCCTATGTTTGTGGTTCTATGCCTTTCTTATGTGACATTGCTTCTCTTATATGTGTCCTAAGTGCCATGATTATCTTATGACATAGTGGGTGTCCCATATTTGTGTCTTTATGCCTTGATGTGACTATTTTCTATGTAATATTGCTTCTTTTTTCTCACATAACTATTGTTATGTCTCTATGCTTATTTTATTACATGTGAGTTGTTGTTATACTACCTTGCTATTATTATTGTTGTTATTGTTCCCTTATTTTTGTGTTTCATGGTCTCCATAATGTGCATCCCCTTTTCAGAATGGGATCCTACCGATGGCCACCACTACAACCTTCTATGTGTTCATATGTAAATTATTAGAATTCTTAGATAAGGATACACATATTTTATTTTTATGTGCATGCTCAAATGCATTATCACATGCACCTGGGGCATTCATCAGAAATATTCTATACCTATATAAAGATTTATGGGTTTAGGTACATGTTTTCATAGAGCACAAGTCCTAAAAATATCTCTAAATACAAAAATTGGTGAAAAAATCAATAGGTTCAAAAACATATAGTACAATCAAGACTGTATGGACATTCCTAACTCTCTCATACATTTTTTCCCTGAGGAAAATTACACTAGATTTTTCTATAATTTCATAAGATACAAAATTTTGACATAATTTCATACTCAATTGACATGATTCATAGTAGTTTACTGTGGGGTGTGAATATCACACTTCTAGTTCGGTGCTCGATTTCAATCACGGGATTTTGAGGGCATGGGTCTCCTTTTTTATCATCATCTTAACATATTACACACTCTTACTCGGTTGCGTGACACAAAGGGAGGGCATGGGGGTAGCCATACTCTTTTATACTTTATTTATATATACAAATTTGGGCCTAGATCCATTTGCAATGGCATGGTTTGTGGGGTTTTGGGAGTTATCAAAGTGGATACATTATTCATTGACATTCCTTCCCATCCTATTACAGGGGAAAATATCTCGGGTTACTAAAAATTTAACACATTGTCTTCTTCCTTCATAGGGTACTTCGATATTGTTGTCTAAAATAACACCCCATGTTATTTTGAACAACTCATCCAAGTTTCAAACTTAGGCATCTCCAGATTGAAGACCCATAGAATAGAGTTGAGGATTCAATGTTTCATAGAAGACTGGTCAAATGTTAATGTTACATGGACTTGGAAAATATGGAATTCCACAAATTCAGAAATTTCCACACAACAAGCATGTGGTCCACCCATAAGAAGTTGTGATGTAAGGAAAAAGTGTCACGGGACATTGTATAACAAAAGAAAATAAGTTTGAATGTGGTTAAGGTTAAAATCCATGAAACAAAGAACTAATTGTTACACAAACATCAAGGGCATAGTATTTTATAGAGTTGAAAAAGTGACGAGGATTTCATAAAGACCGCATAAGAACAAAACAAAAAGGGAAAATATATGGAGAGTTGCAAAGGAAAATAAATGGATCACTATGACATGTAGAGGAGATAGGTTAAATGTAGAATACATAAAAATCCATAACAAAGGAACATTATCATAGGTGGAAAAATTTGTGATGTAGGGAAGAAGAACTCCACGACATAAGTAGGAGCACTAAATGGCTAAGTGCGAGAAGATTTGAAAAGGTAATGGATGTGAGAAGTTCTTTGAATGAAAGAGGCAAGTCATGGATCGAGAAAAATCATCTAAAGTATGTGGGGTGTGACAAAATCATGTTTGTTTTGAACCAGACACTCAACTACTCCACCAACCTAAATTTCATTTTAGCGACATCCTCCTCCTACACCTGGTGATATGAAGTTATGTGCTTTGGGTGATGTCGATGCCCATACTTGACCTGTGATTGGTCCTTGGTGGTGGCGGGTGGTTGATTTCATTGATCATTGGATGTGATCGATCTCTTCTCCTTTCTCTTTAAAATTATATAAATGTAAGTGTTTTGGCACAAAATAGAGGTTCTTTTATGCTGAAATCACAACTCCTCCTTATGAGCTTATAAAAATATTTCTCACAGCCTCTGTAACTCACATCTGGAGATTTCTTGCCTCAACTATGTGCCTATAAATGGTTAAGTTTGGATATTAATGCAAGTGTGAATTTGTTTCTTTGAATGCTTCACATTTAATGTAAACATATTCATCCTCATTCACACCATCATTATTTTCCATTTTTATTTCTTTCCAATCTATGTGCATCTCTTAAATTTTCACTTATATGTCTTTTAGAGCAGAATAAACCCATTTTCCAGTTTTGTGAATCACCTCCTTTTTATTTTACTTCTTTCTCTCTATCACCTTGTCTCCTTGGAGTTTCTTAGCTTAGGTTTTGATAGTGTTAGAGTAGAAGTTGGATAGAGTAGTTGTAACAAACTGGGGTGAGAGAAACCAACCCTTTCACTTGAGGTTTGATCTTGATTTCCCCCACATTTTTGAGAGCATTCATGTTTTCAATATAATGTTAAATTCCGACGCAAGAGGGGTGTGAATTTCAGCAACAATAATTTTTGCACACCTGGTGGGACCAATTTGACGAGGTTTAGACCATTTCCACTAATATCGCTATGTATCTTAACAAATTCTAACCTTTGGAGGCATCTTTCTACACATCTAGTGACTCTTACATCTATATCTCCTTTTTGAGACAGTCACTTTCCTTTCTTTCATTAGAAGAATACAAGTAAGGCACAATGTATTAAGAGGTGAACCTTTTGAGTACTTACAACTCTCACCAAGAAGAAGAAGTAAGGGAAGAAGAGAAAGATCATTATATATATCTATTTTACCTTTAACTAGAAGTCTTTCCACCCCTCTTGGTAAATCCTCCTCTTTCTCTAGAAAAATTTAAGGTTTATTCCCTTCATGGCACATCAAAGAAATCTACCCTTTGTAAGTTTTAATGGTGGTAGTCCCTTGGCTCTAAATGCCCAAAATGATATAGTGTCTGCTCTGAAAAGTATTCCTTTCTTCATTGGTGAAAACCTTTCAACCCCTTTAGATCATATCCATGATGTTATAAATGTGTTCCCAAATCATCTCCTTACTAAGATGATGTTACAATTAGGCTTCTTATTTCTTCACTAAAAGAAAAAACACTTCAATGGTATAAGATCTTGAGACCTGATTCCATTCACACATGGGATGAGCTTGGGACAACACTTTGTCAACAGTTTGATGAAAAAGAAAACAAAATATCCCTATTAGAACAACTAAAAACCATCAAGAGGGCTCCCAATGAACTCATGGCAGATTTCACTTTCAAATTTTAGAAAACATGGGACAAAATTATAATTCTTTTGAGACCAACTCCACAAGGTGCTTTCTATATTTCTTAAGAGCTTTGAATTATGATATAGTTGTAATGATACAATCTATGAGTGTTATCGAATTACTTGATACATATCCAATAGCCATTGGGGCTAAAATTGTTTTATATAAGCTATAAATATAGCCCTTAGATTGCCCATGCCCTTACTTCCCGAATTGCCTCAAATACCAACCTTATTTTACTCCCATTCCTAAGCCAAATGCCCCATATTTTTCCTTCACTTCCCATCCTTCCCCAAAATCGATTGATGATGACAACCTTAGAGCCTTGGTTAAGAACTTGTCTAATGAAATTGTCTATCTCGACAAGCTCAATCTTATAGAAGTTACCAAAGTTTAGCCAAGGGAAATCTTTAGGACAAACTTTTAACCAAGGTCATCAGCCATAAAGAACCTAATATTTAAATAAGAGATATGGCCAAAATCATCAAATTGATAGATTACAAGGACAAAAATGCATCTATCTCTTTAAGTAGTTATTCTGCACAATGCTTTCTACTCGCCAACACAAACAAAGTACTTGTCCTAGTGCAAAATAATATAATTCAATAAGTCAAATGGTGTTTTCCAAGCATTCAACCACATAACCAAAATATTTGTACAAATGGTGTGTAATTCTAAACCGTCATGGTGCAAAATTACTTCAATTAAAAATAATTTGTGATGGAAATGGTGGGTACTAGTGTGGAAGCATAAGAGGTTTCCCCCAAACCTAACTTCATATTTTTTTGGGTTTGATGAATTTTGTGTAATTAACTAAGCCACAAATAACTTGATCATGCCGTAACTCCATGTGGAAAATCATACAAGGTTAAAGAGGAGACAAATTGAAATGGATACTCCATACTCTTCTTTTTTAAATTCCCCATTTTAAAGACAAACAATCTAAAAACTTAGGTAGAAATGTAGATTCATCTAGTAACTCTGCGCTTAAGGAATAAATTCTACAAAATATGTAAAACCTACAAAACACTACGGACCCATGGGCAAAGGAACTACACCAACCAAAGAGCTTTTTGTAGATGGAGAAAATAAGAAAGGAGAATGTTGTACCTTTGATGCACAAATCTACGGGTATCCACTTTAGCATTATTGAGAAAATGAAGAAAATAAATCTGAATGTGATGATGTGGGATGCCTTATCCATCTCATCTTAGTGGGATCTTCTACAAGAGGCTTTGAAGTACCTTCCCAAATATGAACCAACTATACATAAAACACATTCCACGGTAAAAATGTGTCAACCAAAGGAGGAATAAGTAAACAAGGCTAAGAATCCCCACATTTTTACATGAGCAAATCACCTAGTGTATGATTACATGATTTTTTGGAAATTGGTAAAAGTTGAGGGTTTTGAAAGGACCCACATCCTTGTACAACAAGCCCTCAAGGCTGAATAAAACATTTAAGCATTACAAAGAGGAAATCCCCATCATCAAAAGGGGGAAAAAGAAGGAGAAAATAAGAACCCATGAGAAGAACACAAAAAATGAAGCACCCAAAGCTCTAACTGCAACTAGATTACCTAGAAGAATCCCTTACATGGGATCTTAAATGCATGATAAAGGAATCCTTTTTGTGTTTAATGACTTTCCATTCGTCACTCCTATTAAGATCTGTATTTTCATCTGAGTGAGTTGGAAGTCAAAACTTTGAGGAAGCTAAGACTCCATCAATGGATTTCTCTGTAGTGGAACTAGTTTTAGTGCATTTAGTAACTGCATTTGGAATTAGCATCAATGCCTAATCCACCATAAAACTCTAATAACACCCATTGAAGGGTCAGTCGATGGGATTGGATTGGAAACCTTGTCTTCACCGACTGGCCAGGTGTATCAAGTAGTAGAGTCGATTCCTCCTCAATAACTAAAAGATGTTGGTGGGAATCCTTCCACTAAGAGACCTTTTCGTTTTTAGATTTATGCTTGACCATGTGACAAGCAACATCCAAATGCCCAATGTTAAAAAAATTCTACATATAAAGGGTAATCCTTCATAATTGAGTGGTTGTGACCAAACCCTATCACACACTTTGAGATCAATAGAAGCAGGTAGATCAATCAAAGTATCTAGATCCACTAATATCCACATGTAGGTAGTATGTGTGAAGGTATCCGTATTGGAATCAATGGATAGAAAGTACCCAAAGCATCACCAATAACAATTAAACTATCATTTTCCCAAAACTGTAATGACAGATGGGGTAAATGGATCTAGACCAACTTAACATTAAAAGATACTGTGAGAGGATTGAAATTTAGGAATCATGGTTTCATTAGTAAATGATGATTCTGTAGTTCCCATAGCTTAGAAAGAACAATATCTCTAGCATCATCGAAGCTAAAAGTTATGATAAGAAAACCCCTTGCACAGGGGTAAATATCAATCCTACTGGGAATGAGAGAGCGCTAATTTGATGAGATCCACAAATGTAGAAGTGGAAGAGACACGGCCATTGGCAATTGAAATAACAGATCAAACCATTAGAGGAAACAAATTCCTCAACCTCCAAAACTGAATCCCTAAGGGAGACCATGGGTGCAATTTTAGTAGCGAGAAAAGATCCTAGAAATCGAAGTTGCATCATAGGTTTACTCCCCTCAGATGGTAAAAATTTGTTGCCCTTACCATCATAATGGAAGACTAGGCCCATGCTGCCATTAGTGAAGCTAGGAGAAAATCCTGGTTGAAGAGGAGGCAAATGGGGAGGTCCACCACTAGCAATAGGAGTAGAACCACTGTCACCCACACCGGACCCCCTAGAACTGCCCACACAACCACCATTCATGCCGCTGCACTCTGAAACCATGACATCACAATGTTAGGGTTTACAGTGAAACACTTTAGGGGAGAAATACTAGAAGGAGACATTGAAAATACTGCTATAGACATGATATTATTCTCTTATAATTGCATGGTTGACTCGAGGTAATAGCACCTTTATAATGCCCAAGAAGATTATTGATATTTTAGGAATTGAGTACAATCTATTTTCTAAAGGTGTCTTGTAACTTGATGGCTCAATTGTTAACATTTTAGGAGTGATCAAAAATCTTGAGTTAACCCTCCATGTTTGTCCAAGCTTGACCATAACTCAAGATATCTCAGTTATTGACTTGCCTCCTTTGTTTTCCATTTTTCTATCAAGAGATTTTACAACTAAGGTGGGTGGATATTTGTCTTCTGATTGGTCTCATATGCTCCTAAGAACTAGATATGGTATAAGATTTACCATCAAATATGAGCCAATATATTCTTATCATGTTATGTTTTATGACCCTACTCCTCTCTAATCCAATCATATGGTACATGAAGATCAAGATGATGAATCAATATCAATACAAAAATTTACTCCTCTTAACTCAATACTTGATACCTTGTTAGATGAATGGGCTAAGGAACATTATGAGTTTGATCCATATGACACAACTGTGGAGACTGGCCTAGGAACCTACTGCATATATGAAGAAGAATTTATAGCCCCCATGCCACAAAAAGAAGATAACGATGCTTCGGATTATGGAATATGTTATTTGATGGTTATAGAAATAAAAATAGAGTTGGGGAAGGTTTATTTCTTATTTCTCCAATTGAAAAGAAATTCTTCTTTGCTCATAGGTTGTAGTTCACATGTTTTAACAATGTGGCAGAGTATGAGGCATTGATCCATGGTTGTTTTCTAACGAGAGAAAATGAAGATTAAGTAGATGTTTGAAGATATTAAATAGGTTATTCCAAAGTTAGAGTAAGGTGTGGGGCTAAGAATAAGCTTTTAAAAGATTATAGACATAGAGTTTGGGACCTCTTGGAAAATTTTGATGTTGTTAACTTGCAAGTAGTGCCAAGGAAGTTGAACAAAGAAGTAAATCAGATGGTGGCCATTAAATCACAATTTTCACTAGCAAAAAATATCATCCAAGGTAATGAACAACATTTTAGGATGGTTTTTAGGCTAATAAAGTTAGTTGGAAAATATTTGATAATGATGAACAAATTATCCAGTTAATCTAAAATGAAGCTCATTTTTTCACAAAATTGAAATATAATTTGAAAGATGGTTATGGTGAGTAGATCGTTTAAGCGAGGAAAAATAAATTTCCTAAAGGTTTGTCCACTCTTAAAGAAATCTTTAGTCTTAATGATGAATTCAAAGGAGAAAGAAATAATATAACAACAAAAAAGAGGACTACCAATCAGTCACTTTTGTACAAGACAAGGAGTTACTACTTGGAAATGTATGTGATGAATTATGGAAGCAAGCTTTTATGTCCTTATACCATAAATTTAATGATGTCTTCTCATGTAGTTATGAAGATATTAAGGGTTTTGACCCCAATAATGTTCAACACACCATCTTGGCCCATCTCCGGAGCCACAATATTAGAAAATTCAATTGTCAGGAGGATGACACCCCAAGTAATCTTCTCACCTATGCGCGCTTCTTCAATAATTCCTTGATAATGAAGGAGGAAATGTTGTACGTAGTTTTGTTTTCCATATTTTGCATGATGTGGAACTACCTTTTGTTCACTTGGGTATAGCTATCTCGATGTGCCTAACTTGCAACTAACCATGCATGTGATAAATCTTACTGTTGGGTCATTAATTTTCACTATGTCCATTGCACGAACTCCTCGGTGGTAGTTGAAAGCAACGACAGTAGCCTCCACTCCGACATTGTCCTCTAAGTATGGATTTATCTCTAGGCCTAAGATGCACAACTCGGTGACTCTCCCGATCAATGTGCGATGATGTGCATCCTTCTACATGCAAAGTAGAAGTAGTCCTCATGGATGCACGATAACAACCATCGATATAAGCGCTTAGGCTTGACAAAGTAAGGCACCTCATTAAGTTGTAGGACCCCTGCACTCTCTAGGTCCTTTTGTATTTCCATCATAGACTAATTTTCCATCTAGGGTCCTCTCATTCATATTTTTATTACCTCCTTCTCTATTTCATGCTCATTGGCCTCTTATTGATGGTTTAAGTCATTAATCTTACTCTTGGTCAAGTGTGATTCCCATGGATGACCAATAATAACCTCCATTGGGTACTGCATTTTAGAGAACCATTCTTTAGGCATGTCTTCTATCAGAGGATTCTCTTTTCCTTTTCCTTTTCCCTTCAATGATACAGTTGGTGCCTTCTTTGGTTCCATTTCAACTACAAATTATGCTTATGTGATGTGATCCCTAGGTGTCAAATTAATTTCTTCATTCCTGTACGTTGAACATTCTCACCTTATCTTAACCTTTCACACCCTTGATTTTCCTCTTGCTTTGGTTCTCTCTTCAAACCATCATGCCCTAGTTGAGCTCTCATGACTACATGCCCTAGTTTGCAAAACTAGTGTTGTAATGCAAAACCTAGCTTACCGACTTCCCACGCCTTCTCCTTATGCTCACACTTCCTCCGAAGGAGCCCCAACTCAGTCATGTTGTAACCACCCTCGTTCGTCTAAATTCTCCTTCGTACATGCTTCTCACACTTAGTCGTTATTAATCACTCTCTAATAGCTCAAATCTCTTCAATATGCAAGATAAAAGTGAACTCAACCGTGACCCTTTTATAGATTTCTAAACTTTTTCCGCATTAATTACTCCTCACCTACCATTGATTTAAAGCACTAAATGTGATTTTTAATTTTTCCATGCCTTTTCCTACTTTCATCTGCGTGCGATAATCGTAACCTTTTGGTGCACCACTACTTTCTAGGCTATAAACATATTTGCACATACTTTATCGCTTTCAGCAACCCATCTTATTTTGCACCACATACCAAGTAGTCCATCCTTCTGCTGCCTCTCCTCGCGTTACACTACACAAATATTTTTCTTGCGTGGTTTTTAATTATAAGAAATTCCTCTTCAAGAACCACCATCCTAAGCACTAGTAACACATGTACCACCTTACTTCTTCTATTGATCGTAACTAACTCCTATCCATAAAGTACCCCGATGTTGAATTTCTCGTGCGAGCCTCTCGAACCAACTCTAAGGCAAGTACCAACATTCAATACCTCCTGTTCATATAGTTATACTTGTTTCCACTCTACAATAAAGGTATGCACGGTCCTCTACGCATCAACTCAATAGATAGTAATCAGCTTCAACATGTGAACACGCTTATAACAAGAAAACAAACAAAGTAAAAATAAAACGTGAAAGGAAATATAATCGAATGACAATATTGCCCTATTACAAACACATATAAGATTATTTATAGTAGGGATTCAACCTACTCCGATTAAATTAATCGAGAAACATGGTGCCATTCAATGCCTGCAATTGACATGCGCTTGAGTCAAGTATTTTGGTCACTATAAAGGGTCCCAACCAGTGGACCTTCAACTTCTCTGGGTGGTGCACAAACTTAGAGTCATAGAAAAGTACCATCTTACCAACTAGAAAATAATTTTTCTTGATGTGCATGTCATGCCAATATTTCTATTATGCCTTTTCAGTCTTTTGGCTCCAACACACAATTACACAATGCTCATCTAATTGCATCAATTTATCAATGCGTTCTTCCACAAATTTTTCATCATCCAGTTCTCTTGCATGTGCAATACGTAGGATGATAACATGAACTCCACAGGTAAAAATACCTCTGTTTCAAACACCAATTGAAAGGGTGTGGCCTTATTTAACCATTTATAGGTCGCTCTACATGTCCAAAGAACAAATGATACCTTTTCATCCTAATCCTTTCTTCCAACATCACATATCTTCATGAGTGTTTTTCCTAAGATCTTGTTGAAAGCTTCAATGGTGCTATTCACTTGAGGGTGATAAGGGGTAGTCTTATGGTGTGCCACCATAAAATTTGCTAGAAAAATTATGATTGTCTCATTCAAGAAATGAGTTCCTCTATCACTTATCAAGCTTAAAGGGCATTCATACTGCTTGATAATTTTCTCCCAAAAGAAACTTCTTATTGTAGAATTGTGTAATCTTTTATAAGACCAACCTCTTTCCACCTTGTTAAATAGTTACTATAAGTGATAATGTAGTATGCCCCTGTCCTACGCATAGGTGGTGCAATAGGTCCTACAAAATCAACAACCCACTTCTCAAAAGGTTTTGTGATTTCTATATTCCGCAAAGACATTTCATCTCTATGTCCGGGCTTGCCAATTATCTCGACAAGTGATAACATGCTTTGAAAAAAGCTTTAGTATCCTTGTACAATGTTTCCCACCATAAGCAAGTGAGAAGGATCTTGTGTGTAGTCTCATTTGTTACATAATGTCCTCCTATAATTTTCCCATGAGCTTCCTCCATGATAGCCTCATGCTCATGCTCCGAACACACCTACGTAAGACCTCGTCATTGCCCATTTTATATAAATAACCTCCAATAAGATGATATAAAACTTATCGTATAACCAATTGCTTCTTTTCCAATGTTGTCATCCCCTCTAGCACAAAGCCACTACACAAAAATATTGCAATATCCTCTAAATTAGTGGTTGTGATTCAACTAGAAAAATTGTGCATCAGGTATAGTATCTTCAATACTCTGCGCATCCTCTCTAGAATTGATTCTTGATAAATGATTAGGTCCCATATTCCTCTTTCTTGGATTAATACAATAGTAAAATCAAATGCCTGAAAAATAAGTATCCACTAGAAGATGCGCCTTTACAAAATAGGTTTGTTGACCAAGTACTTCAATGCCATATAATCTATGTAAAAGATGAATGGGGTGGCCAATAAGTATTGTAAAAACTTGTGAAGCACGTAGATCATAGAAAATGCCTCACACTTTGTTGTAGTATAAATTTTCTCTCTGGTTTCAACTTTCTCGCTCACAAAACATATGAGATGATCCACATTAGCCTCTCTTGGTTACGTCAAGATTGCTCCAATATCCATACTAGAGCCATCAACATGGACATGGAAAGGTTTTTTCCATGAAGGGAAGCACAATATTTATGTGGTAGTAAGATTATCCTTTAATGTTTCAAACACCTTCACATTTGCACATCACCCCAATAAAATTTTCCTTTGGCCTTAAGTAGTTCCTCCAAGGGCGTAACAATTTTTGTATATCCTTTTATAAAATTTCTATATCAACCAATATGCCCCAAGAAACCACACACTTTGCTTTTATTGGTAGGTTCCTCTAATCCCAAAATCATTGCAATCTTAGCTGGATCCACTAATAATCCATCCTTACAAATAATGTTCCCAAGAAAATTTCCAAAGGGTGTAGCAAAGATACACTTCTTAATGTTGAGAGAGATTCTTAACTACCTACATCTTTTAAACATGAGCCTTAGATTATCATAGTGATATTTTACTAACCCATAGACAATCCAATCATCTAGATAAATTTGCAAGAACTTATGGATGAATTCCTAAAATGCTTGCAAGAATATGCACGAGAATATTGCTAGAACATTCTTTAATCCAAAAGGCATCACATTGTATGCAAAACTCCCCCATTTGGTGGTGAAGGTGGTCTTATCTTGATCCTCACGTGTAATGTGCACTTGGTGATACCTTGAAAATCCATCAGTAAATGAATAAATTTTGTGCCCTACAACTCCCTCAAGGATTTCCTTGGTGAATGGTGTAGGAAAAGGATCTATAACATATGAGGCATTGAGTTCCCTGTAATTTACACATATCTTGATCTACCCATCCTTCTTGATACCAATCACCATAGGGCTAACCCACTCAAATTCCTCATTTGGTTCAATGATCCCATACTTAAGCATCTTGTCTATTTCTTCTTTCACCTTCATATGCAGGTTTGGGTTCATCATGTAAGGTCACTTCCGAAAAAGTCACACCTTCTTTGCTACACCCTTAATCTACTTGCTCTGTAATGGGATATGATTAGCTAATATGTGGCTAGCATAATCTCTCCTTGGTCTTGTCACATCTTTCTATGCTTTCATATTATAGTAGGGTCGGCATATGGACTAACCATTGCCTAAGTAGGATATATATAGAAGGTAGGGGTAGTACTTGAGGATCATCTTGAGCATTATAATCTTATTGTAAGGTTTTAGAGGTTTCCCCCTCAAAGTGGTTGAGTGATATAAGATATTCTATTTTGTTCTATTTTGTTGTTCATTGATCATTTTGGTATTATCTGTGATATGTTATTGAAAATATCTAAGAAGGTTCATTACAAGTGGTATCATAGCTTTGATCTGGAAAGCTTCTCTGTGGTGTTTTTTTCTAGTCTACCAACAACTGGCGGTAGGAAAAATTAGTTGTGATTTTGAATTTTTTCGTCACCGTGGTATTGCTTGGATTTTTTTGTAAAAATGAAGTGTTAAAAGATATTAAAGATAACAAAAAGTTCATAAATTTTTGAGCCTTTCAAAAGTTAGTGGTTTCATCTTGTCGTCAGGATCACAATGCTACCATCCACCATAACCTTTTTTCCACCATTTCACTATTTTTATTGTCACTACCACTAGTCTTCTTTTCAAAAGACCTTTATTTGCATACCCACAAGAGACCCTATTTTTTCCATCCGAACCCTAAAACCTATACCCATAACCCTAAACCCTAAACCCTAAACCTTAAACCATAAACCATAAACCCTGAGCCCTATACCCTAATCAATGGCATGATGCTCAACTCGTGGTAGTAGTAAAGGATCTAACATGCCAAACAAGACACTAGGTAAGGAAGAGGTAGAGTAGGAGTTTGATTTATTTGCTACAGTAGTTGAAATCTAGGAAGATGTTCAAGATAAGATGAAGAAATATTATTTGCACCAAGCTACAACCGATTTTCATGAAAACATGACACAAATATATGCCCAAATCACCTCTCTTGTTGCATCAGTTTCCAATATAGGAAATACTGGATTGTCTAACAACCCTCCATCATATACACCACCACCAACAGGTCCTAATGGAGGATTACATAACATGCTACCAAAGGTGGAGATACAAAAATTTGATGGGAAGGATCCAGTCACTTGGATCAACCAAATGGATTTTTTTATCTACACCAAACCCCCTGAGTACTGAGAAGGTGATTGTAGCATCCTTATACCTAGAATCGAGTAATTCATTTTGTATCTACTGGTTGAGCACACAAAAATAAAAAAGGGACTCAATATCTCTTGGTTAACATTCATGAATGATATTCGGTTACACTATAGCAATAATGTCCTTTGTAGACATAAAATCACACACTTTGGGTAATTATCTAGTCCTAATTACAATAACTATTCATGTGATTCCTAAGTAAGAAAAATACTAATTAACCCATGTCTCTGGCCACATTTCTTTGCTTTTTGTTTCCACTTTTGGTCTTACACCTTTATTTTCTATCTTTCTTTTTACATTCCAACTTTTATCATCCTAGATACCAACACCCAACCAGGATGTCGGCGCCAGTGCCCTCGTCCCTTATGGATGCCCCTGTCCCCAGGGTTCATTTTAAGACACCCCTATAAAATTGAAGGTGGAAAATACCTGGCGAATATCCCCGTAACCAGTTTCGGTGAAAGGTGAATTTGACAGTATTCAAAAATAAAATTTTCACCTGGTTTTTCATGGCTCCATCAGTGACGTGCGACAACACTAGATCGCAATGACGCGCGTCACTGGCGCTGACACTAGTTTGTAATGTCGCGCGACATTGGCGCGACACTAGTTTGTAATGACGCGCGACATTGGCGCGACACTAGTTCGTATTGACGCGCTAAATTGTCACCCCGCCGGCGTCAGTGTCTGTTAATGACGCGCGACACTGCCTCCTACTGTCACGCGTCACTAGCCCCTGATGACGCACGTCATTTGCTCCTCCTACCGACGCGCGTCCATCTGTTTCCTATTGACGCAGCGTGTCGACTTACGCATCGCTGTCGCGTCGGCTATGACCTTTGGCGCGACGACAAGCTTCTATTGACGCGCGACACTGTAACCTAATGACGTGCGTCACTGAACCTGTTGACGCGCGTCAGAGGTAATAGCTGACGCGCGACAATAGGAGGAAGTGACGCGCGTCAGTAGGGGACAGTGTCGCGCGTCACTAGGTGCCAGTGTCGCGCGTCAAATGTCCTAGATGACGCGCGACAAAAGTTAGAGCTGACGCGCGTCAATAGGAAACAGTGACGCGCGTCAGTAGGAGCAAATGACGCGCGTCATCAGGGGCCAGTGACGCCCTATTTAGCTTATAAATACCCTTGTGCCGCTCATTTTCTCATTTTCGTTTTCCCGTTCTTGAATTTTTGTAGGTCTAAATCATCGTCAAAGATGCAATTACAGCTACAATGTCGACTTCACATGCTTCCCAATTGCAAGTTCAGCAAGAAGATCAAGAGAATCCAACTCAATCGATTTCAAAGATCAACTACAGGAATCACTTATGCCCTCACATCCATACGGCTTTAAAGATGTCTTCAGAATATCAAGCTTTGATGGAAGAGTGTGGATTTACAGGGCTCGTGAATATGCCCCATTTCGAAACAGATCCGGATATTTTGAATTACCTTCTGTCATGCTACAATTCAGAGGACGGTATTTTTTATGTGACTCTGAACGATGGCCAAATGTTCCAATTCACTATTGAAGCAAATGACATACATCGGTTTACGGGCCTTCCTTTCAGAAATTTACCAATTGTTACAACCAAGGCAACACTACTGGAAGAAGACAAGAAATTTCTCGAATCAACGTACGGTTTCCATGTTGATTGTAAGTATAATTCGTTTTAATTCATATTTTTTATTGTTTTTTATTCTGATACAATTTGTTATAAATTTATAGTAATTATCGTTGTTTCGAATTTGCAGCCCATGTCAATAAATCCAGGCGTGGTGTAGATACACAATCAATTGCACACCACTTTCTTCTTTGCACTTATTTCATTTTTCAAGCTAGAATTATTTTGCAGGTCACCAAACAGATATACCAAATTGGGCCATCGCATACATTTGTGCCACTATCTCAAAACGACAATTGATTGGTGCACATATCTATCCAAAAAAAATAAGAAGCGACATAATAAATTCAAAACTCTCGAGATAAACCTTTCATTTTTTCAACAAACTATCTCCTCGGCTTCTACTATGAGGCGCTTTTAAATTTAAAAGATAAAGAAATTCCTACTGCTCGATGAGGCTTTGAAGAAATTCTCAATTCCATTTGAAGAACAATAGGTATAAACTATTTAGTTTGTAATTGTATTTCATTTTCGACATTACAAGTGCAGTGATTATTAAAACTTAAATTTAAATGTTTTGCAGAGAAGATATTTTGAAGCCCTTCCCCCAAAAAGAAATTATCGAGAGGAAGAGGCCAACAACACGTGGAGGCTTGGGGGACTCCCAATCTGAAATGGAAGCTCACTCCTCTCCAAACCCTCAACAATTTGAACTCGTTAAACGCCAGAGAAGTAATACATTGTCATATATTATTTACAAATTCCAAAGTTGCATATTTATTTTTCAATTTAAATTTAAAAAAAAGAATTGACATTATTTAATATTGATGAATGCAGGGACTTTGGAACCTTCTTCCCAACTCACTCCATACAAATGCATGCATTCATATCTTCCGAACGACCCACCGAGTACAACTCCCTACAAGGCCACCCATAGCACCGAGAAAAACAACCCCTCGATAACAAGGTACAACTTTTCTATAGTACGTTTAATTTCGTAGTTTTGACTTTATGATTTGTTTTAATATTTTTCATTTTTTTCTTGTACTTTTAGCACATGTCGGTCATGATCAAACCCAAGCACCGATACCCACTCAACCATTAATTTTTAAAATGCCAACCAGAGGAACAATGAAAAAGAACATTGGTTAACGCATGCCTTTTGCTCCGGCCCTAGTGGGACACTAAACCTTGCCTCCTCGTTTGAATTCCAACTCTATCACTTGGTGGCTTGCCCGCAACTGGGCATATCATTTTGAACAATATAAATTTAGATGAAGATTATTTGGGCATTGATAGCAATGACCCAACTGGTTTTTTTGATACCCACGAGATGATTCAAGGCCAACGGGTATACTTCAAATTTCAATTTTAATATGCTTTACAATTTTGAATTACATTCGATTTAAATTTATTTATCTAAATCTTGATTAATTTTTTCAAAAGCAGGATCAGCCCACCCAAAGCGTAGAAACAAGGAGCAGATTGATCTTGGTGAAAGCCCCATTCTTCTCCAAGAGAAGATGTCTCGCATCGATTCGAGATAGTGAGCAGTTCCACGTTTTCCTTTGGAGAACTTAATTGGTAATGATTGTCAATCCCATATCAGTGAGTTTATTATTCCTCATATCTAATAGCTTATATAATGGGAGAAAAGGGCTAAAGTTCTTGTCAATGAAATTATTAGTCGTTATGAAAATTATTGGCAACGGGATAGTTTATACGCTGCAGTCTTAATCAACTGCGAAGATGGATTCCTTACTTACCCAAGTAAGAAGTGGGGGACATCACGTTTAACAACAACTATAAAGACGACATTTTAGATAAGGCACTAAAAAAATTGGAAAATATTAGTGCCGAGGCCCAGGCATATTTTAACAAATGGTCCAAGGACAAGGATTTGGTATCAATCGCAAATGCCAAAAGAGATAGAGCTGTTGTAACTACTATTACATTTAAACAATCATTTTTGTTATTTTGAAAATTTGAATTTACATTAATATTTTATATTGACATTACTTTTTTTGCGGTTGAAATATGAAAATTTGAAGAGTCGGGCGAAGGTTTTCCAAGTTCACTTGGAAACAAGAAAGAACAACTTATCATGACAAAAATTTGAAGCAAAATATTGTTTTGGTTAACAAACAAAACAATACACTAAAGTGGATAATTAAAGAGCATGGTCTCGACCTAACATATTATTTCAAAGAAAAAGCAGCTTCGATCCAAATTTCTTTGTCGCATGGAGATGCAACAAATCAAGAAGAAAGAATTATAAAAAATCTGGACAGTGCTGCAGAAGATCTTAGAAGTTTAGGGGTTATTTCTGGTGTTGGGGAAAGAGGTACATCCACAGTGGAAGCCATTGGGGAAGAGAGCAGAGTTGAATTGTATAAAGAAAAGAGGGTTTTGAAAATTAGAAACTTTTATTATTGAGGAAACTTTATATATTGAATTTGAAAACTTCTACTATTGAGTATCTACTATGGTATTTGAATTTAATAATATGGATTTATATAGTCTTTAATTTTAATTGCATTAGATGGTGATTATCATGAATTATATGTATGTTTCTTATTTACTTGCATTGTCATGAATTGTATGTGGACGTAGATGATGAATGATGATAACTGATAATTAATGATAGATGATGATGAAAGATGATGATCAATTTAATGTGTATAATGTAAAATGTAGTGCCTAAATATCTTGTGGGACTTTAATTATCTTGAAAATTATGTTTTTGGGAAAAAATAGCAACTAAGATTTGAAGCAGATCTTTAGGATTTCTCCTTAATAGACTTATGGTGTAGGAAAATTCTATTTTAAAGAGATTTACCTCTATATAAGTGCATAATCTCTCATTAGAGAGGTTGTTTGACATCCAAAATAGTCAAGACCATTTGTCAGAAAATAACGTTTTGCTGCAAACAATCAAGACCATTGTTTAAAAGATATGGTTTTGTTATCATGGATATTGTTTTGTGTAGAGTAGATTGACAAGTTGCTCTAAATAGTCAAGGTTATGGAATCTAGATTAACAAAAGTTGGAATAACCATGTGATTAACAGATAGGTCAAGCTCGATATAGAACTTTGAAGTTTAATGTAAAACATATAAGGTTGAAGAATCCTATCATTTTTAATATTTGATAAGGGTGAAGAATAATTGTGGATTAGAACCGGGAGGTTATAAGTTGGAATAATTTTGAGTGTGTAAGAAAATATTGAAGGTTGTAAACTAGATCATAGCAAACTATGTGTGTAGATTTTTATTAGATCATAAAGCAAACTATGTGTGTAGATTTTTATAAGTCTAAAAATAGATCTATTTCTTCATGGAGAAATCTGAAGAAGTGATGGATCTATGACAAAGCATGGAATTTTAGGAAGAGTGTCAGGACTTATATTTATAATAGTATAATGTATTGTTTAATAGTTTATCCCGCAGTTAAAAAAATATATCAAAGGATTTTCCACATATAAAAAATAAATTAAATATAATTCTAAGAAATCAAGAAAGAATCATCACTGGTAAGAAATTAAACATAATTGCAAATATCATAGGGTTTAGCTTACCTCTTGCGTATTAGATTGCTGTGAAATCATCAAGGGTAACGTGCTAGATCTTTTTTTTTCCTAACATTGTAGATAGAGGGGTGAGTTGCCTGACATTGTCAGTCCTGTGAAGTGGCAGCAACATCTTTAAATATATAGACCAACAATATCTTTAAATAAATGATAACTAGAGCTGAAAAAATGTAAAGTAACAAACAATAAGATGATGTTGAAGAAGATACCTATTTAAAATTGAAATCATCCCCTGTAATGTGCTAGATCTTTGTCTTAATAAAATTCAACACAAAAAATGGATTAGTAGATAGATGGGTGAGTTGCCTGACATTGTCGATCGGAGAAGTAATGTGACTTCCTCGGACGGATGTCAACCCACGTTTTCAAAAAGTAAAAATATTGTATTTAACTAAATGTAAATACATAGACATCTTTAATGATAAAAAGAGGAGAAAAAATGAATAGTAACAAACAATAAGATTAAGGGGAAAAAGATTCCTCCTTAAAGTTGAAATCATCACCGCTTACTTGGTAATGAGCTATATCGTGTTTCAAAAAACCCAACACGAGAAATGGATTAGTAGATAGATGCATGAATTGCTCGAAGTTTTTAGTATATACACTGTCACATCTTTAATGATAACCAGATTTGAATAAATGAATAGTAACAAACAATAAGATTAAGGGGAAAAAGATACCGCTTAAAGTTGAAATCATCATTGCCATTTGGTAATGAGCTAGATCTGTGTTTTAAAAAACCCAACACGAGTAATGGATTAGTAGATAGATGGGTGAATTGCGACATTTTTAGTATATAGACTGTAACATCTTTAGGAAAACCCATGGTTAACCAAAATATGAAATGTGTATAGGAGTGTCTTTTAGTGCTTCATGCCAAATTTAATTAGATTTTGAAATGAGTATTTAAACTTATTCAAGTTTTTATAAAACTCGATCGCTTAGAAATGCAGACTACCACCTTGTATAGGATTCACATCTTGAGATTCTCTCTTCAGGACTGCTTCTTGGAGTGGTTGAATTAAAATATCTTTTTTTTTTTCAAAATTTTAAGGTGGTGCATATGATCATAGCTCAATAAGGTCATTTACATATATCATGTTAGTTACAAGAATGAGGTTTGAAAGATACAATAAGGGTAAAGTGATCAAAATTGTTGTGTAACGGAAAATTGTTTTTACTTTCTTCTAATTATCATTGTTGAGTTGATGAAATACTTGGTTGACCATTGCAAGGAGTATCAAAGTATAAAATTCCTGCTACCACCTTGTTTTGTTTTCCTTTGCTGAAGATACAATGTTGAAGTGTATGTTTGAAGAATTTTTTTCTGGCTCCCCCATTTCTATGCCTTGAATTGATTAATCATGATCTTCTTGAAGTACAATTGATAAAATCAAGTGTCTCAAATATTGAAATTTTTTTACAGCTCAACATAAAGTTCTCTGTGTAAGGTTGGATCATCTTAAAAAGGTAACATTGTGTAAATTTTGTCAACAGTGCCCTTATTGGTACCTCATCTCAAACTCAGTCTTAGCATATATCATGAAGTTTCTTTTTGAACTTACCAAACAAGACCCTATATCATCATCAAGTACACACCAAACACTTGATAAATTTGAAGGCTTCATCTCAATTGGCTGCATTGCAAACATGAAGGGAATTTCCTCTAGAGCAAAAGAGGTGAAAACTTTGAATTCCATTAAATTTTGGATAAGAAATAAATTATTTGGTAGTCTCAGGCTTCCTCAATGGAACATCAATGGTCTTGACCGTCGCGCGCGTCAATGGAACGTCAATGGTCTTGACCGATGCGCGACACTCCCCGCTAATGACGCGCGTCACTTGCCCCTAATGACGCGCGTCACTGGCACCTAATGACGCGCGTCACTGGCACCTAATGCGCGTCATCACCTAATGACGCGCGTCACTTGCACCTAATGACGCACGCGTCACTGGCACCTAATGATGCGCGTCACTTGTACTAATGACGCGCATCACTGGTTTCTAGTGACGCGCGTCACTGGTTTCTAGTGACGCGCGTCACTGGATCCTAGTGACGCGCGTCACTGGATTCTATTGACGCGCGTCACTTTCTACTTTTGACACGCGTGCGCCGCTCCTATTGTCGCACATCGCTTAGACTATTGTCACGCGTCAGCTAGAACCTTTGACGCGCGTCAAGTGAAGCCATTGACGCCCAATTTAGCCTATAAATACCCTTGAACCGGTCATTTTCTCATTTTCACCTTCCAGCTCTAGATTTTTTGCAGGTCTCGATGCTTCCCAACTCCAAGTTCAGTAACAAAAATCAAGAGAATCCAATTCAATCGATTTCCAAGATCAACTACAAGAATCCCTTATGCCCTCACATCCATACTATTAATATGCCCCATTTCGAAACAGATCCGGATATTTTGAATTACTTTCTGTCATCCTACAATTCAGAGGATGGCATTTTTTATGTGACTCTGAATGATGGCGAATTTTTCAATTCAGGATCGAAGCAAATGACATCCATCGGTTTACAGGCCTTTCGTTCAAAAATTTACCAATTGTTACAACCAAGGCAACACTCGTGGAAGAAAAGAATTTTCTCGAATCAACGTTCGGTTTCCATGTTGATTGTAAGTATAATTCCTTTTAATCCATATTTTTTATTCTGATACAATTTGCTGTTATAAATTTATAGTAATTTTCATTGTTTCGCATTTGCAGCCCATGTCAATAAATAAAAGGCGTGGTGTCTAATATGTAACATTTCTGAGTACATGTAATTTTTGCAATGCTAGTGTCTAAGATGAGCTTTGTTACTTTGATTGACCTGATGAGTGCAGTGGAAAAGTTTAAACAAAAAAAAGATCTTAAGAAAACTGATGGAACCAAGAAGGGGAAGAATTCTGATCAATGTACTTTAATATTAACAGAGGGTGACTCAGCCAAGGCTCTTGCTGTAAGTGTTTGTGCCTTGAATCAGGGAAATGTGAATACTGAATTTATTAGTATTGTGACATGTTTCGACATCACTTTCCAATTTAATTTTTTGTTATTTTAGTTATCTTTATTCTATCAGGTGGCAGGAATATCTATTGTTGGTCAATATTATTATGGCGTGTTTCCTCTCGAGAGGTAAAAGTGCTCAATGTCGGGGAAGCTACCACTCACCAACAAATGGAGAATAAAGAGATAGTAAATATAAAAAAATCCTTGGTCTCTGAGGAAGATAAAATATATGACAACATTAAATCTTTAAGATATGGCCATCGATGATAATGACAAACCGAGGTACATGATCTTTGTATAGTGTTATTTAGTTTTACGCTTAATTCGACACATCCTTTCTAGTGAGATCCTTTGACTTGTCCTTTGTCTTTTAAAGGACCATGATGGATCCACATCAAAGGATTGCTGATCAATTTCATACACCATACCACGGCCATCTTTGCTTAAAATTCCTTCATTTGTTGTGGAATTTATCACTCCTATTATAAGTGTAATCGTTACCCCTGTATATTTTGTTGAGTGTATTGAGACTCTTTATATTTGTTTTTAAGCCTCAAGATGTTATTTATCTCCATGTCTAATTTTGGCACATGTTGATGTAGGCAACTCACAAAAATGGAAATGTGTTATCTTTTTACACAATTCCTGAGTATGAAGCTTGGAGAGAATCATTGAGTGGATTGATAACCTTTGGACCATATAGTACTACAAAGTAATGCTAGTTTGTTTTCTCTTTATATGTTTTCAAGTTCTAGTTTTGTTCACTTCTTGATTAGGTATCACTTGTTGGTTGGACCATACGGGGTTTTGGCACAAGTACTTCTAAAGAGGGCAAGGAGTATTTCATACAACTAGACAAGCACAAAAAGATAGAATCAGCTTATAGAATGGGAGAGAAGGGCTAAGGTTCTTATCAATGAGATTATTAGTCGTTATGAAAATTATTGGCAAGGATAGTTTGAGCAGCATGGCTGATCCAAATTTCTTTGTTGCATGGAGATTTCTTGTTTTGGGGAAGGAGGTACAGCCATAGTGGAAGAAGCCATTAGGGAAGAGTGCGAGTAGTAATTGGATAAAGAAAGAGAGGGTTTTGAAAACTAGAAACTTTTATTATTGAGGAAACTTTAAATATTGAATTTGAAAACTTCTACAATTGAGTATGTACTATGGTTTTTGAATTTAATTATATGGATTCATATACAATCTTTAATTTTAATTGCATTAGATGGTGATTATCATGAATTATATGTATGTTTCTTGTTTACTTGAGTTGTCATGAATTGTATGTGGACGTAGATGATGAATGATGATAATTGATAATTAATGATAGATGATGATGAAAGACGATGATCAATTTAATGTGGACGTAGATTTATCATCAAGCACAGTAATTCTTCTCCTCTAGACTTTTGAACTTGTTTTAAGATAATTATTCTCTACACTTGTAACGATATGATTAGAATGGATAGAATTGTAATGATATAATTATGAATTATTTTAAAAAACGAAGTAACAATCGATAAAATTATGTTGAAGAAGATACCTATTTAAAGTTGAAATCATCACCGGTAATGTGCTAGATCTTTGTCTTAAAAAAAATTCAACACAAAAAATGGATTAGTAGATAGATGGGTGAGTTGCCTGACATTGTCAGTCCCGAGAAGTAACAGCTTCCTCGGACGGATGTCAACCCACGTTTTCAAAAAGTAAAAATGTTGTATTTAACTAAATGTAAATACATACACCTGTCACATCTTTAATGATAACCAGAGCTGAAAAAATGAATAGTAACAAACAATAAAATTATGTTGAAGAAGATACCTATTTAAAATTGAAATCATCACCGGTAATGTGCTAGATCTTTGTCTTAAAAAAAATTCAACACAAAAAATGGATTAGTAGATAAGTGGGTGAGTTGCCTGACATTGTCAGTCCCGAGAAGTAACAGCTTCCTCGGACGGATGTCAACCCACATTTTCAAAAAGTAAAAATATTGTATTTAACTAAATGTAAATACATACACCTGTAACATCTTTAATGATAACCAGAGCTGAATAAATGAATAGTAACAAACAATAAGATTAAGGGGAAAAAGATACCTCCTTAAAGTTGAAATCATCATTGCCACTGGTAATGAGCTAGATATGTGTTTTAAAAAAACCCAACACGAGAAATGTATTAGCAGATAGATGGGTGAATTGCCTGACATTTTTAGTATATAGACTGTAACATCTTTAATGATAAAGATAAAAGATAGATAAAGAAGATACTGTTTAAAGTTGAAACAATCCATTATCAATAGCTTCTCAAAGTCGATGTTGTCTTCTCGTAGAATGTGACGAAGAGCCAATTACACTCTCAAGGTTGGGAATATTTGTACTTGTAGTTGTATTATTCACACCTCTTCTTTCGCAAAGGGAATTCCGGTCTGTGCAATTCTCTGTCAAGCGGAAAGGTTTCGATGGAGTATCGAGAAACATAACACCTCATGCAGCTTTCCAGATTTTTATCCAACCTGTTTCTCAGTTTTGATTTTATAAATGACAATGCACTGAAAACCCTTTCATCCTCCACAGACCCCAAAATCATTGTTTGGCATAACTCATATAATCTGAAGTACTCACTGATATCTTCTTGTAAAATAGAACTTTGATAGATTCCTCACCACAGCCTTGTAATAGCTCCACTTTCAGAAGGTTGATCTAAATTCTTATATTGGTTCCTCATTGTTGTTGCAAAATTTGTTGACTGAGACTTTAATAAATCGGCATTCAGTATACCTGTGATTTCCACACCCTTGAGCTCGGCGTCTTTGTAAATTGTTCCATTATTGTACCCATTGATTTATGGAAATGCTTCGACAAAGTCTACACGGCCACCTTAGTATTCCAAAATTAGGATTCATCACACCCATGGCTTCAGAATTTTATCTTTCTGAGTAAACGTTCCCTAATTTCTGATGACAAGGTTTTTGAAAATTTTTAAGCTTTATTCTTGTTTCAACTATAATAGACTCAAACAAATTACGTGTCACGGGAACATCTTCTCGTTCCGATCCTGTAATAGCTTGACATTTTTGCAAAATGTGCACAGGTATTTCCCTCCCATTAACAGTGATGCAGAGGTGATCGTGGATATTAAATCTCAAAAAGGTGTTAGGATTTTTAAGATCTAATAAATCTCTCCAATTTTCAAAAACAGGTGCATCAAAACTATCATTGGAATAGTACAATATATCAAGACTTTGACATACCATTTTCCTCATCCGTATAAAATCCACAATATAGATTAATCTGCCCTGTGCATGCTTCATCAGTGTATTGATCTCCTTTAACATTGGAAGAATACCAACCAATGTAAGCAATGTCTCCAAATCGATTAAACGGAACAACAAGTCCCTCCCTATCAACTTCATGGACGGTATTTGTGCATGAAACCAACAAATGAAGGATACTCCTCATGAACTCTGCATGCGGGTTCAGACAAAGAGATCCATCTAGTCTCCACATCCTTCAGAAGTTTTTTGCCATCTGTAATTCCAATTGTAAATTTTTTGAACTCGAGAAAACGCTTTGGGCTGCTTGACATATAGGCATGAAGTTCTCTTATAAGGTCTTCTAATTTAGCAACATTTTCGTGGTTGCTTACCATTTTATACGCTAAATTCATTCTGTGAGCCATACAGTGAATTGGTAGCATATATGGGGCCACTGTTGTTTGTAATCTAACACAGAGCCCTGTTCGGTGACCCTGCATGACAGATGCACCATCTGCTCCAACGCATACCAACTTCATAGCAATTTCATAATCAGTCATACCAGCAACATCTTTCAAATGAGAAACAACTATTTTATATAGGTTTTCGGCATTGTAGTTTTCAACCATTTTCATAACACCCAACAGATGAGGTGTCCTTATATGATTTTCTAAAGTATAGATGTGGATACATACCCATGCGGTGTTGTCGACTGCTGTCACTTCATCAATTGAAAGAGAGATAAAGTTTGCTTTTTTTACATTCTCTTTCAAATCTTCCTTCTCTATCATCGACAGGCATTTTGCCATTTCCCATCCACTACTCTCAGACCAATGAGACTGAGGTACATTCAGCATCCCGTTAAATTGATACAAAACTTTGAAATCGAGGAAATCTGAAATCGCTCTTCCTTTTTTAAGTATTTGAAAAAGAGTAGAGAATTGTATGAATTTTGCATGTAGATTTGTTTCTTTCATCTTACCAATATGCGATGTGATCGTTCCTCCCTTTTCCAACAGATGTCTGTGTTTTTTCTGCTCTGCCTCATATTCCAGCTGCGTATCTAACATGCATGCATTCTTTTTCAATTTTCCACCTGTGTTTTGATTTTCTGGCCATCTACCCCCGTTACAGTTAAATATTGTTTTCCACAATGTTTTTCTATAGTGTCCAGCTTCAGTTGCATTTTTTGTTGCTTTCCCAATTTCCACGTACATATTTTACATGTACATTCAGATGGGATTTCTTGAGAATTAGATGATTGTACGAGTTCAATAAAGGAAATTTATTTTGCCCAATCAAATTTGTATGTCCCGCCAATGGTCCACATATTCTTGTTCGTTTTTAATGCTTTACTTTTTTGAGTAGAATTTTAAGCAATATCACAATCACCTGGTTTCCTCTTTGTTGGACCGGAGTTTGATTTTGATTTACTGTCTTCCATTTTCTTTGAGTGTTTGTATCTGTGATATCTAGCTGCACACTCGGTTGCACCCCAACAGAACAATATCTTCAAGATCGGCATATTATCGTAGGTTTCATTTGTTTGACTTTGATCATGTAGTAGAATGCATGTCCACCTCAATAATTCCTTCCACACAGTCAGTATTCTGATTCTCTGTGGTGGCATCTATATGATTGGTATTTACAATATCTTTATCCACAGAGTTTCCAAAATACTTGAAGAGTGATTTCTAAGATTTCTTACTTACTTTTAGGTTATTCGTATTCTTTGAGCTGGCACCTTCCATTATTCTGAAAAGAGTCCTGCGTCAACAAAAGAACCAAGTAGTGACTCTGGCCCGGTCGAGGTCTTTTCGCGCATCCAGCATGCCTCGAGGTCGCACGTCAACACTGCCCAAGTCGCGTGTCAATACTTCCTCTGTCGCGCGTCACTTCTTTGCCCAAGTCGCGTCAACACTTCCTTGGTCGCGCGTCAGAACACCTTTTCGCGCGTCGGTCATAGCTCTTGTCGCGTCGATGCAACTGTCGCGCGTCAAGATCGGCTGACTCTGTCGCGCATCATTACACTCTTGTCGCACGTCAACAATCACAGGCTAACAGTAATATGAATCTCTGGTGCTCAAGGGTATGTGAGTTCAAATTTCACAGTATTGGTAATTTGGTAAGCTACTTGAGGTATACTACGCGGCGAATCACCTAGGTTTTTATAGGAGATGTTTTCAAATGAAGGTGAAGCCGACCCCCCAAAAAAAATATACTATATATTTTAGGTGAACAGGACACCGACCCACTCCGAATAATTCGCCTTTTCAAATTTTCCTAAAATGAAATTTTCGCCATATTACGAATATTCGCCGCTAAAATTATCCCTGTTGTCCCCTTTGTACTTCAATCAAAATTTTTGGGTCATTTCTAGCCATTTGAGCGTATTATCTTTTGGTAGTCAGCCTTTTCGTGGTTATTTACAAAATTCAAGCAAAGGAATCATATAAATATAAAGTTATGTGATTGTAATAAAAGACCAAACACTAAGAATTAGCTATCACCACCTAACGTTGCATCTAAAGGCTATTTAAGAGCATCGAACCATCCATTATAACATCCATTATAAGGACAAGGGCTAGTTTTCGCATACACTTCATAGAAGGGAATTTTATTCTATTCCATGCACACATCTATTAAATTTATTTACATCTAGCTTATTTTCTCACTATTCAAGTGTGACACGCACAAGAGCCACCTAGGGCATGATTCCACACACACACATAGAACTACATTGGGTCTGAGATGTAGTGCATCGCTTAGTTGTAAGTTCACCATTATGATAGCTGAGGATAGTCCAATCCCTCATTCTACATCTTTATTTTTTAGGATTTGATGTCTATTTGAGGGTTTTATACGTTTATACTTTATTGCAAGTTTCTAGTGAGCTCAAAAATCTCATTGTGAATTCATAGTGATAAAAGGATAATAAAAAAGAATAACTAGATACCCCTTAGAGGAAGTTTCTTGAGCTTTTCCATAGATCTAGGTGCCTTAAAACAGGCCTAGGGTTCCCGTGGGTGCCCCTGTCCCTCTCAGGCACCCTAGTCAAGCATGTTCTTCCAAATTTATATCAACTATATGCTAAACCATCCAAATTATCTTTTTGGGTGAATGAAGTGGAGTATTTAGGTCACATTGTGTCACATGAAGGGGTAAAAGTGGACCCTCAAAAGATCAAATCCATGATGGAATGGCCCATTCCAAAAACATTGAAATAGTTGTGAGGATTCTTGGGATTAATAGGTTACTATTAGAGGTTTTTCAAGCACTATGGGGGTATAACAGTACCTCTCACAACTCTCCTAAAGAAATATTCCTTCTAGTGGAATGATGCTGCTACTACAAATTTTGAACAACTCAAAGAGGCTATGTGTACTACCCCAGTCTTGGCTACTCCAAACTTTTTGAAGCCTTTTATTATGGAATGTGATGCATCTAGATATGGAATGGGTGTGGTGCTCATGTAAGAAGGACACCCCATTTCTTTTGAGAGTCGCCAACTCATAGGGAAGAACCTTCTCAAGCCCATCTATGAGAAGGAAAATGATGGTTATCCTCCATGCTGTAAAAAAATGGTGACCCTACCTACTAGGTAGGAACTTCAAGGTAAAAATTGACCATGATAGTCTCAAGTATTTCTTAGAACATAGGTTATCATTTGAGGAACAAAAAAATGGGTTACTAAAATGTTGGGATTTGACTTTGAAATAATTTACAAGAAGGGGAAGGAAAATGTTGTAGCAGATGCACTCTTGAGAAAGGATGAGCCCATTAAAGCACTACTTTGTGCCATGTCAATACTACATCCATATTAGATAGAAGAGGCTAGGACTGAATGGGAACATGATGCGAAACACAAGATCTCATTCATCTAGCTTATTCAAGATTCCAAAGTGTTAGACAAATTTGTATGGGATGGTGCTACTCTTTGGTATAAGGATTGGTTGTACTTGTGTAACAATTTAGTACTTAAGTATAAGATCATTCAAGAATTACACTCCTCTCCCATAGGTGGGCATTTTGGCTTCCTGAAGACATATCATCGGATCAAAAGGAATTATTTTGGGAATGCCTCAAGGGGGATGTACAAAAATTTGTGTCTGAATGTATGATATGTCAGCAATCTAATGGAAAAATAGTCAAGACACCTAGTTTTTATAGCCCCTGTCTATCCCAAGTTAGTGGTGGGAGGATGTTTCCATGGACTTCATCACAGGGCTTCCCAAGTCAGATGGTAAGAACATCATCATGGTGGTAGTGGACATGCTCACTAAGTATGATCACTTTTGTGCACTATCACAACCCTTTACAACTAGTACAGTGGCCTTGGCCTTCATGGACATAGTTCATAAAATCCATGGTACTCCTAAGTTCATTGTAAGTGATAAGAATTTGATATTTAATAGTAATTTTTAGACTGATTTATTTTCAGTTCTAGGTACTCAGCTAGCTCACAGTTCATCATATCAAACTCAATCAGATGGTCAAATAGAGGTAGTCAACAAATTCCTTGAGGGATATCTACATTGTTTTGTGTCTGATCAATAGGAAGCTAGGCTCAATGGCTACCCCTTACAGAATGGTGGTATAACACATCCTTTCATTCCTCTTCCAATATGTCACCATTTGTGGCTTTATATGGGTATGAACCACCCTCCATCATGTCCACTTTAAGGATGCATCCTAAGGTTAGGAAATGGAGGATCACATCTAATATCAACATGAAATCCCAGTGAGCCCTTAAGGAAAATTTGGCTCTCTCCCAAAATAGAATGAAACAACAAGCGAATCAATGTCTTTGAAGTGGAAGGCATTTTGAATCGGTGATTGGGTATTTGTAAGACTTCAACCATACAAGAAAATGTCATTGAAACAACAAAGGAAGGATAACAAGTTGGCTCCCAAGTATTATGGTCCTTATCAGGTCTTACACAAGATTGGCACTGTGGCATACAAATTGGACCTACCCCCTTCAACCAAAATACATCATTTTTTTCATGTCTCCTGCTTGAAGAAGGTCATTGGACAATAGGTACCCACCTAGACAAAATTACCAGAGTTGGATGATGAAGGGTGCATTATTCTTGAACCAAATTCAGTCCTTCAAATGTGTACAAAGAAGTTGCGTACTAAGATCCTCCAATAATATTTGATCAAGTGGAAGAACCTACCAAATGAGGATGCCACTTGGGAGGATGAAGAATTCATTTAGAAGCATCCAAGATTACTCAACGTTGAAGATAATTTTGGTTTCAAAGAGATGGACATGCTACAACCTTAATCTACTTACTCTGTAATGAGATATGATTAGCTAACATGTGGTTAGCATAATCTCTCATTGGTCTTGTCACATCTTTCTATGCTTTCATATTATAGTAGGGTCGACATATGGACTAACCATTTCCTAAGTAGGATATATATATATATATATATTCTCAAGTACTACCCTTACCTTATATATATATATATAAGGTAGGGGTAGTACTTGAGGATTATCTTGAACATTATAATATTATTGTAAGGTTTTGGAGGTTGCCCCCTTAAAGTGGTTGAGTGATATAAGCTATTATATTATGTTCTATTTTGTTGTTCATTGATCATTTTGGTATTATTTGTGATCTATTATTGGCAATATCTAAGAAGGTTCATTACATTATTTCAGCTTAATCTTCATCTCTCATAATGAGGGGTGTGCACCTTTCAACTCATGGTTACCTCTTGGGAGTAAGTCCTAAAATCACACAATAACTCAATTATCTTTGCTACCTATTGTTCTCGACCAGCAATCTCCAATGATAGCCTCCTTTGGTGCACATTTAGTTCTAATTTTAACCTTCTTGGTCTTCATGGGAGCATGGTATGCGCATGCCTTTTCATTTGTAGTGTCCATTACTTATCGTGCACCTTATATATGGTTGATGTATAGATTCTCAACCTCTTCATCATCAATGAGGTACATATTTTTACTTTCTCTTTCTTTTCTAGGCGCAAAACAATTTAATATATTCCATTTCAACGTATCTTCATGCGCCTCTTGATTAGGCTCTCCAAGTAAGCTGAAGTATGTGCTCCTTTTATTTTTCACTATCCACCAATGTGATGCACTTCATGATCTATAAAGCCTCATGTACTAGAGGTTTATTATAAAAATAATCAAAAGTGTGAGCCATACCTTCAATCATATCTCGCCAACTTGCAGTCTCTTTCTTGAGCTCATCATGCACATACCGCGCTCCCACGCATTCGTGTAGAGTGGACTAGAACTTATACACCCACAAAGATGGTGGTAAAGCTTAATGACCTTACGTATATTTTCTCTCATAGTTATGAACGTGTACCAAAGTAACAATTGTCCCATCATACTCATGTATAAGGGTACATACATTATTCCAAGTGAACCTTATTGAAAAGGTGATTCTCACCTCTCACTAGCCCAATAGGTTACCTCTGTGTGTTTCCCACCAACGCGCTAATGTTACGTGCAAAGTTTACACTAGCTTATTCCTCCAGTCACCCTCATTTGGCCATTAGTTCTCCATTGCATGTAAGAAATATTCAGGATTTTCTTCACCAATTTACCAGGTAATTGAGTTGTGCCCAATTACTTAAACATGCATGACCTAATCATCCTAGTGAATTTACCCTTCATTTCATGCTAGATCATTTCATATGTGCCATGGGCTTAATTATCACAAGCAATACTAGTGATGTCGCTGGCGAGTATGTGTCTTCCCATTTAAGTACACCTTCCTTAAAGGGATCTATGTTCTCGGGATTGCATCTTTGTGTGTGCATAAATTCTATTCAACTCTTCTTCGTTCATTGGCTCACTATAGGGTACATCCTTCAAATCATATATGGGTATGATGACAACCACATTCTTATTCTCAAAACTGATATACCCTTGTTAAAAACATAGGTCCGCATTATTCACATAACACCAGGTAAATCCAAGTAGAAGTGGAAAGTTGTCTTCCTCAGCCATCTCTAATACTTCAAAGTCTCTAGTAAACTTGGCTCCCTAAATGGTAATTGAGGCATCTTTCAACACCCCAATGGGCATGGCCCTTGTTTTGTTTGCCATGTACAAAACATTATAAGATGGATGTAACGGTGGTATCCCCATCTAATTCCATACATCTAGAGTTAGGACATTCACCTCAATGCCTGTGTCAAATAGAATATTGCTCACTAGCCAACCATCACTCATCACATCCAGCGTGGTTCGTTATCGTGGTTTTGTGGTGGTAAGTTTGCATGTAGGATTTGATGTTCACGATCAACTCCAACACATGGTTCCTTATCGTGCAACCACTCCCATAGCAGGGGGATGATGATATCTTATCTCAGCATCCTACATATCTCCTTCAAATCATCTACATCCTTCGAGGGAGATCACTATTCTTAGCGTGTTCCTTATCACGTGCCTACTCCGTCAGGAACTATATCTCACCCTGCAAGTCTCTAATCCCTCCCATGGTCTCTTGATAGACCTCCTTTTTATGAGAAACATCTAGATACTTGACATGTATAATGTCTTCTCTCATAATAAGTGGCTTGGATTTAAGAGGCTCACATGTGCGTGCTACTTACGCACACGTAGTAACCAACATGAGTTATAATTCTAGATCAAGTGTTTTCTTAGGTTCCCATTACTCATTCTTCATGCTCTATACCTTGATCATTCTTACGCCCTTGTCTTCTTCTTATTTTTACACATATGATCATAAATATCAGGGTAGTCCTCAACCTTATGTTGTTTTCCACAATATGCACATACCTGATTATGGGGACATTTGTGTTGGTAATGATTTGGGGATCCACAAGTGTAACAAGTCCCACATGTGGATCATCCTCTAGCACCTCGGCCCCTACTCTTGTATCCACCCGATAAACCACCACTTCCATTATTGTGTCCTTCAGTAGGATGGGCTTTACGTGTCTCGAGAATTGTTTACCACTATGGTTTGTCATAACCTAGTCTTGCATGCCTCGTGAATTTGGTCCATCACTTAGTAGTCCTTCGTATCATGGGTGTGTGTGTCGAAAATTTTATAGTAAATGGATACATTATTCATCATTGTGCACTACAAGAGGGGGAAATTTCAGACATCATAATTCTTGTGGGAAATCTCACAAGATTGTAATAGTGTGTACACCATTCTATATGGGCAACTATCCTTCATATTCCCCTCTACTTCACAATCAGTGCACCATAATCTACTTTGTGTCACATACACTGAATTTGTAAAGCTTCTCCAATTGCTAAGTCATTTCTACTATTTGCACATCTAGAAAAGGACTCACCCCCGTATCTGCACTCCCGATCGCTTTAGTGCACAGAGCTGATTCCAATCTTCACACGAGATCACTATGTCTTATGTGATAACGCCCTTCAAAATGGAGTCAACAATCCTCTAACGAACCAGTGTACATATTGACTTAGATGAATATCATATGATAGTTTGGATAATAAAGTCTTAAATCATGTGTCATATTCTTGTACACTCTCGAGATAAACCCCTGTTTAATGTCCTTGAGCGCACTTATACTCTCTTGTTCAAAATTTGTAATGTGAAACTCAATAAAAAATGTTGTGCACAATGCATCATAATCCATCATAGTCTGATGTGGATCATACTTTTTATACCAAATATGTGTGTACCCTTGAAGTGTGGTGGAAAATTGGCTTGCCTTTATATTAGGAGTTGTAATCCCTTTCCTCTCCATAGCAACTCACACTTATGCACATGCTCAACAACATCCTCCACACCCATGTATCTGTGGCAAGTGTAAAGACATCTCAAACATAACTCTAGGTGCTTGCTACATCTTGTGGTTGTTGAAGTGGTGTTTGCTGAGTTTGATTTGGTGGTGGTTGTAGAACCAACCTTAGGCTAGGACCAGATCTAGTTCGAACCCCCACTAGGATTCCCTCCTTGCGGTGGTGACTTGAACCCCTTGAGCCTCTTACACCTCCTATTGTGACTTGCGGCCTTGTAGATGAACTTCCTTGTGTACTATTTTTGTGCTAAACTAGAAACCTATTTTATGTGTTGTAGCAACACTTATAGGATTAATTCCAATGTTCTACATGCTAACACTCTGTCTTGACGATACACCTATAAAAATCCCCCAAAATTACTTCCAAACACGGCACTTGCTACATTACCATGTACGCGTCTCTAATCTACTATGCTTCCGAGATGAAAGTAAATTATTTATACCTATATCTCCTTCCCAACATGGATATTCTATATGCTTTCCTTCACTACACTTCCCTTCAACAACTACCTCTAGATCTCGAAAAACTTTTTGTAGGCGGCAATTTAGGTCGGATGCGTGCCCACAATTCTCATTCTCTCCTCTAACACACTCTCATTAGAAGCCAATGGGGTCTCTCTACTTGTGTTTTCACAATATCGAGAGGACATGATACTATAGCTCCTCATCTTCCATGAGGATCTCAAAACCTTTGCTATTCATCATTTTTCTCGATAGCAATCTTTGAATCAACTTCCCTCTGTCATGCTTCATTATACTAGAGTTGTCTTTCCTCTCTCTCGAATTTTTTCTACCAGGGATACCAAAATCCTTTCTATTCTTTCTCATACCCATGTGTGTGGTGGGGATTTAGCTAGCCATAAGTAATCTCTCATGTCCAAATTTGATCATCAAGATATTAATAGCTAAAGGTATTGCGTGCAAATAGGATCCTTTGGGCTCACATAAGAACTAGAACTCTTCTTCCTCTCGGATAAGAATATGTGGAAATTACATCCTAAAAGTATAATTTCAAAGTATACCTTCCCATGAGAGATCTTCAACTCTAGTACACATCCTAGTCGAATAAAAGAGAGTATGATAGTCTTCCTATGTCCAAGATCTCATCCCTGGGCAAAATTTTTTGTTTGATGCGTAAGATACCAACCATTGGTATACCTCTACTGGGAAAAAGTTGAATAATGTCTCATACAAGAAATCATATAGGTTATCTTCCACCCACTTTCACACATTAAAATCAAGTCCAATGCTTTATATCTGTGCAAACACATCTTGGCGGTCTTATACCCAACTCTTAATACCCTCCAAAGATAGTCGATACGCCATCTACATATGCAACATCCCGAATTTTTTTTTGAAAAGAGGTCTTGACAACGGAACCAAAATGTAGTCTTTTATTTACCCAACTAGAGCTATGAGCACTAACTCCTCATCCGGATAAATGTAAATGCTTACTTGAAGCGTACGTAGCCACCAAGTCCCTCATTTTCTTTTCTTATCGAATGTTAGCATGCATGTCCCTCATATTCATAACCAAGAAAATATTTCATGCATAATAATCATCATAAACATGGAAATTGGAAAAAAATATAATAAGGAATTTGTCCATCATGTCAATAACACTTAGATCAACATCATAATCATAACAACATCACTTTATCATGAAGTCTGAACATATATCAACAAATCACAATTACTTATCCATTGAAAAATACCATAGTCAATAGATAAACATGTAATCGATTATAATGTATCTCGTTACATCAATGTGTTGGATCATGCGCGCACTCACTGAGACTCAATCCATACTCAAAATAATATTTCTACACATACTACAACCTTAAAATCTCAGCTCGGCTAGATTTTTAAAATAATAGCACATCATTAATATTTATAGGGTGGGGCTTTTCCCTTCACCGCCCATGCACTTTCCTAATAATAGGAGTGTATACAAAAATAGCCTACATACTTTTTCAATAACAGATAATCCTAAATACAACATGCTTTATTTCCTATTTTTAGCTTGTCCCATGCATGTGCTTTATCTTGATCTGCACGTGCTTTACTTTCCTTGCTTGGCTACCAAGTATTCATGCTTTTCTCTATTTCTAGATCTTTACTTGGGTGAAACTCCAACTTCGCTTTTATATTTATAGCCTTCTTGGAAAAATGGACAAGTCCTTAACTCCATGTCTTCCTACGTGTAGCTCCACATGCTAACATGTTCTACCTCCATGTGCACCCCTTGTATGCTATCCGATCTTCTACACACACGTTCTTGTGCATAAGCCTCTTTATTTCATGGACACTTAGTCAATTTCTTGACCAACCTAGATTGAAGACTGTAAAATGAAGGAGTTGAGGATTCAATGTTTCATGGAAGGCGGTCAAATGCTAGTACTACGTGGACTTGGAAAATATGGAATTCCATGGAGTTGGATAATTATGTGCAACAAGTATGTAGTCCACCTAGTAGAAGCCACGATGCAAGGAAAAAGTTTTATAGAACACCGCTTGACAAAAGAAAACAAGTTTAAATGTGGTTAAGGTTGGAAGCCACAAAATAAATAACTTAATGTTTCATGGACATCAAGGACATAGTATTTTATAGAGTTGAAAATGTCACGGGGATTTTAAAGACCACATAAGGATAAAGTTGCAAGGAAAAAGAGATGGAGAGACTTGGCATGTAGAAAAGTTAAGTTGATTGTGGGATACATCAAAATTTGTGGAACAAAAGAACATGGTTGCGGGTAGAAAAAACCACAATGTAGGGAAGAAGACCTTCGTGATATAGGATGGTTGCGGTTAAGTGTAGAAGATTAAAAAAATAGTATGACACGAGAAGATGATAAATGAAAGAGGTGGACGTGGATCGAACAAAACCATATAAATTCTGCAGGGCATGATAAAGTTGCACATGTTTTGAACCAAACCCTTAACTACTCCACCAAACCAAATTTAATTTTAATGACTCCATCCTCCTACACTAGTGATCTAATGGCGCACACTTGGGTGATGCCATGCAACCATACCTAACATATGATTGGTCCTTGGTGGTGGTGGGTGGTTGATTTCATTGATCGCTGAATGTGATTGATCTCTTTCCCTTCTCCCTATAATTCTATAAATGTAAGTGCTTTGACACATACTAGGGTTATTTTCTGTTGAATTTATAGCGCCTCCTTATGAGCTTGTAAAAATCTTACTGCAACCTCTGTAACTTGCACATGGAGATTTTTTGCCTTGGCTTTGTGCTTGTAAATGGTTAAGTTTTGATATTAATACAAGTGTGACTTCGTTTCTTTGAATGCTCCATGTTTAATGTGAACATCTTTGTCCCCTTGCACACCTTCATTCTTTTCCATTTTTATTTCTTTCCAAGTTTTATGCATCTCTTAAAATTCACTCATGTGTTTACATCTATGTATTTTTAGAGTAAGAATCAACCCATTTTCTAGTTTAGTGCATGATCTCCTTTTTATTTTATTTATTTCTCTCTATCACCATGTCTCCTTGGAATTTCTTAGCTTAGGTTTTGACCGTGTTAGAGTAGAATTTGGACAAGGTAGTTGCAATAGAATGGGGTGATAGGAACCAACCCCTTCACGAGGTTTAATCTTGATTGCCCCCACATTGAAATGTTGAATTCCTAATTCACCAGGGTTACAAATTTTAGTGATAAGAGAGTCTTGTACATTTAAGAATCAACACGTGACCCTAGGTTGCACTTGACCTCCCAAGGTCATGCCAGGACAACTGATATGAAATGGAAAGATCACTATGAGATGGATAAATACGATGAATATGCGAAATACATGAAAATGGGTGAAAATGTCTAACAAGAAATCAAGGCAATCAAATGTCTTCTATGTGAACTATGGGAATCTTCTCATCTAGGACAATGAAGGCCTCTCTAACTTGGACGAAAAATGGAATGGTCAAGGAGAATGGACACACAAAGGATTCTATCAATGTCAGTGTCACCAAACACCCTCTGAACTGGTTGTGGAATACGTGAGAATTATCCCATGTTTGCATTGTAAAAGTCTCCAGACAAGGCCATGGAGGTGAAATGAGAGATGCACGGGAGGGGAAAAGATATGGATCATGAAATCTAATATCGAAAAGGATAATGGTGTCGAATATGTAAATGTTGTCTCGATTCAACATTCAAAGAAAACTATGAGATGATAATGGGTGGAAGTCGGGTGGTCCAGAAAATGAGGTGTCTGAGGCCCTGGTCTATGTCTGTGAACTATTTGGTTGTGTTTAGTTGTGGAACTCTAGGATCACACGCCAAATATATGGGTTGCTTAGGGCCTTGGATGGTCATGTGGATGTGTAAACTACTAAAGCAAAGAAATAAACACACATGCAAAGAATCCACAAGAGGGCAACGTCAATTGTTAGGAAACCTAAGCCAACTAAGGATACGTAAGGAGTTGTGGTAATTCCTTTCTAATTAACTCTATATATAACTAGTTAATCTAACAAATGCAAGTTAATTAATTAAATGAAAGAAAGTAAATCTAATCTATTTATTTTTGTGCTTTTCCAATGATTTTAACAAAAGGGAATAAAACAAAAAAATGAACTAAATAATTTAATCTAATGTTTTTGCATTTTTGTGTTTACTTGGAAACAAAAGAAATATGCAAAGACAATTTAGTTTATTCTAATTAAATGAATTGCTTCTACTCTAAACAATTTAATTTAAACAAGTGAAATAACTGGATGTGGCTATTCCCTATTACAAAGGATTTACTCTAATCTTAATAAAACAAAAGCTTTTCCTAATTTGTAATTATGGATATTGCCTCTTCTACGGATCTAACTCAGAATCATGGGAAGAATGAAAAGCTTCTTAGAAGTAATTCTTCCCCTGAAGCTTCCCCAGTAAAACAAAAGCTTTCTAAATGAAGAAATGTAAAGCTATAGGTAAATGAATTGTGCAGGATAAACAACACTATGGCAAGAACCTCCTTCAAATTCTTCCCAAGAAATTCCACAAGGATGAGCTGAGAAGAAATTCTCAATGGAATATTTGCAAAAGAAAACTACTGTAATTATATCTTTCTAAATAGATGCATCTAACAAATTGTAACTTTGAATATATCTAAGAAAATGAAATAAACCTTTAGAAACTTAATAACATGTTCAACTTGGGAATGTTGTACTAAGACAAATCTAGTGATGACACAAATTTTTATGTCCCCTCAGCTTATTATTCCAATGAATGTTCAAATGTGTCCAGGGAATTGTGTTGGAAATGTGTGGAAATAATGGGAGAGAGTGCTGGAACTAGCTGGTTTGCAGGTAGTCTAGTAGTAATGCAGACAAGAGAGTAATAAGGCAAGAGATACATAATTTCTTGTATGATTCTTGGTAGGATTATGACAACATAATGATGTAATTCCAAAACAAAAGACTCCAACTAATGCTTCGGGAAGAATCTTGGTTCTTATAGAAAATAGGCAAAGAGAAGTGGTCTAGCCCATTTGACAACCAAGGAATGCCACATAACTCAAAGAAGGGGCAGCTAACTCACAAATAATAGTAGAAAGGGAAGGATAAGTTTGTACGCATATAACAAGCCCATGAACAACCAATTTGGTCAAGAAATGTGTGCAAAAATGAGGTTGAAGAAGGTGACATGGGTTCAAAACATGCTAGAAAAGGCTCAAGAGAAAATGCACAGAATTGTTGGTCTACGTAGATCGGTGGTTACGTAACTGAATTTTTGGGAAGACTTATGGTTATGAAACAACCGAGGTGGTTGCAACCACTTACGCAGATTCCATGACTTAAAACACGATGGTAAAGGAAAAGTTGCAAAAATGATAAAGGAAGCGGAGAAAGCTAGGAAAAGGAAAAATAAGCTACAATACATGTTGTAAATGAGGATTTGGACTTGAACATCATTGGAGTTGATAGTTTATCATCATTAGGGATTTTACCTATTATGAAAATGTAACACGTTCAAAATCGGGTGCATACAAGTACCTCTCTCTTCTTCTCCCTCTACCTTTTATTCAGTATTGGGTTTCATGCACATAATAATCTAGTTTATCCTTCGACATAATTGGGGACCGATCACCACTAATACTTCAAAATTTCAAATATACAATCCAAATCTCTAAGTGTAAGAAATAACATGAGCTCTTCTCTCCACATAATGAACATATGTATTTCTTCCATGTTTTACATCTCTTTATTTCACTTTGTGCAAGTTCAAATTATACATTTTCATTTGAGTTACAATTCAATTTGTAACATATTCTATGGAAACTAACTACACTCTATGTTATGGGGTTCACTATAGAGTATGTCAAAACCAATGCATATAAACAAAAAAACTCCAAGCCAATACAAAATGTGCTATACACTCAGGGATATTTTTCCTTTAAGCATGTAATTTTTATTTCATACCTAAAGGGGGGGGAAAGACACTCATATTTGACAATTTACCCTTTGACACTACTAGTTGTGACAATGTTCCTTTATTAAGAAAAATATCCACATTCTATCCTCGCTCAAGTATATCCTACTTTCTCTCTCCCAACTTGCTTATTTCTACACATTGATGTGTCATCACATTCTAAATATAAATGCATAAAATTATATTTAACCTCTACTTATCATGACACATCTTTCAAATTACATACATTGTTACCCTTTCCAAAATCATACGGTATGGTCAAGATGTGATATATGGTCTTTGGCGATTTGTACAATCTTGGTGACACATCCTCTAACTTTTCTTTCAATTTGATTATCTTTGTTGGGTCATTTCATCCTCCTGGGTTGGCCTTGTCATAACAAATTACCTTCAAAACCCTATATAAGCAAGTTAATATCACTTCATTTACTCACTTGACACTCTTATGAGATCTCATTGCAAATACTAACATAAAAGGCACTTAAGGCTCCCTAAATCTTCCCAAATCTAATGCACATCCATTAGAGTAGTCACTATTATATTTTTAAAGCATTCAACTAGGTTAAAGATTTCAACTTACCTCATTTCAAGCACCTAGAGATCCCAATCAATGTCTTAGCAAGAGAAAAATAATCCCAAGCATTGTCAAATTGATTCATGCTACTAATCTAGATACATAGATATAGATATCACACATGCTAGGTGGAAAACTATGTTGTGGTTTTACGCCTCTTCGAGTAGTCTTTGACATATGTAATGCATAAATTACACTTTAATCCAAACACTAACCTTTTTACGGGTTCTTCAACCATGGTTAGGGTTTTGAGTGTGGTTTAGACTATTTAGAGGGTTTCACAATTGTGTGACACTCGGGGCTTGAAAATGACACTCATTTCCATACAAGAAAATGACATAGAAAGTTATAAGGTGAATTTTGACCATGTCTAAAACTGTATAGAAGGTCCAAGATTGTACAAAAATTTCTAGAAAAGTTGTACATTTTCAAACTAGGGCATTTCAACTATAATATTAGTAATAAAAGACATTCAAGTTTAATAATACCACTTTATCTAGTATATACACCCAAATATCTCCTATATCACTCTATACAACTAAACACATTTCTATTTTTGTGTTTTTGACCTTATATGATGTAGGTGCATCATTTTTGATGTCAATAAGATCTTGTTTGTGCTTCATAGATTTTTGGGAGGTCCATAAATTCCATAATAAGCTTTGTAAGCACTAGAGGCATGTTCTTAGTCATTGGTAAGTCTTCCCTCCAAAACACTAAATTTCAATATGAGTATTTACTATGTAAATTCATAAGAATAAGACATATTCAAACGTGAGAGTCATGGTGAGTTGTCATAAATATATTATGAGTGTGTAACATAGACTAGGTGGTTTTAATTCTTGATATATTTGTGAAGTCAATATATGTTGTTATAATTTATGTCTAAGTTGAGAAAAATAGTCTAACTTGTTTAATGCATATGGTTGAGAGAAAATCTCAACAAAAGGATGATTTTATAAACTTGGAGTAGAATCAAAATAGTTGGGTCATCATTAATTGAGCTCTAGCAAGTCAAATATCAACTCATTAGGAGCATAAGAGAAAAAACTAATTTTGTAGGGTTGGTTTGTTGATATATGGATGTGTGTTTGTATGCTAAGGGGGAATGTAAGAAGTATTGTTATGAAAGAATGAGAAAAGAAGCTTTTATGAGTTCCTCCACACAATTCTAAACTCCATTATTACATATTGATGTTTGCTAATGCTTAGACCCATATTTTATACAAGATAGAGGTTATAAACACAAAATCACTCACTTGGGTACATTTCTAGGTCCATAAACACATACTTGCATTTACATGATTCCAAAGCGATAAAAATACTAATTGACAACTACCTTTGGCCTCTTTTTGGATTTCTTGCTTTCTCTTTGGTCTTACACACCCTACAACCCAGTCTGAACTTTATTGCTTTATCTTTTATGAATTTAGACGCTAGGTCCCCATACTCTTTCTATCTTACTCACTTTTTTTGGGCCTCTTTTATCTTTTGGGCATCTTATTTTCTTATGGGTCGGCCTTCCAGTTGTCAATTACGAAATTCAACCAAGGGAATCATATAAATACAAAGCTATGTGACCAAAATAAAGGACCAAGCTCTAAGAATCTATTATCATCACCTAAGGTTACATCCAAAGGCATCTAAGAGAATCAAAGACATCCATCTAGCACTCATTCAAGGGATAAGGGATTACATTTTTCTACATACACGTATAAGAAGGGAAGTTCATTTTTCCATCCACACATCTATTTACATTAGTACATATAGCTATCACTCGCTATCACATGCACTTGCATAAGGGATTCCTAGGGCACAATTCTATCACACATGCACAAGAACTACATGGAGTCTAAGATGTAGTGTAACGCTCGGTCATAAGTTCACTCGGCCCACTTTGGGGTAGTTTGAATCCCCATATTGCATCTTTTATTTTTGGGATTTAATGTAGTTTGAGGGTTTTGTAGGTCATATTCTCTTCGTATTCTACAAGAGAATTTGGCGATCATCCACAATCGTGTTTTAAATTGTCAGGTTTGGGATTTACCGAGGCATAACACGTATGTGTTATAACATGTATGCGTATGCGTTATAACGTGTACGTGTTATGCCTACTATAAAGAAAAAAAGAGGCCCGAGCCTCTATCATTTTATCTCCCTCAAACGCGAGTTTCAGAGCTTAACCGTGCCCTCACGTTTTTTCATTCAGTTGGATCTCAAGCTCAAAGGATCATTTCTAGATCACGGGAAGATCTGAATTGATGATGGTGCCACGAGAGAAGAGGTAAGCACAATTATTTTCTCAAAATTGCATTGAAATATGATAATTATAGATTAAAATTTGAATTGAATACATATTTTTTATTGTTACAGTTAGAGGTCAAGGGAATCAACCACAACCAAACCCTGCTATTCCTGTCATCCCTCCCGACACTCCCACAATTGCTCAACATCCCTTGGGTAGTCAAGAAGATTTAGCAACCCACATAGTTGAAAAAAATTTGAAATTGAGGATTTAATCAAAATAATGAGGGATTCACAATCTATAAACCCACACCTCGCCTCTCTTGTAAACACATTAGAGGCATTAATTATTCAAATTGACATAGAAACAGGCAAATCGATCCTTAGACAACTTACAGAGAGGGTTGTAGGGTTTATTATTCCAACAAATTGTCATATGGGGATGTAAAGAAAAAATAAATTTCAAAATACCTCATATGTGCCTTATTCATAGACCCCACACTAATTTTCCTGTTCCATTGTCATGTAAATGGTTTCCCATCCATTGGTGCAATAATAATTTGATTAAAAATAATTTTTGGGACCGATGGTGGATGGTGTTTGATTTCCCACCTTGTAATAAAAACAATGCACCACTATAATTTTTGAGGAAACTCTATTGCGAGTTTATCCTCAATGAGATCCCAAATTATTTTGATTTCCGAGATTTCCAGGGCCGAGGAAAAGGATCTACATAGGATCGACCAGGTGCACAATGTGCACCTATTCAACAGGGTAGATTCCCTACACAGAAGCCCCCTCACCCTAAGATTGTCCCTCAAGTAGTGAAGGAGACAATAGAGATTGATACACTCCACGTGCTTTAGGGGCTATCTGTGACCCTTGTTCGACATACGAGGGATATTTCTGAGCCAGATGCTCGTGGAGGTACACAGAGTATTCCCTCAGGGAGTACTAGCATGAGGCCACATCTTTGCTCGTCATGTGGTAGCATATGTTTGGGGCTCGAGGAGGATGATACTTTCATGTGTACTAATTTTGGTGCACCTGGTGCTAGGGGTGCACACGATAATGTCACTATGTCAGATGTCCTTTTGAGTGAGACATTTGGATTACATTCATCGGCGTCACCTTTCGCAGTAAATTTGTTATGTTTTGTTATGTGTGTTACAAAAAGTTTGGAGTACTTGATTTACTTATATATGTTAAATTTTTGAAATAATTGTATTTGTACATGTATATGCATTGATATTACAGTGCGCGGGAGGCACATCTTCATCCCGACCACAGGCGGTGAGCACCATGCATACACATACATTCATAGAGGTAATTTAGAATGTTAATTATGTAAAATTTTCACATACATGTGTATATATATATATTAGTTTTGAAGTCAAATATATGTATGTTCTTGTATGTCCATCTAACTCACGTGATATACATGTTTGATAAAGATGTTGACTTCACTAGACACCCCACCATCTCTGCGATAAGTAGATAAAGGTGTTGCCACTGTGATTTCATTTGCGTAGCAACTCACTAAGGTATTCAAACAACACGTAAATTTTGTTAAATTTCTCGTGTAATTCATATTATGTTAAATTACATGTTAGTAATTTATTTCATTGTAGAATTATTAAATTATGTTAATAATGTCCTTCATTGTGTATATGTAGGAGTTACTCGACGACAGTAGCAACCACTGTTCATTTGATTCATAGGTGTGGTGGGGTAAAAAAATAGTTCTATATTGATAAATTAGTTAAAATATTATCATTATGTGCATACATTTTCTTAGTTCTATTTTCACTAATTCGATGTTAGATTTTTTGATCTTATGTGTATGTAGGGAACTTAAACCCCCTCCATTTTGAATTTGAGGGCATGGACTCCTCTATCTCGTCATCTTCATACCCCGTTCATCATACTGCAGGAGCTCTTGATGACTCATCGAGCGTGAGATTTAAATTCGGCGTGATCAAAACTTGTAGTAAGTTTGTGTATTTATGTAAATACTTTCATTCTAGCATGGTCTTAAATACATGTTAAAAACATATATAAATTAAGTTTTGACAAAAAAACATTGTTTTCATTTATAGGCTCATCTACAAGCGAGTATTCAATGGAAGAGTACTCAAAGCATGGGCTTAGACGATCCAAAGTCATCTCATGGATCTCCATCTTCATCTAAGGGAGGGCCTTCTTCGAGTAAGGCTAAGAGAGGGATATATTTTGATGAGTAGGAAATATATATGTCTTACATGACATTGGTTTTGTATGCCTATGTGCATGGCATTGTATGTATACCTATATGGCATTTGAACTTAATGGTATATGACCTATTTGTGAATTTTTATATTTATTATGCACATTAAAATACTATTTGGAACTTGATAATTTTGTATGAGACCTTACATTTATGAGATTATTTTTACATGAAACTAATATGATGTGCACTTGACAATATTTAAGACATTATGGATTATTTTTTCATTTATTGGTGATGTACATGTACTAGCATTTTCAATGTATAATATACATCAAAATTTGGAAATCAATATTTATATAATGTATGTATATAAAGAGTTACCTAATCAATATTTCATTCAATTTATCAATGTGTATATGTGTATTTACCTTACTTGCGCTTCTTCTTGCTCATGGTATCTTTGTATTGGTTCCTATATTATCATGCACTTACTACATTATTCTATGCTTCTTAGTATTCTACCTTGTTAAAACACCCGAGAGTTGTCACAATTTGATGCCTTTCATCTGTTAATATTTTGAGAATGTCTCTCCATATACATTACTCCAATGCTTGAGAATGTCTCTAGATGCAATGAAATTCTGATTCCGACACTCAATGATTCTTGATTGTCTAATCCTGTCCAATTCATGTTATTACCTTTAAATCTATAGGCATTTCAAGTTATTTGTAAATCACATCACACCCTTCACTAGGCTTGATGACTACCCCTATCCTTTTGAAGGTGCTTTTGAAAGCATCAATGGGTTTATCATAGCATAAATTATCAATGAATGGAAGGTCACTAAGCCGTAGGAACTTACTCCCATCTAGAACTAAACAAGAAAGATTTACTAGGTGATTGATAACTCATGTGTGTTCTTAGACATACCCCTATCAAATTCATTCTTAAGCCAATCTAGTCATTCAGAGCTCTTAAGGGACTATGCCTGAATGAGGTAGCCAAAAAACATGGGTAGCGTAGGGAACCAAAAAAATCCTCCACTAGCATTCACTAGGCCACCTCGATGTGTTGGCGTAATTCATTTGGTCCCATGAGCTTCTATTTGTAAACTATAGCGTCGACATCCCTACTCGACTCGAGACTCCATTATTTGTGCCTTTACAAACAATAGGACAACAAGAGAAATAAATGGAGATGGAGAAAACCGTGAGAGGATTTCATAGAGGGCCCCAACATGGAGGTCTCGGATCTAACGAGATGTCTCTAGGTGTCATGGAGTCGAGAAATCACCCGTTGAAGATATGGTGTGTTTGGGCCTCAGGGCTCTTAAGGGACTATGCCCAGGACGAGGTAGCCCGAAAGCATGGGGAGCATAGGGAACAAAAACAAAGCCTCCACTAGCATTCATTTTGCCACCCCAATGTGTTGGCATAGTTGGTTCAGTCCCACAAGCTACCGTTTTAGAAATACACCATCTATGACCTTGGTGACTCGAGACTACACTATTTCACTCGTTTGTAAAAAATAGGAAAACGAGAGAAAAAATGAATATGGATAAAACCGTGATAGGATTTCATAGAGGGCCCTAACATGGAGGTCTCGGATATGATGAGACATCTCCGGGTGCCACTTGAGTCCGAGAAATCACTCGTCGAAAATATAACGTGTTTTGGCCTCGGGGCTCGTAAGGGACTATGCCCGGATGAGGTATCCGAAAGCACGGGAGCGCGAGGAACCAAAATGAAGACTACAATAGTGTTCACCTGGCCACCCCGATGTGTTGGTGTAGTTGGTTTGGTCCCACGAGCTTTCGTTTGCAAACTATAGCGTCTGGGAGCCCTACACTGACTCAAACTGCAGTATTTCACACGTTTGCAAACAATAGGACAATAAGAGAACCAAATGGAGATGGATAACACTACAAGAGTATTTTGTAGAGGGCCCTAACATGGAGGTCTAAGATCTGACGAGATGTCTCTAGGTGTCATGGAGTCTGAGAAATCACCCATCGAAGATATGGCGTGTTTGGGCTTCAGGGCTCTTAAGGGACTACACCCGGACGAGGTAGTTTGAAAGCACGGGGAGCGTAGGGAACCAAAAAAATCCTCCACTAGTGCTCACATGGCCACCCCGATGATTTGGTGTAGTTGGTTCGGTACCATGAGCTTCGTTTTGCAAACTATAGCGTCTGCGACCTATCTTGAATCGAACTACAATATTTCACATGTTTGCAAACAATAGGAAAGCAAGAGAACCGAATGGAGATGGATGAAACCATGATAGTGTTTTGTAGAGGGATTCAACATGGAGGTATCGTATTCGACGAGATGTTTATAAGTGCCACTGAGTCGAGAAATAACTTCGAAGATATGGCGTGTTTGGGCCTTAGGGCTCTTAAGGGACTACGCCTGAATGAGGTAGCTCGAAAGCATGAGGAGCATAGGGAACCAAAACAAAGCCTTCACTAGCATTCACTTGGCCACCCCAATGTGTTGGCATAGTTGGTTAAGGTCCCACAAGCTACCGTTTGTAAAATACAACATCTAGCAGCCTTATACTGACTCAGACTACACTATTTCGCGCATTTGTAATCAATAGAACAACGAGAGAACCGAATGGAGATGGATAAAACCACAATATGATTTCGTAGAGGGCCTTGACATAGAGGTCTCAGATATGAGAAGATGTCTTTAGGTGCCACTTGAGTCCGAGAAATCACTGTTGAAGATATAACGTGTTTTGGCCTCAAGGCTCTTAAGGGACTACACCCGAACAAGGTAGCCCAAAAGCATGGAGAGAGTAAGGAACCAAAATGAAGACTCTAATAGTGTTTACCTGACCACCATGACATGTTTACATAGTTGGTTTAGTCCCACGAACTTCGTTTGCAAACTATAGCGTCTGGGAGCCCTACACTGACTCAGACTGAAGTATTTCACACGTTTGCAAACAATAGGATAACGAGAGAACCAATTGGAGATGGATAACACCACGATAGGATTTTGTAGAGGGCCCCAATGTGGAGGTCTCAGATCTAAAAATATGTCTCTAGGTGCTATGGAGTTTGAGAAATCACTCGTCAAAGATATAGCGTGTTTAGGCCTTAGGGCTCTTAAGGGACTACACTCGGACGAGGTAGCCCGTAAGCACGGGGAGCGTAGGGAACCAATAAAAATCCTCCACTAGAATTCACCTAGCCACATCAATGTGTTGGCATGGTTGATTTGGTCCCATGAGCTTTTGTTTGCAAACTATAGTGTCTTGACTCAGACTCCAATATTTCGCACCTTTGCAAAGAATAGGAAAGCGAGAGAACCGAATGGAGATGGAGAAAACCGTGAGAGGATTTTGAAGAGGGCCCCAATGTGGAGGTCTTGGATCTGACGAGACATCTCTAGGTGCCATGGAGTCCAAGAAATCACATGTCGAAGATATAATGTGTTTTGGTCTCAGGGCTCTTAAGAGACTACGCCCGAACGAGGTAGCCTGCAAGCATGGGGAGCGTAGGGAACCAAAAAAAAGGATCCACTAGTGTTCACCAGGCTACCCCGATGTGTTGGTGTAGTTGGTTTGGTCCCATGAGCTTTTGTTTGCAAACTATAGCATCTTGCAGCCCTACATTGACTCAGACTCTAGTATTTCACGCCTTTACAAACAATAGGACAACGAGAGAACCGAATGGAGATGTAGAAAACTGCGAGAGGATTTCGTAGAGGGCCCCAATGTGGAGGTCTCAGTTATGACAAGATGTCTCTAGGTGCCACGGAGTTTGAGAAATCACCCATCAAAGATATAGCGTGTTTGGGCCTCAGGGCTCTTAAGGGACTACGCCGGACGAGGTAGCCCAAAAGCACGAGTAGTGTAGGGAATAAAAAAATCCTCCACTAGCATTCACCAGGCCATACAAATGTGTTGGCCTAGATAGTTTGGTCCCATAAGATACCGTTTGCAAAATACAACATCTAACAACCTTACACTGACTCAGACTACACTATTTGGAGCGTTTGCAAACAATAGGACAACGAGAGAACCGAATGGAGATGGAGAAAACCGCGAGAGGATTTCGTAGAGGGCTTCAACATGGAGGTTTCAGATCTGACAAGATGTCTCTAGGTGCCACAAATTCTGAGAAATCACCCATCGAAGATATAGTGTGTTTTGGCCTCAGGGCTCTTAAGGGACTATGCCCGGACGAGGTAGCCCGAAAGCACGGGTGGAGGAAACCACCAATGTTCAATGATTTTGCCACAGGATGCAACTATGTAGACTATGAACTTAGTTTTTTTGGGGAGACCACTAATGTTCCAACTGTTCATTTTGAAAGAATGAATATCTTCAATCAAACAAAGAATGAAGAGCCTGAATTTTTTTAGACATTACAAAAGGTTGTTTGTGCCCAAAAAGAAGTCGAAGGCCATATAAATTTTCAGTCTTCAACTTTAGATGATAATGAACATCGTGAAGAAAAATAATTAGGTGAAGATGTCACTATGATTCAATGAAAGTTTGAAGCTCTTTAGTACTAACATGGAAAAATTGTCAAGGCCCTACGAAAGCCTCTCAGTTTTATCCATATCCATCGGTTCTCTCGTTGTCCTATTATTTGCAAACACACGAAATAGTGCAGTCTGAGTCAGTGTAAGGTTGCAAGATGGTATATTTTTTAAATGGTAGCTTGTGGGACCAAACAATCTAGGCCAACACATCTAGATTGCTTGGTGAATGCTAGTGGAGTCTTCGTTTTGGTTCCCTACGCTCCCGTGCTTTCGGGCTACCTCGTCCGGCGTAGTCCCTTAAGAGCCCTAAGGCCCAAACATGTCATATCTTTGACGGGTGATTTCTCAGACTCCGTGGCACCTAGAGACATCTCGTTAGATCTAAGACCTCCATGTCGGGGCCCTCTACGAAATCCTCTCATGGTTTTCTCCATCTCCATTTGGTTCTCTCGTTGTCCTATTGTTTGTAAACACTCCAAATAGTGTAGTCTGAGTCAGTGTAAGGCTGCTAGATGCTATATTTTGCAAATGGTAGCTTATGGGACCAAACCGTCTAGGCCAACACATCCGGATGGCCTGGTGAACGCTAGTGGAGGATTTTTTTGGTTCCCTACACTACCCGTGCTTTCGGGCTACCTCGTCTCGGGCGTAGTCCCTTAAGAGCCATGAGGCCCAAACACACCATATCTTCGGACAGGTAATTTCGTGACTCTGTGGCACCTAGAGACGTCTCGTTAGATCCGAGACCTCCATGTTGGGGCCCTCTACGAAAGCCTCTCGTGGTTTTCTCCATCTCCATTCAGACTGAGTCAGTGTAAGGTTGTCCATTGCCAATCACCTGAATAATATAGGTGGTTCATATAATATAGGTGGTGAAATGAGAATTTTAATAATATATTTTTACAATATAGGTGGTGAAATGATAATTTTTATTTGTTGTTCCTTTCTAATATTTAATTTCTCTTAGCTTCACTTAGCTTCAAGAATAATAAATTCTCTATTGAACAGTCCAACCATGTGAAGGTGGAAGCTTTTTTGGCACCACTAACCTACATAAACATGTTAGTAAGAAATTAAATAGAATTTTAAATCATACAAAATTTAAACAAAATCATTTAAGTAAATATTCAAATTAAATTCATGAAGAACATTCCTTTGTAAATTCTATCCAATGAATCGCAAGGATCAACTCTATTCTTGATAGTAGAGAGAGAATTGCTTCATGATCGATTCATGAACCTTTCCGATTCTTGTTTGATGGCCGACCTTGATATTTGATCAATTTAATATTTGTTGCAAGGACCAAATGTGAATAGTGAAGTATCTTCCGATGTACTTCATAGTCTTTAAACAACCAAATGTTTGATTTTTTGATAGGATATCGTCGAAGCCAAGTTCCAGTGACTACCACTGACCTAGTGGGATACTCAAGGTCTTCACCATCAATGATTGTGGAAGTCAATTTTTCCCCTCTACACAACGAGACAAGAAGTAGTATGTTCCCTCTTCGTTAAATTCCATCGCAATAACTGAAAAAATGTGCCCTATGTATCACAAAGTAAAATTATTCAGTCAATTTAAAATACATTAAGAGTTGACCATTTAATAATTTATAAATCTAAAACATGGTATGTACATAAATGTATGTACATTGTTGCACTCAATCGATACTTGGTCAAAGTTAGGTGATGTTGTCATTTGATCTAAAGACCCTGAAAGTTGTAATGCTCATGGAACTTGATGTGTGTCGAGTGGAATTAGAGGTCTACAAGTCCATTCATCCATCTAATGATGTGACTCACATTCATTCCACGCAAAATCAATGCATGATATACAAAAACATGTCATACACCTAGTATAAATAGTCCAAGAATTTACATCTGAACTACGGAATGAGTGCATATCACTTGATCCTGCAACTTTCATATAATCTTCAAATTTTTCTAGATGTTGTTCCTCTATCAACCAAAAATATCTACGAACCGTTGATCTTTCTTGAGATTCATGGCCCATATTCATGACACACCAATCAACAATGTTTTTTTGCATCTCGTAATTTAGCACCATCCTTGAACTTTAACTCTTCTCTTGCAAGTGTTCATTTCACACATGCTCATGTACCATCATACTCTCCTTTTCCATGCACTACCTCAGTAAAACTCTAGATATGTTTTACATTTGTTTCTTTTTGTGCATCCCGCTGCAGCCAATAAAACATCCGTGCATTCTTGAATTGTGACGTGCGGTTTGTCCGACCAAATGTAATGTTGAACAAAATTAATGTTCCTCTCATTCAAGTTCACATAAAACACCTGAAAACACCCTTGTACATATTTTGTAGAATGTGTCCGATCATCTTGATGTAGAAATGATACTCTCTTAATATTTTTTGATCTTGCTCAGTGCTTTCAGGAGTGCATGAATGTTATATGCACGAAAATATAAACTTACATTGAGTTATAATATTGAGACTGAACCTCCATTTGTGGATGCAATGTGTAATTCTCTGTAAAGTCAACTACTGAAACAATAGTACCAAGTGGGAATGTGTCCTTGCTTAACTTGAATTGTTCATCCAACTATCGAGCTCTATGTGTGTGCTTTGCATACTCATAAAAAGTTCTTCTCTCGAATTTGACCATATATTCGATACAGGAATTATTTTCTAACAAGCTCACAGCTCTTGGATTCTTTTCCATCTTTTAATTGATATGCCACCGATTTATATTTGGTGAAATCAACCAATTCTTTTCTTATTGAATATGTACTCTCCTCATGGATACAACTTTTCAGATTTGGCAAGCCACCGCACACATTGCACATTCCATCCAAACATGCTTTGTTATAAAAAAATTGTCTTGTTGATTTTTCACAAACTATTGTTGGAATAAATTCCCTTGAATATTTTTGTGGGACATTTATTCCACACTCCTACAACATGATGTTAGTATGCAAAACACAACGTATTTGACAAAAAACATCATAATGCATTGAAAATTCAACATGATGCCTACAATAACAAGTGGTACGTGAGTGATTGATTTTCACATAATAGGGTTTAATCATTTCAAAGAATCTTTGGCTAATGTTAATTTGCAGATTTTCATTCTTAAACTTAGAGAACAATTCTATTTGAGTCATATCTAAGAAATGTTTTGCACACGATTCACGATTACGAGAACCTATTCTTCTTTTTATTGTATCTCTTCTATTCGGTGACACCCTTATGTTCTCATTCCAAAATTTTACAATTAATTCTTGTAGAATATCAGATGTATTCTTGTCTTTTCATGGAAGTCTGCTAGAGAAAGCCCAATAGTTAGTGTTATTGACTAACTCAAGACGTTTACGTCTCTCTATTGCTTTCATTAGTGTTTTTCTGTTTAGCTTCAAAGCACTACTTATTTTTCTAATCAAGCATTTATTAACTATTTTATCACTTACTATACAATTAGTAAGTGCATGCCATGTAGCATTACTATCTTTGGTGCATCTTTTGCCACCTATAGTTTGGTATGCTTTATGTATGTTTTCAACAATTGACACATTTTGATCAACAACATTAGATGTTCTTAACCCCAGGTCTTCATTATAGGTCTCATCTTAATTAATTTCATCAATGAAACAAATAATTGACATCTTTGTGTGTCATTTAAATTCTCAAAGTAATTATCCCAAATTCCACGTGATTTTCTTCTCGCATTTCTTTCATACATTTTGTTAGGCATTAGTTTTATAATGTTTTCATCAATTTCAATTAAGTGAATTGGTTTTCTTCACAAAATGGAAGGAGGTAATCTTAGAGGTGAAGATTTGTTTACAAGGTTACTTTCTTCATTCAATGTTTTCATACAAATTTCGAGGTTAAAATTTGGATTCTTAGGTAAGGGTTCAACAATTGGATTCATATCAATTTCTTCATCCATACCAACATTATCATTCAATTCAATATCATTATTCATTGTAAAATCATTATTCATTGCAAAATCATTATTCTCTACATTTTCATTATGTATTTCATCCCCATTTTCTAATACATTAGCTACATTTGATATAGCGGATGTACCTTGCCCTACTCGAAGTTTTTGCATTCTCTTCAATTTCTTTATTCTCTTCTCTTCCAATTTCTCTAGTGTCTTGTTCTTGACTTTCCTCTTGTCCTTAGCTCGATGTTTATCACCCATGATTAGAAAAAATCAACTAGTGGGGTAGGGGACAAAATGAACTACTAAAAAATCATGCAAGAATGTAGAGAAAATTGCAGACAAAATAGAATGTTTACAGAATTCATGTGAAAGAGATGAAAGGGACGTTGGGGGCCGCAATATATAAACAAAGAAAAACACGTATGTGTTATGTAACGCGTACGCATTTTGTACTTCCTCTTTTTTTCTAACTAATGCCTCAAGGCTTGGGATTCGGTTTGGATCCCCAAGCCTGAGGCATGGACCTGTATAAACACAACAAACAACGTGTTTTTGTAAGAAAATGTAAAAATGCCACTTCCTCTATGATAAATCAAAATAAAACAATCGATCCATTTAAAAAAAATATACCACATGGCGTAGAGCAGAGTTTTTCTTTCTAAAAATATAAATTTTCAAATTTTCTGACTAATATAAGGTTTCCATATTATTTATTTTCTAACTATGCCTTTTTATAGCTATTTTTTGAAGTGTAAATATGTCTATCTTTCATGGTGTATCTTTTTTTGGGTGATCAAAATTTAAAAAAATTATACTAGCCCAAACTAGGCATAATTCTATACATATTAAAAAAAAAAAAATTCGATATTTTTTGAGGTAGTTAGGGGGGCACGGTCAGAGCTCCGTTATTTTCAAAACATAAAATTTCTGTACTAGAAAAATCATAAATAAAAAAATATTTTCTAAAAAAATCTTTAAAAAATGGAGCCCAAACTAGATGCTCCTAGCTATCTTTCGGCAAAGGGTTTTCAAACATACTAAATGGTGCTCAAAAATGGTGGGGGCACGAAAGTCAATCTATTATGTTTTTTAACAAAATAGGAGTATATCTGTTGGTATTTTAGTTGTTTGACCCACTTAAATTTATCCGTTTTCAATAAAATTTAGTATCCTAGAAACTAGACTCAAAATTTTACGATTCATATTTCTACAACATCTTCCAATTTTAAGTGTAACTATTTCAAAAACTCATACAAGTTGAAGTTTTTTTTCTAGAAAAATATGTCCACTTAAGACCCCCTTTGGCCCCACAACTTGGTGCACTTACCCCCAATAGAGGTCTTTAGCACCTAGGCACCCTCGCCTCACTCCAGGTGCCCTAGCACTAGTTTATCCAATAGTTCTAGGATTTTCGTGTCACTCATTGCGATAATCTTCCCTTCTTGTTTATCAATTTCTCCATTCTCGCATAGTCTTGACATCGGTGTAAATCAACTAAGTCCTCTCTCTCTCTCTTGCACTTACGATTTTATATTTTACTTGATTATTTCTTGTGTCATCTATATTATAGTAGTTGTTTATCATTTATTTATCATATGTGACTCTGCAATAAGGGTTTTACAAATTCTCGTATTTTAAAATCATTTGGAAAACCCATCTTTTGAACACTCTCAGATCTTTCTTTCTTCCTTTTACTTCAATCTCCTAAGCTTCTTCCATCATGGATATTTTTATCTATGCCTTTTTGCAAGCTAATCTTGAATGTAAGGCTAAAATCAAATCTCTTCTAGATAATACTTACATTCCTTCTACTACTCCTTTGGATCATGTTTATCAATTATTCATCGATTTATTTTCTCAACACCTTACTTTCCCATCTGATGTAGCTGTTGCTCTTTCTATGATAGTGATTCTCCTCTTTATATCCAGGCTTGCATATTTAACATTGGCATTAGGAAAGTAATAGTTGATAATGGATTTGAGCTCAATCTTTGTAATCTCACATTTCTTCAACAATTTATCCTTTCTTCAAATCATCTCAGTCTAGCATCCATTTCTATTTGTAGCTATGATTCTTTTGGACGACTGCATGGGCCATATCACCTTACCTATCATAGTTGGGCCAAAAATTGTCCCTATGGTATTCTTTGTTATTGACACAAAACTCCAATACAATTTCTTACTTGGTATACTATGGCTTCACACTATGTAGGAAGTACCTTCTACTTTTCATCAACGTATTAAGTTCCTACATGATTTTATGTTTCTTATTGTTATTGTTGGTTGCGACCCATTTAAATATTGCAATCTAGACCTATTCACTTCTCTCCCTACTCCATTTATCTACCATAATTTTTGTCATCCCCATAATCCTCCTACATATCTCATTCATGATTATTAGCTAATGAACCTCCTACACCTACCACATACATGCTTCGCCTTCACGGATCTATTTTGTATTGGACACCACGCCCTCCACTTCATCTCTCTAGGAACACTTTGTATCAACACCTCCTCCATTTACACGCACTCTTTTAATTTATGAATTTTATTGGACTCACAAAGTATGCTTGATTGTACTTGCTTTGACACCGTATGCGCACATGATGGCTTCACCTGACTTGGATTCACATTAGATCATCTTTGCCCATCACCTCATTCTCCTCACCTTTATCATGGATGTGTCTTTTTTTACTGCTGCTTATGGTCTTCGTTTCCTTAATTTACCAAAGATTTATTTCATGCACTTCTCGTGCCTCTCCACTTACACTTGGACTGTCTTGGATTGGCTACATTGGGGGCACTTTAGATCCTATTCACACCGCTTATCACATTCTCCAAGGCATTTTGCCTCATCTCTATTTTCTCTATTTGTGATGATTATTTTCTTGGATATACTCAAAATATCACCTACTAGTATGTCCATGGTTGTCCACAACCACCTTTCACTCATGAAGAATACACAATGCACATGTACAATCTATGCCACAATGGATCCTTATATGGTCAACCTCATCATGCATTACTTACCAAGTCTCGATTCGGGACCTATTGGATATGATCTGATGATGATGATCTTCTAGATGATGTTACTTGATTATTTTCCACTTCATACACTTGGGGGCATCATGCTTTCTTTCCCCCTCCTATCATTCTCAGTGTATCTCTTATTTCTAATCTTGTGCTTTGTGCCTCATATTTTCTACTTCTAAACAATGTTAGCCATGAAGAGATGTAAAACATAGAGTTCGAGTATGAATCTCCCAAATGAGAAGGTTAGAAATTATACCTTACATGCTTGTGTGTTCAAGCGACACAATCAAAGCTTCTTGCTATGCAAGAAGTAAATGAGAATCAAGTGCAAATATAATGTAGAATTAAAAAAATGTACTTAAAATAAAATGACAATAGGAATTACCATATCCATGGGGATAGAAGTATACCCATGTCGTTGCTCAAAGATCGTAAAACACACACATTCAAAATAGAGTCAAAACATGCTATATATAACCAAAATTACTATTTCTATAAATCATTTGCACTTACCCACTTGGTGAATTTTGAGCTCTATATCACCCGTGGACTGTTTTGAGCAAGAGCATAACTAAAATGAAGAGTGTGATGATTTAAGGATGGCCCAACAAAGTGGGAGGAACAACGGTTTAGGAATAGGTGAGTTATTTGCATTTGTTTATTTTTACCCTATAATGTATAAAATGTGAAAAATTCAACTTAGGGGGGAAATTTTTAGTAATTTTGTAGTCAAAATGTTCATAAGGGGGAAACTTAGTAGTATTTATAATTTGTTTCACTGAAAAGGCATTTTTTTGTCTTTTTTTTTACATTTTAGGGGACCTAGGGTACAACCCACTTTTTATAGATAGAACCACCGTGGAGATTGTGCAACCACAACTATGTGTAAAGCGGTAGTTGTGTAACCACCGAGTTGGTTGCATAACCATCAAGGGTTTAAGGAAAAATGTGGAATTTCCATGGCGTTATGCAACCTCCTCTTTGTACTGAGTGAAGGTTACGTAATTGCCAAGGAAAAAATCAAAAATTACTAAGTATGATAAAATATTTGGTTTTAAAATGTTTTTATGATGTTTTTGATGAGCATATTTTACACAAAAAGGTTCTAACTTTCCATTTTCTTTCCATTTAAGAATGAAGGGTAAGTACATTAGATGGAGTAGGGCTCAAAAATGTGATTGGCTACTTGCCATCTTGGATTCATTATCTCAGCAGAGAGGGATTTTTACATGCGTAGAGCCAGGATATGGAGGATATCCCGCATACGATTAGTACACTGCTAGCCATTTACTATTTGATCTACCTGAGTTCTTGGGATGCATACTGGAACACCTTTTGGCTACCGGATTCGAGAGGGGAGTGGACTATCACTCTTGAGGATGTCTTAGGATTTTGGGAGTTCATGTCACCTACAAGAGGTTAAATTTGACCAATACGGAGTTCAATGGCATTATCTCGACGGTGAGCCACTTACATGGGAGATGGATTGGTACAATGTACTAGTGCCAAGCAAGGAATGAGAATTTTATCCATTACCTCTACTCCTATCCATGCCTTGCGTAAGGCCATCATTGGAATTTTGGCTTCGCATTTGGTTGGGGACAAGGGCAGAGATAAGTTACTTTACTACTGGGCCCCCATTATTCAGAGCATCGATCAACATGGCTACACATATGCATGGGGTGTTGACATTTTGGGTACTACCTACCATGATCTCTACATAGTTGTTTGATTGAAGGGCAAGGCCCTTAGTCATCCTATGCTAGTGATGTCTTTGGGTATACGAGTGCATCATCCCCTACTAGATGAGTGTTGGGATAAGCGACCTTGGTGCTATAAGAGTTACAAGATGGACAGAGAGATGGCCCCGCTCGAGAGGGTCACATTAGTTAGTTTACACCCTTACCACTTTGTTGACATGGTTGCATAGCCATATCGGGGCATGGACAATTTATGGGGTGAGGATGTTGTTATTATAGCTGCATACAGTTCTACTACACAGTTGGTGGATCGAACCAACAAAGTGAAGGTCCACCCTATTGACAGAGTACCAAAACATTTTGGACTTCCTTATATTGATTCCCTCCCTACAATCCCAATAGTATATAGGGGGGATTAGAGAGGCTAGAGCTTCCCTAAAGGGAAAACTTAAGTGGATTGTCGTCACACATGGGATTTTGATCGGTATTATACAAATTATACAAGACCCGGTTGTACCAAAGTTGATCTTATAGATAGATGTCATGCCCACACAACAGGGGAGGAGGAGAATGGAGTTGAGGAAGGAGGAGATGAGGAGGGAGGAGGAGGAGACGAGGAGAGTGACACATAGTGGGTTCTACTAGGGAAGCTTTGGTAGCATCCAGGGGCTAAAGGCAAAGGCCGAGGTTGAGACATTGCATACAGAGGATAACCTTCCACCTATAGGAGGTGGAGGGGATAAGGAGTAGGTTTTGGGTGATGGGTGGCCACAAAGGAGGTCAAAATAGAGAAGTTACTTGTAGCATCTCCCGTACCACCAACAAACACCAATAGACCTATCTGGATGCCAAGAGATCTGAGTAAGTAAAACACTCTTCTCTTGAATCTACTTTTTAGACTAGAATTGTTAGTGAATTACACACTATATTTTTTTGGGTTTTCATTTTTTTTTCTAACTTATCACTCTCTTATTTGCATTTTTCAGCCATTGCGAGATGGTGACAAGACTTCATTTGTCGATTTTTTCTTGACACCTTTACTCTTCCTTTCAAGGAAGACGTGAGATCAATTTCATGTAGACAATAGGAAACCAATGATGTTTGGTCATCATACGGATGCATTTTCACCAATGTGGGTTTGCATCCATGACACATATGTGATTGAGCTCACTTTGTATATGAGTTGTCTAAGAGGAGATAGAGGCAAGGCTACTCTCTCGTAGCAAGACTACTACTAGAAGGTCACCTGTCCCATCCTATAGTTATTCTCACTAATTGGCACATGTAGGCTCTCACTCACACCATAGGAGCTACAATAAGAGTCCTCATCATGTACCCTCACGGGGTCATGTGAATAGGCTATATGCCTTTATTGATTTGTCACATTTTTGGATACATATATCAATTTTTTTATTTTCAGCTCATAGATGAGCATTTTGACCACACTCGCAAGAGTGTGATGGAATGTATACAAAATTGACCTTATTATAGATATATACATATATACATCTCTTTTTGGTTCAGTTATTCTTTGTAAGAGTTGACTCAATGATGGTTTGTTTCACTTATGTACTCTTAGATGTTTAGAATCTCCAATGTTTTTATATGATTTTATGAATGCATGTTATGGATGACGATGATGTAAATGTAGAACATAATGATTCATATTTTTTTTTTTATATACATGATGATGCATATGAGGAAGAATTGTAATTTGATACTTTGGTTTTCAAACAATATTTGGCACTTCTATTTTGTTGGCAAAATGTGATGAATCTGATATAATAAGAAAATGAATTATCTCCACTTTTAATTCCACATAACTAGTAAGATATGAGGGATCAACACTAGGATCCAAAAGGGACACGAGTTATATGGTTTTGATGAGTGATCATGGTGATAAGAAGACAATAATTTTACAAAGATCCAATTAGGAACCTATAACTCAACCCTAAACACAATCAACTACCTAGTCCGAATGTGATTTTCTTGCAAGTTTATCTAGACTTAGATCCGTAGATGGCCACTTGATTGAAAAATATGGTTTTAATGATTCAAATCTCTTACAACATACACATCTAATTCATTTTCTTGGAAATTTTATGTTTCAAAGCACTTTTTATTCACTAACTTATTTACAACTTATTTGACTTACTTGAAGAGACCCCTACATCTTGCCCCATGCTACTAGTAAGAAGCATGAGATCATCACCGAGGGAAAGATATAGGTGAATAAGGGCACTTCCTTCCTTTCCCAATATCATGCTACCAGTAGGAAGCATGGGCTCATCACAAAATATTGGTAGGGCAAGAAAGTGTAGTATTATTTGTAAAAGAAAGAGTTTTTGTATTTATTTTTATATATATATATATATATTTGATCTTGACTTGTGATTTTGGGAGGGAAAAATTTCCCCTAGCCTTGACCCCCAACCAAAGTAAGATGCGAGGGTTATCCACCAAAGGTTGAGATAGGTGAGCAAGAGCTCTAAGTGAAATGTTTAGATTGCTTTTGTTATTAGAGATATTTTCAGGGAAAGATGTGACATCAAGAAGATTCTAGAACAGACTATGGGTAAAGACACTGAGCTAGAAGAAACTATGAGTAGAACTAAGTATGTAAGCCTTGGTAGGACCAATGTCAAAATTTTGTCTTGATTGCTTGAAATGATGAAGAGATTAGAATTGTTTGATGATAATATGGTGGATACTTGAAGAGGTATGATTAAGAATTTTTTCCAACACTTGGAAGTTTTTAGAAGTTTTTGAAAAGTAAGTTTCTTAATTTACAATTTCATAATATGATAATGCAGATGATATGCAACATGGATGCAATAATGTACAAGTGGAGATGCAAATGAATTATGCATAAAAGCATTTAAGGTGAAACGAATTAACTTATTTGTTGAATTCTCTACTCTCAAAAGTAAATAGGTGACACATAATGTTATTAAAGTCTTGTATTACAGTACAAGCATAACCATTTAGGTCTGAATGTTCTTCCTTCCTTAATCTTCTTGTCAATTTGGCTATCGAGTCTCAACAATACATCCCTTACATGTATTTCACACTTGTATATTTTCTTGATATACCAACAACACATCCGTCAAAGCATAAACACTATGTCGTTGTTCAACTATAAGTCAAACTTCATCAAGGGTTTCCAGCTGAACCATCCATGCCTCTCGATATACATAATCTAGAATGCTTTACAAAGATATGAAAAGGCTAGGCAACTCTACCTCAAGTGGTAAGACCGCTTCATATATGAAGACTAAAGAATATGGGGTTGCCCTCGTGGGTGTTCTTACTGATGTCCTATAGGTCCATAAAGCCAGAAATAGCTTGAGGTTCCAATCAAATTTTTCTCCTCAACCATCTTAAGGAGGATGGAATTTAGTGTCTTATTTGTAGCCTCAACTTATCCATTAGCTTGAGGGTAATATAAAGAGGCTGTGTGGTGGGATATCTTAAATTGTGCACACAATTCTCACACCTCTTAATTTATTAATGGAGTGTCATTATCTGATATAATGACTTGTGGAACTCCATATCTATAGATGATTGGGTTTAGAATAAACTTGGTGATCACAGATCTAGGTATAGTAGTAAGAGGTATGGCCTCAACCCCCTTAGTGAAATAATCGATGGCTATGATGATGAAATTATGGCCCTTTAAGGAGAAGGATATATCTTCCTATCAAATCAAGCCCCGGGTAGAGAAGGATCAATGTGTCACTATGGGCTATAGAGAATTTGCAGGAATATGTATCTCGTGTGAGAATTCTTGACATTTTGACACCTACAAGCATACTCTACATTGTCATGCTCTAAGGTGGGCCAAAAATAGCCCATGCGGTGAATTTTGTGAGCCATTACATGCCTCCCAAAGTGACTACCATAGACTCCACTTTATGGGCTTCAAAGAGGATTTTATCGAATATTCTTTCGCCAACACATCTCAACAACATACTATCGAAGGCTCTACAATAGAGCACTTCTTAAAAATCAATAAAAATTGGCGGCTATGACACACAACCATCATCTTTGTTGTGAGGTTTCTCCCTCAGGATATGAATGGTCCATAATATGATTGACAATATCAATGTATCATGGACACACCACAATGGGAGGCTTAGTATCTATGTAAAACACACACTCATTCGAGAAAATCTAGGTCTATTAGATCCCCATAGTCTATAGGGTTATTTGCTAACCAATCAATACTATTTTTCCCTTTATGGATTTATGGTTAATATAGGTGAGATCAAACTCACCCATTAGTGTAATGAAATGACCAACCTTCTTGGATAAGGCGCCTTGAGTTAGGAAAGTTCGCAATTAATCAGATTTGGAAATTATCCTAGTCTTTTGGTTAAGCATATAATACCTTAAACTCTTGGTTTTGAAAAAACTTCAAGCACTCCTTCTCTACTTGCATATAATGTGTTTTATAATCAATAAGAGTATGACTTATAAAGTATATGGCACGCTCACGATGATCATTGTCCTCTTGTGCCAACATGTATGTTAATGAGACATTAGTGGATCATGAATATAGGATCAGAAGATGATCAGCTATTAGTGGCATGAGTGTAGGCAGTGACATAAGAAATCATTTCACTTATTCAAATGATTTATGGCACTCCATTGTCTAGTCTTCGCTACACTATTTCTTTAACTAGTTATTAATGAGATGAACAATGCATGTCAAATCAAGGATAAACATGTGGATTGCCCCACATTTACCTAGGAATTATCTAATGCCTAACTTATTAGTGGGTGAGGAAATTTCCAAGACTCGAACTAATTTTTTTGGATCAACATCGATGCCCCAAGATAAAATGATGTATTCGAGTAACTTGCCTCTAGTGACTCCAAACATGCACTTCTCGAATGTAGTGTCACTCCGTATTTGATTAGGTGTGAAAGAATGACACAAAGTAATTTGGGATGATCAACACATTTCTTCACTTTTTATATCAGGTCATCAACATATGATTGCAAAATATTAAGGATAAGATCATAAAAAATGTATGTCATTTCCCACTAGTAAGTAGCTCCGACATTCTTTAAGCTGAAAGGCATGACTACATAACAGAAAGTTCCCCAAGGAGTTGTAAAAATAGTTTTTGTTTGATCTTCCTCGAGAGATCCTTATCTAGTTGTAACTTGAAAATCCATCCATGAGAGACAACAACTCATATCCATTTGTTGCATCAACAATAACATCAATGGAAGGCAAGGGAAAATCATCTTGAGACAAGCCTTGTTAATGTCCTTGAAATCAATGCAGAGATGTATCTTCCCATTCTTTTCGAGAATGGGGACTATGTTTGACACCCACATAAAATAATCCACTAGTTTGATAAATCCCACTTGAAGGAATTTCATGACCTCCTCTTTAACCATTAAAGCCACATTAAGCTTTATGGGTATTGATTTCTACTTCATGGGATTGGCATCAAATTTGTGACAAGGTTGTGAACCACAACATCAGGAGCAATTCCCATCATTTCTTTGCAACTAAAGGTGAAGGATTTTGAGTTCTCTTTAAGCACCTTTGTATGCACTTCTATCTCATCTGGAGTCAAAGAAGAGCTGAGCTTCAAGATCTTGGGATCCTCTTATGTCCCTATATTGATATCTATGGTTCCTTCGATCAAAGAGGCATTACCCTCTTCAAACTCAGGAGGGGATGGAGGTAGTTCCAGTTCTTCTTCCTCTACCTCATAGATCTCAAGACCTTCCGATGAGGAAGGATCCATCATGTGATCTCCAAAGTAGGAGGAAGGGTGAGGTATAAGATAAAATCCCCTCTTATGGTGTGTGCAAGATGAAGATCAATGTATGCATTGAGGTATCCTAGGATTGCCTCATCATTCTCCACATATTCCAAGTGGCGAGATCATTCTCAGTCTTGACATATGCCAAAATCACATTAGTTGGTATCCTTCAAATTAGAGGTTTAGATCGAATCAAAATAGTGAATTGGTTTCTTTTAGGTCTTTGCTTAGACAAAAGCAAGAGGAAGAATAAACCATAGAATCGTATAATAGGGTTTTCTCTCATGGAATCACTTCAATAGAAATAAAATCAAAACCCTTGCTAAGCTCATGAACCATGGTCTTGTAGAGTAGTAGGTTCTTTGCTCTAGTCTCATAGACTTTTGAGACTTGATTAACGACAAGTTGAGAGTCACCCAAAACTCTCATGTCAATCACACCCATCCTCTTAGCCACACTAAGACCAAGAAGTAGAGCTTGATACTTAGTTCCATTGTTTGTGCACTCAAATTTTATCTTGAATACAAAAGGCATGACCTTCCCATTTAGGGAAGTGAGAATCACCCCATCCCCAACACCAAAGTGACACTTTGCATTATCGTAGTTAAGAGTCCAACAGTCATTAGGGAAGATGGAAGCTTGATCTTTCTTGGAGTCTTCTTCCTTGACTTCTATGACTTCAACCATACAAACCTCATCAAATACACTAGATGGGAGAGAATCAATTCCAAGAGCATGTCTTATGCCTAGGTAATCAAATGGGAAAACAATAAACAAATCATTCTCCAAAATATTAACAATCTCAGCTATAGTTTTTGTTGACACAATTTCTACTACAACAACCTTAATTTCACTATAATTAACCCCTTCGATTGCCTTAGGGGTTTCAACTCATTCATAGGAACATGTAAGGATTTAGGTTTTGAACCCTGAGGCTTGTTTAACTGATTGGCCAAGAGATTAAACTCAGTATGAACCCCTAGTTTCTTATTTAGGTCGGAAAAATGGATATCAAATGGCTTTAGATCACCCCGAGCTATGAAAACCTTACCCAGGTGCAAGAATATAACCTCTTGGAATAATGTGGAAGGGATTTCCTTCATTATATGAATCAGGGTTAACCAAGAATCATATTATAGTTATTTTCTCGATCTATAATATAAAATTCGATCAACATGTACTTAGGTCCAAGAGTGACTGGAAGCACTATAGTTCCAATAGAAGTGGCTTTAAGGCTAACATAGCCCCTCAACATATTTCACGTTGAAGAACAATTTGTTTCTCCATAGCCTAAATTTTGAAGAAATGAGAAAGCGACTATATTAACAACATACCCATAAATCTATAATTACATGCTTAACATAGTTTTTGTATATACAAACCTGTAGGTACACCATGCAATATCACCCCTTTGTGCTAACTCAATGCCAACAAACATCTTGCTAATGTTGAACACAAACCCAAAATATCTCTTAGAATTTGCACTAGGGGGATAGACATAAAAGTCTATATGATTGATTTGGGCCTCTAGAGGGGGAGTGACATGAATAATATGACCAATACCTAGTAATTGTAATAAAGTCGATCGATACGTAGGATAATTCTTTAAAAACTAGAAAGGAAATGTGGGAAAAGGTTTTAGTTAGGTCCATGATCAAATCATAGTCTCTTACTAGCTTGGGAGATATTGGGGTATCATCGACATCAAGGGATGCACGAGAAGAGGTTGCGAGAATAATCACCGAGTATTAGTCATTGTGTTAACTTTGGTTTGGTCTCTCCAACTTAGCCAAGCCTATCATCTTGGTCTGATTTGACTATCTAAAGGACGATATACTAGAGGGTTCAAAGACATAGATGCCTCATGATCGATGTTTGCAATGGGAGACCCCTTGTTAGTACCATGGGGATTAAGCTTTCCATTTTCAAGGCATGTTTGAAGAGGGTCTCTAAAACCTAAGATTAGCATTTTTGTGGAGCAACATGCCCCATATGAGTATTTACGAGTAGGTGTCATGGGATTAGCTAGAAATATCTCAATTAAGAGTTGTCTCTAGTCTTGAAATCCATTGTATGAATTTATTACAATCATGACACATACAAGCATCATGTCCTCTAACCTTATGAAAACCATAATATAAATCGATATTGTAGTCATGGGGTATTTAATTTGGTTTTGATGTTGTCCATAATTTCTATTGTTGTTATGTTGTTGGTTGTTATAATTGAAGTTGAGGCCTCTGGCCTTGGTTATGATATTGGTTTGGAAGTTGGTTCGGATATTGGCTTGGGTATTAAACCGGCCTCGGACTGGACTTGTTGAGGTGGGGAGGATGACTAAATTCAACCGCATTAATAGAAGGAGTGAAGTTGTTACCCCTTTGATTATTAGTATTTACGTTGTTATTTCCATTATTTGTGTTGCTTGTGCTAACGAAATTTGGATTTTTGGTTTGATCAGTGACATCATCTATTATAGCACCACAATTATTATTAAGGAATTTGGGTCCTTGATTGTTGTTGTTTGAACCATTTGGGTAATTTGAATTACCTTGTGAGGGAGTGACCAGTTTCCCATTCGAGCCATAGGTCTTTCAACCGCTATCAATCACCACTTGGTCAATGTGGAGGGCACCCTCTAAGACCTCCTCATAGCTCCTAAGAGGGAAATTTTGCACTTCCTCCTTAGTTTATCGATTGAGGAAATGGAGGAATAGGTCACAAAGCTCCATTTGATCCATGTTGGGAGCACTTTGGACGAGGAGTAGAGGACTTTCCGCCACCTTTGAATGAAGTGGGTGGTGGATTCATTGTGCTCTTGTTTAATGTGAATGAATTATCTAATTCTAGTTCTCAAGAGTTTTTTCATATAAAAAAAATTTATGAACACTAAAATGAGTTACTTAAATGAATGAATCAAGGATTCTAGTATTCTATAGTACCATTTGAGAGCGATCCCCTCAAGGGTCTTGGGGAATATCTTAGCTATAACCGCATCCCATGGGAGTATCTATCTAATGGTGGTTGCATACACTTTAATGTGAGCATTTAGATCCCCCTCCACTTTGAATTTTGAAAGGTCCAAAAATGGTCATGGAAACATTACACTTCTTATGGTAAATTCAAGGGGATCCTTGAGATATTAGAATATGTGCCCACCACATAAGACTCTACCATAGACGACCCTTGATGGGGAGGTGGAGGTGGAACAAGAGGTTGATAAGGCACAACATAAGCATTTACGGGAGTGTAGGGTATCCCATGGGGCTGACCATATGAACAAACCAAATATCTAGGTTGCTAGGGCCTTGGATGGTCATGTGATGTGTAAATTACTAAAGCAAGGAAACACACACACACACAAAGAATCTGCAAGAGGGCAAGGTCAATGTTTAGGAAACCTAAGCCAACTAAGGATACGTAAGGAGTTGTGTTAATTCCTTTCTAATTAACTCTATATGCAACTAATTAATCTCACAAATGAAAGCTAATTAACTCTATATTTATTTTTGTGCTTTTCCAATGATTTTTAAAAAAGTGAATAAAATAAATAAAATGAACTAACTAATTTAATCTAATGTTTTTGTATTTTTGTGTTTACTGGGAAACAGAAGAAATATGCATAGATAATTTAACTTCTTCTAATTAAATGAAATTACTTCTACTCTAAACAAATTAAACTAAATAGTGAAATAGCCGAGATGTGGTTATTTCCCTGTTGTAGAGGATTTACTCTAATCTTAATAAAATAAATTCTTTTCCTAATTTGTAATTTTGGATATTTCCTCTTTTGGATCTACCTTAGAATCATGGGAAGAATGAAAAGCTTCTCAAAAGAAATTCTTCCCCTGAAGCTTCCTCGGTAAAACATAAGCTTTCTAAATGAAGAAATGTAAAGCTATAGGTAAATGAATTGTGTAGGATAAACAACACTATGGCAAGAACCTCCTCCAAATTCTTCCTATGTAAATACACATGGATGAGTTGAGAAGAAATCCTCAATGGAATATTTTCAAAAGAAGACTATTGTAATTGTATCTTTCTAAACAAATGTATCTAATAGATTGTAACTTTGAATCTATCTAAGAAAATGAAAGAAACCTCTAGGAATTTAATAACATGTCCAACTTGAGAATGTTTTTGAGACAAATCTGGTGTAGCTATGAGGCTTTTGATGTCCCCTTATATTCTTATTCTAATGAATGTTTAAATGTATCCAGGAACTATGCTGGAAATGTGTGGAAATAATGGGAGAGAGTGTTGGATCTAGTTGGTTTGCATGCAGTCTGGTAGCAATGCATGCAAGAGAGTAACAAGGCAAGAGATATGTTCTTTCTTTTTTTCTTATTAGCAGGATTACGACAACATAACAATATAATTCCAAAAAAAAATACTCTAACCAATGCTTGGGAAGAAGCTTGGCTCTTATAGAAAATAGGTAGAGAAGTGGTCTAGCCCACTTGGCAGCCAAGGAATGCCACATCACTCAAAGAAGGGGCAATTAACTCATAAATAACAACATGAACAAAAGGAGAAGTTTATATGCATTTAAAACACGCTAGAAAAGGATCAAGAGAAAACACATAGAACCGCCGGTTTGTGTAGATTGGTGGTTGCATAACCATCGGCACGGTTCTGCAACTTAAAGCAGGAAGGCCAAGGAAAAGTCGAAAAAATGATAAAGGAAAGCAGAGAAAGCTAAGAAAAGGAAAAATAAGCTACAAAACATGTTACAAATGAGGAATTAGACTTGAACATCATTGGAATTGATAGTTTATCATCATTGGGGATTTTACTTGTTCCAACAATGTAGCATGTGCAAAATTGGGTGCGTATAAGTACCTCTCTCTTCTTCTCCCTCTACCTTTTATTTAGTGTTGGGTTGCATGCACCCAATACTCTAGTTTATCCTTTGACATAATTGGGGATTGATCACCCCCAATATTTCAAAAATTTCAACAATACAATCCAAATCTTTAAGTGTAAGTAAATAACACGAGCTCTTCCTTCCACATAATGAACATATGAATTTCTTCTTCATTTTCCATATCTTTATTTCACTTTGTGCAAGTTCAAATTCTATATTTACATTTGAGTTACGAGTTTAATTTGTACTATATTATATGGACACTAACTCCACTCTTTGTTATAGGTTTCACTATAGAGTGTGTCAACACAAATGCATATAAACAAAAAAACTCCAAGAAAATACAAAGTGTGTTTACACACTCAGGTATTTTTTTCCTTTAAGCATAAAATTTTTCTTTCATACCTAAAGGGGGTAAATACGAGACACTCATATTTAGTAATTTACCCTTTGACACTACTAGTTGTGACAACGTTTCTTTCTTAAGAAAAATATCCACATTCTACCCTCGTCAAAGTATATCCTACTTTGTCTCTTTCCCAACTTACTTATTTATACACATTGATGTGACATCACATTCTAAATATAAATGTATAAAATTATATTTAATCTCTTCTATTGTTACCCTCTCCAAAAGCATTCAAGTATGGTCAAGATGTGATATATGGTCTTGGCGATTTGTACAATCTTGGTGAAACATCCTTTAACTTTTATTTCAATGTGATTATCTCTTTTTGGTCATTTCATTTTCATGGGTTGCTCTTGTCATAACAAATTACCTTCAAAACCTTATATAAACAAGTTAATGTCACTTTATTTACTCACTTGACACTCTTACGAGCTCTCATTACAAATAATAGCATAAAAGGCACTTGAGGCTCCCTAAATCTTCCCAAATCTAATACACATCCATTAGAGTAGTCACTATTATAGTTTTGAAGCACTCAACTAGGTCAAAGATTTCAACTTCCCTCATTTCCAAGCATCCAAAGATCCCAATCCAATGTCTTAACAAGATAAAAATAATCTCAAGCATTGTCAAAGTGATTCATATTACTAATCTAGATGCATAGATATAGATATCACATGTTAGGTTGAAAACTATTTGTGGTTTTACGCCTCTCGAGTAGTCTTTGACATATGCAATGCATAGATTTCACTTTAATCCAAACACTAACCTTTTTATAGGTTCTTTCAGCCATGGTTAGGGTTTTGAGTATGGTTTAAATTATTTATAGAGTTTCACAATTTTTTGACAATTAGGGCTTGACAAATGACACTCATTTCCATACAAGCAAAGGGCACATGAAGTTACAAGGCTCACTTTAGTAGGTCCAAAAGCGTATAGAAGGTCCAAGATCATACAAACATTTCTAGAAAAGTTGTACATTTTCAAACCACACCATTTTCCAGCTACAATCTTAGTAATAAAACGCATTCAAGTTTAATAATACACTTTATCCAGTCTATACACCCAAATATCTCCTATATCACTCTATACAACTAAACACATTTCTATTTTTGTGTTTTTGACCTTATATGATGTATGTGCATCAATTTTGATTTGTTAATAAGATCTTGTTTGTGCTTTACATAGTTTCGCGAGGTCCATAAATTCCATAAAAATATTTGTAAGCATTAGAGGTATGTTCTTAGTCATTGGAATGTCTTCCCTCCAAAACACTAAATTTCAATTTAAGTATTTACAGGTAAATTCATAAGAATAAGACATATTCAAAAGTGAGACTCATGTTGAGTTTTCATAAATATCTTGTGAGTGTGCAACATAGACTAGGTGGTTTTAGTCTTGATATATTGGTGGAGTTAATATATGTTGTTATAATTTGTGTCTAAGTTGAGAAAAATAGTTCAACTTTCTTAGTGCATATGGTTGATAGAAAATCTCAACAAAAGAATGATTTTTATACTTGGAGTAGAATCAAAATAGTTGGGTCATCATTAATTAAGCTCTAGGATTTCAAATATTAGCTCATTAGGAGCATAAGCGATAGAAAAACTAATTTTGCGGGGTTGGTATGTTGATATATGGATGTGTGTTTATATGCTAAGGGGGAATGTAAGAAGTATTGTTATGAATGAATGAGAAAATAAGATTTTATGAGTTCCTTCACATAATTCTAAACCCCATTCTTACGTATTACTATTTGCAATGATTAGAACCATATTTTATACAAGATAGAGGTTGTAGACACAAAATCATGCACTTAGGTACATTTCTAGGTCCATAAACACATACTTTCATTTACATGGTTTCTAAGTGATACAACTAGTAATTGATAGCTACCTTTGGCCTATTGTTTGGATTTCTTGCTTTCTCTTTGGTATTACACACCCTACATCCCAATCCAAGTTTAATTACTTTATCTTTTATGGCTTGGACATGAGCGCCCCAACCTATTTCTATCTTATTCACTCTTTTTGGGCATCTTATTTTCTTATGGGTCGGCCTTCCAGTTGCCAATTATGAAATTCAACCAAGGGAATCATATAAATACAAATCTATGTGACCAAAATAAAGTACCAAGCTCTAAGCATCTATTATCATCACCTAAGGTTGCATTCAAAGGCATCTAAGAGCATCAATAACATCCATCTAGCACTCATTTAAGGGACAAGAGACTACATTTTTCTGCATACACACATAGGAAGGGAAGTTCATTTTTTCATCCACACATCTATTTATATTGGTACATCTAGCTATCTACCATTATCACGTACACTTGAATATGGGATTCCTAGGGCGTGATTATATCAGACACACATAAAAAATACATGGAGTCTAAGATGTAATGTAGTTATCATTCGTAAGTTCACTCAATTGTGTGACTATTGGGGCTAGTCTGACTCCCCATATCATATCTTTTGCTTTTGGGATTTGATGTAGTTTTAGGGTTTTGTAGTTCATCTTCTCTTTACATTACAAGTGAATTCAATGATCATCCAACAACATAAAAGTGACCAACAACGACCATCGAGGACCACCTTGTGATACTAGAAAATTTAGATTTCTATCTCATGCATAGTCACAAGTGCCCAATAGGGGTCTCTAACGCATGAGTGCCCTTTCCTCGGTCCAAGCACCTTAGTCTAGCTCATTTGAAAAATCTAGGATATTTTGTGCTTAGTTGCGATAGTCTGCCCTTCCTTTTTATCAATTTCTCCGATCTGCGCTTGCAGTCTCGACATCAGACATAACTCAACTAAGTCCTCTCTCTCTTGCACTTAAGGTTTTCTATTTTACTTACTTATTGCTTGTGTCATCTATATTCCTACAGTTGTTTATCATTTATTTATCATACATGAATCTGTAATTAGGGTTTTACAAATTCCATATTTTTTAAATTAGAGGTCAATTGAGTATTTCTCATGCATGCTTTGTTTTACATATATGGTCTGTGTTATGGTTTAAGAGAAAGCTTATAGTCTAGAGTGATAGAGGCATTTTTAGCACACCTTTCAAAGGAGAAAAGCTGCGAGAATATTGATACAAAGTTGTAGAGCTCAATGTTTTGGTTTGAAACCTTCATTGAGTCAAGTTATAGAAATTTTTGTCTCTCTTGTACCTAGAAACCCTCAACCGGGGTTTTAGAAGTAAAATCTTCATAATTTGTATATTCCTCAAAATTGGAGACCAAAATTAAAGTGAAGGAACTAACATAAGTTTAAAGGGAGGTAAAGAAGTGTTTTCATCGAGTTTTGGTAAAAATAGCGATCTTTTGCGGTTAAGAAGCCTAATTAGGTGAAACGAGGTTAGATCTCAAGTGAACTAGGCTTGTTTTGTAAAGATATCTCCTAAGTGAGCAAGTGCACAAAGATGGGGGACCAAAAAGTGGCAAAAAATCCACTTTTTGGTCAATTTTTCCATAGCTTGGTCGCGTTATAACATGATATGGGAAAAATGAAGTGACATTTTAATGCAAGAGCGCTATTGTTTGGATTTATTGAACCATAATGCACTCACGTTCATTTCAAATGTCATAAAACACAGTCGAAACCCAAGAGCCCTCATTTCATTCAAAAAAACAATCTTAGAAGAGGAAAATGTAAGCAAGTTATTGTGTGAATGCATTTTGTGGCATCTAAATCTTGTGGCACCTCAAATATACTATGGAGGCAAGCTCAGAAGGTCAGTTCTTCTTGAATTTAGGTTAATTTTCTTTATTAATCTTATTTTTTTGCATTTTTGTTGATTTTTTATTTTCATTTTCAAAGGTTTCAATAGCTTCAATTCAAACTCCTCATTCACCCATAGACCAAGATGAAGAAGTAAACATTCTAGAAACACCCCCTACGATTGCAAGACATCCTCCAAACACCCAATAAAACATTTTAGGGAAGATTGAAAACAAAAAATTTCAAATTGAGGGTTTAATAGAAACCCTAATGCGACCAATCCACATCACCAAAATATGGATACATTGTTAGGAATATTATTATTAGTGCTCACATTATAATATATGGGTTAAAATTATACGTTAGTTGTGGAGTGATTTATCATGTAGTTTATATTAGATGGGTTTGTTAGTGATAGTTATGATGTGAGAAATATATGGGGTGAGTTGTTTGAGCAACCTCCTAGAATATAGGAGTTGTCTCTCCTATAAATTTGTATGAGCTATGTAAGCATATGAATTCAATTAACAAAGTATTTTTCTATATTTTGGTGTGTAACTCTGGTATTTTCACTTCATTTGGTACCAGAGAGCTTATATGGAGATATAATTCTGGAAAGGGGATGAACTCTCTTGTATTACCCCATATAATGGCAATCTTCATTTGAAAGAATTATTGTTGTTTGCATTTAGATTATTGTGTGATATAAATACAAGTTAGTTTGTGTATTTTATTAAGTGCCATTTTTGAAATCATACTCTGGCGAGTGTCGTGCTCCTCTGAGGCTCTTATTAGATCTGTTGGTGATAGTTCCATATCATCATCGAGCACAGACCTGTTGTAATTCCATTGAACACATATACTTTTGAGTGCAATTTTATCATAGTACATACACATAGCTCCATAGTGTCCTTGGTTTCCTCTAAGGTGGCTCATGGGTTTTGAATATCCAATGACTCCCTCCTTAGTGAGATCAAAGTTTCCCTGATCTACACTGCTCTCCATGCAATTTTTAAGTTTTTATTTTTACTCATGATAGATCTTGATTTGGGTTTCATTGGTGTGGCATATCCATTAACGCACACGAGACCGCCATCTGAACTACATCTATTTGTTTAATAGCCAAATTATTTAATATATACTTAGAGCATGGTCCCATGCAAGGGGAAAGCTAAAAATTTTGAGCAGCTGAGGGAGAGAAAAATTAGGATATTTTAGCATTAATAGGGTCCCATGATTTTTTATTTTTCTGTGCAGAGATAAAATAGGAAGCTTTAGCACTAGCAAAAATAGGGTCCCATGAATCCGAAATAAACTTTTGGATGGAAAATTGAGAGGGAAGCTTAAACTAAATGCCAAGTGTCAAAAAGCTCCCTAAAATTTTTAAGCAGCAGATTTATTTTTGTGCCCCTAGCTGCTTTATGGGGCTGGAAATCCTCTCCCTAAGTTATAGTTGCTGAGAAATTTCAGGGACTTTGTTGGGTTTTGGCAGCAGCGATAATTTTTTTGCATGGGACCATATTTCCCAAATAAATAGGAGCAGTAGCCCCCAACATGGGACCATCTTTGTTAGCATTATCAATTCAATTGCAATAAGTCATAGTTGGATCTCAAGCACACTCTCTCCACACAAGGCTAAGTCACGGTTATTTAATGTGGCGATAAATCTTGTGAGACAATGCATCACGTTTTTTTTCCTCAAAGAGCCCCTCAAATAATAGAGTGCCAAACATGAGCCCCTGATGACTATTGTGGCATGTTCCTCTTGGTGTTAAAGATCCTTCCAATAAAATTTGTGTTGGATTGGTTCATGATCTATCTCAAAGATCTAATTGCCACTGTCAAAGAAGATTGCATTAAAAACCGATCTTGCATCTCAATCGTGTGGTGAATAGACCTGCTAACATATTGGAGGTTTGGTCTAACTCATCTCAAATAATTCTTTTTGGCTTAGCATTCAACATCAAATTAGATCAAAAGTTGGTCTTTCCAATAGACACATAATCTTTCCCACATGGTGCATCGAACACATCATTTCTCCTCCACATAACATAATACGGTTTTGTCAAGGGCCTAATCTATATGTGAGTAAGGTGGAAAAGAAAGCGGCATTCAAGTTTCGCATGTGTCTAACTTAGCCAAAGGTAAGATTTTCATTCAAATTTTTAAGTTGTGTTTAATTTCTAATTATAGTTGTCAAGTGTAATAAGTATTGAGTTAAGACACTACTAGTATTATTTTATTGTTTAAAGTCCAAAATTCATAGTTATGAATAAAAGTCTTTTTGTTATATGTGTAAAAAGAAATTCAATATTAATTTTTAATTATCAGTTTGTTAAAAAGTAGTGTTTATTGTGAAATTTATTTGTGTCATTAAAATTGTATCATCGATGTTAAAGAGTCTCGTCAAAAGTCCAAAAAAAAATTACCTTACGAACGCATTTTCGGTGTTACCCAATGTCCGAAAAATAATGTGTTTCACATTGTGGGGGGAGACAAAATAAATCCAATATGGAAACTATTGAGCATCTAAGTCAAATCTAGCTGAGCTAGCGGCATGTTACTGGAGGATGTGGAAACTATTGAGCGTCCAAGTAAAATCCAGCTGAGTTAGCAACATGTTACTGGAGGATGGATGACAAGAAACATCCTCTCGCTAGCTGCAAGCGACGGGGCTGAAAAATGAGGTTGTGGCATTTTTTAGTGTGCTTTTTTCAGTCTCGGTGTACTGTCTTTGTTCATATTCGAGTTTACAATATGTTCATGTTGTAATAAAGTGAGAAGATTCTTATGTACTTTTCTGATGTGAAAATATAGTAGAAAGGTAACAACATAAGGTAAAAACAACATCATGATACTTGAAGAGGATGAAAATGGGTTCATACCTAGAACATGGGTTCCTTTTTGTGGAAATGGGTTCGATTTGATGAACATGGGTTCATACCGGATGAGCAGGGGCTCATACCGAGTTTTTTGGTCAACCTTTTCAAAAGCATCAGTGAGCCAAGATCATGAGCACACATGGGCAGCAAGCTAAAGAAAAAGTGCAATTTTTTTTCTCCCATGGTCGCACTAAGGGGGAATTCTAGGAATATTGTTATTAGTGCTCACATTATAACGTATGGTTTAATATTATATGTTTGTTGTGGAGTGATTTATCAAGTAGTTTATATTAGATGCGTTTATTAGTGATAGTTATGATGTGCAAAATATATGGGGTGATTTGTTTGAGCAACCTCCTAGAATATAGGAGTTATCTCTCCTATAAATTGATATGAGTTATGTATGCATATGAATTCAATTTAATGACGTATTTTTCTATAGTTTGTTGCCTAACTCTAGTTTTATCACTTCATACATCATTAGAATTATTATTATCTACTATTGATAATGTGGTTGGTCAAATAAACACATGGGAGAGTTTTAAAACCAATTACCACAATTTCTATGTAAACAAGTTGTCTTATGATGCAGTGAAGAAGAAAAAATCACAAAAGACAAATTGTGTGCATTGTTTACTAATCCTAAAACTAATGCATCGTTATTATTGAGTTACAAAATATTCCCCATCCATTGGTGTAATCATGAGGGGATAAAAAATATTTTTGGGATAGGTGGTGGATGGTTTTGACCAACCACCTTGTAAATTTTTTGAGGTGCCACAAGTATTTCTTGAGGAAACTCTATTGTGAGTTCATCCTCAATGAAATACCAAACTATTTTGACATTAGATATTTTTAAGGTAGAGGCAAAGGCTCTACATAGGATAGAGTGAGGGAAAAACATTTGCAGAACTGACCATCTAGACCCATTGCTCACCCATTTATTCATCATGTTTTAGTCCCTTTCATTGTGAAGGAGACAGTGGAGGTCGAGACTCTTGACTCTACCGGGTCATTTACATAGTCATTTCTTCAACACGACACTCATCTCTCCCATGATGATGAGGATGGTACTTCTAGGCATCAAACTTCATATAACATACAATGCCATGCTTATGAGAGTTTAGGAACATACGTGGTTAATGAGGTAGCTCCATAGCCTAGCGAGATAGCTCCACAACCTCATGAGGTAGCTCCATAGCCTAGTCAAGATGCTTCACTATAGAGCAAGATTCGGTATTTCACAAAGAAAATAACACAATAATAATTCTCTATTAATCAATTGATTCGGATTATCTTACAAAATACATAATCACCACATATATAGGCAAAAGACATCCTAATTCTAAGGAGTCTTGCCAACTACAAAATCTCAACCAAACCTAATTATGTGGGGTGAGAATAACTCACGTAACCCACACATAACAATAAATATAATAATATATTGTTGAAACAATATATTATAACAACTCTAACAATTTTCTCTCAACCATAATAATTACACATGTAATTATTATTCACATAAATATGTGAAGCACTATAATATTCCTAACATTCCCCCCCTTAGTGCGAACATGGGGAAAACCTGCCTTATACTTGCACCTGCTCATGATTTGGTGATTTTCACAGGATGATCACAAACCTCATGGATGGTTTTGCAAATGGTTGACCATAAACCGAGAATGGGGGTTTTACAATTGGTTTACCATAAACCACAAAGTGATGGTTTTGCAAATGGATTACCAACAACCAAGAATGGTGGTTTTACAATTGGTTTACCACAAACCACAAATGAAGGTTTTCAAGTGGTTTACCTACAACCACATCATGATGTGCCAGGTACTATTATCAGCCCTTATTAATATCTCATTGCAGGGAATAACATAGGAAATTCTACTGAAATCTGTTGCTAACGCACAAACTGAAACTAGAAATGGAATATTGGATCATGTTCCCCCCCTCAATGTGAAATTTCCACTTATTGAAAACAAGAACACTGCAAATTTTACCACACTGGAAGCAAACACACAACAAAAAGTGCCATCAAACCTTGTTGCGGCCCTATCGTAGGTGACTGACGAGAGGTCGCTGAATGACCTCCAACCTTCGATGCCTCCTTCCTCCAATAACATACTGCTAGTTTAGCTAGATGTGATCATGGAGTTCAATGGTTCCCAGGACATCGGGTAACACCGAAAATGCATCCGTAAGGCAATTTTTTTAAAAAATTTTTTTTTTTACGACACTTTTGACAACACAAAAAAGACAAGAATACTACTAATGACTATTGACTATAGTCATATCTTATTGAAGGACTTGTTTTTTTTTTTTTTTAAACGCAACGACTCTTTTACAATACTTTTTTTTTGGCCCTATACAAAATGAAAACAAAATGATGCTTTTTGAATGTTTAAAAACCGTTATGATACTTAAAAACTTAAGCTCATAAAGTAATATTTTATTACTTTCTATATTTAATACTTTGATACATAAACTAAACTAAAAGACACAATCTTATAAATGATAGACCACCTAGACACAATTTAAAATGCGTCTTTTTATTTGACTATGGACGACACTCACAATTATTTGATAATATGAGGACTCAATAGAATAAAATAAAAAATAACTGAGACTCTAATATCAATATTGATGATATCAATTCTAATACTATGACCTATAAACAAACTTAACAAAAACTTTTTGGAAATTTCAAGTGACTCAACTCTAGACTTAATACAACAATGTCTAAGCCAAATCTTCATGAGTATTGGCCTGCACGTGTATTTCCAACACGGAAATCACAAATCATAGGATATATATGATATATCCTCTTCACTTCTGACATTGCAAAGGATAATGTGTTGTTTCATTATGTATGGAGAATAGATGGTGCAAAGAATTATGAATTCGGAAATGAGATGTGCTCTGTACGTATCTGTCATTCTAGACAGCCATTCCCAACTCCAAGTCTCCACTGCCAATGCCGTCCACATGAAGCTTATTGTTGAGAAAATAAATAGACCAAATGTGCAAGCTAATGCTTGAGAAGGACTCGGATTGGACTACACAGGTTGTTGATAATTTGGAGGATACAGATTACAATAGTATCCACGTGCACAATAGATCAAATGCAGTTGCATGCATTTAAAATCAGACCTGATCTATAGGTATACAGATATTAAAGCAACTGGGTGGCTAAGCTTTCCTCAATGTTGATCACAAGACATGAACTTATCACGTATACCATATGGATTAGGTAGAATACGAAAATAATAGAGAAACAAAGGCATACAAACTAAGATCAAACAATCCCAAAGGCACAAGTAACAAAAATGCGGGAGATACAACCTTGGATAGCTAGCTGAAACCACGATCTATATTGTAGGATCTTATCAGACAACATGGATGTTGGAGATAACGTCCATGGGCATATCAAACCCTGTGTATTCCTCCAATCATACAATATAAAACTATATTCAATTTTACAGTCATAGATCCTTACACAAAAAGACTCTCATTTTCATTGTATTCACTCTGATACCAAATATAGAGCAAGATTCAGTCTTTCACAGCAAAATAACACAAAAATAATTCTCTATTAATCAATTGATTCAGATTATCTTACAAAATACATAATCACCACATATATAGGCAAAATACATCCTAATTTTAAGGAGTCTTGCCAACTACAAAATCTCAACCAAACCTAATTATGTGGGGTGAGAATAACTCACGTAACCCACACATAACAATAAATATAATAGTATATTGTTGAAACAATATATTATAAAACTCTAACAATATTCTCTCAACCATAATAATTACACACGTAATTATTATTCACATAAATATGTGAAGCACTATAATATTCCTAACATTCACAAGCTGAGCAGGGTGTTTGATTGGAGGAGGCGCATCATGATTCTATGTTGGATAATATCATCATCACAAATTTCCTCTTTGGATTTGACTTTTGGTATTGACCAACAAGTAATTTTACATGAAGTTAGTTACAATTAAATATATATTTCTTGTACAAAATTTAATAATTAACAATGTTAATCAATTATGAATGAAAATTAATGATACATGTGTATTTTTATAAAATTACAGGGTCAAACTATACATCCAGTTTCACATTCCCCTTCTCCATAGTTTTTGTGGGCTCGTCAACTCCTCAGGTATAAATTGGTAATAAATTAGTAAATATATTGTGTTATTTTTTTCCATATAGATATGTTATCCTAAAATTATAATTTGATGTTGAACAGGTGGATGTCGGTATGAATTTACATGTTGGTGAATTTACTAATGTGAGTTTTATTATTTTTAATCATCATATACATGAAGAGAATGAACTATAGTTAACGTATGAAGATAATGTCATGTAACTTGTATGTGTGTTACCTTTTTCCTTTTTAGTTGATGACATCATTACAGTCTCCTATTGAGATTTGATGATCATTAGATATTAGAGTTTTTATGGGCATAGCTTCTACCATACCTCTTACACAAGTATGTGCTAGTAAAGTAATTTTCATAATGAATTGATTGTATTAAATAACATCATGTAGTATAATTAAATGACATTCATGTGTATTCTAATTTTCGTCATCATGGTTTCCACATGAGGAGTTGACAACTCCAGTTCGTGCACCTCTATTGATGTTGTTGATGATCTTGAGAGGAAGAGGATGATTTCGAGTGATCATCAGATTGCAGTAAGTATTATTTGTTAGTAGTGTCATTTTATATGTCATTAATTGTATACTAATGGGTATGTTGTTTATTTGTATTAATAGATGGAGCTACAAGCATCCTTTGAGTGTAAGAGGTCTGATTGGCATAAGGGACATTCCACTTATGTGCTTGAGTCATCTTCTCGGTGGTAAAGAGAACTATATTATTTGATGATACCCCATAGTTTATATGTATATGGATCGTGTTGTCTTACTTTATGGCATATTGGAAAAGATTTATATTTTGTCGATGTATATCATTGTATATGCCTACATGGCTTTGTTAAGACATTGATTTTGATCAATTTTTGTATGCTATCAAGGATTTTTGAATCAATATAATGTATGAGACAAAAATATTTTGTTTTAAATATTGTATAGTGGATGAAACATGCTTTATACATGTATATAAGTGGATTGATATGATTTCATATGTATGTTATGTTAATATGTATTACTAGTGTTTTTTTTTTAATGTTTTAAACATAGGAATTAAAAAATATATGTAGCTAATTTACAATTTTACCACTACTATAATCATTCAATGTCATCAATTATAATAATACAATGTCAATGTCATCCACTTCATGTAATGTCAATAATTCAAATGAGACATATGTAAGGAGACAATGTATATTACATTAATTCTAATAATTAAAATGTACAAAGAAAGAGAGAGAGAGAGAGAGAGAGAGAGAGAGATAATGTGTGTGTGTGTGTTGTTAGACACTATCGGAGTTGTCGTTCCATTTTCAAATAGTTAGTATCTCATGGCACTAAATGGAATGTGCACACACAACGGGGTGGCATGGTAAATTCTTGGGGAAGCTTCATTTTGGTTCCCAATGGTGCCAGTGCTTCTGGGCTATGTCAGTCGGGCGTAGTCCTTTAAGATCCTTGAGAGAAAATAGGCTATAAGTTCACATGGTGATTTCTCAATCTCCAAGGCACCTTGAAAGGCCTAGTCTGATCCTTCACCTCCATGTTGGGACCCTCTACGAAATCATGTCTTAGTTTTTCCCATCTCAATTCGGTCCTCTAGATTTCCAATTGTTTGCAACAATGTTGAATATTGCATTGTGAGTCAGTGTAATATTTCCCAATGCAATATTTTACAAATAGAAGTTCGTGGCACCGAATGGACTATGCATGCACATTGGGGTGGCTTGGTAAATGCTTGGGGAGGCTTCATTTCGGTTCCTAATGATGTCATTGCTTTTGGACTACATCATTCAGGCGTAGTCTCTTAAGAGCCCTGAGAAGAAAAAATGATATAAGTTTTCTCAGTGATTTTTCAGTCTCTGTGACACCTTGAAAGGTCTCATCTAATCCTACACCTCCATGTTGGGACCATCTATGAAATTATGTCTCGATTTTCTTGATTTCAATTGGTGCTTGTTGTCCTATCATTTTTAATAATGCCAAATAGTCTAGTTTGAGTCATTGTAATCTTGCCCAATGTAATATTTTACAAACGAAATATCCACATGTGGTAGGGTGGCCTGGTAAATGCTTAGGCATGATTCATTTCAGTGCCCAATGGTGTCGATGCTTCTGGGCTATGTCGGTTGGGCATAGTCCCTTAAGATCCCTGAGAGAAAAAAAGGCTATAAGTTCACCAAGTGATTTCTCGGTCTATGTGGCACCTTGAAAGGTATCGTCTAATCCTACACCTCTACGTTGGAACCCCCTACGAAATCCTACCTAGTTTTCTCCATCTCAATTTAGTCCTATAGTTGTCCTATTGTTTGCAATAGTGTCGAATAGTCTAGTTTGAGTCGATGTAATGTTGCCCAATGCAATATTTTATAAACTGAATATTGTGGCACCAAATGAACAACGTAAATATTTTGGGGTGGCCTAGTAAAATCTTGGGAAGTCTTTGTTTTAGTGCCCAATGGTGTCAAGTGTGTTTGGGATACGTCGACTGGGCGTAGTCCCTTAAGAGCCCTGAGAAAAAAAAGGCTATAAGTTTGCCGGGTGATTTCTGGTCCTCTGGAACCTTAAAAATATTTTCTAATCCTACACCTTTGCATTGGAACCCCCTACGAAATCCTACTGCAGTTTTCTCCATCTCAATTTAGTCCTCTCGTTGTCCTAATGTTTACAACAATACTAAATCTAGTTTGAGTCGTGTAATGCCACCCAATGAAATATTTTGTAAATGGAAGCTTGTGTCACTGAATGGAATGTGTTCACGTGTTTGGTGGCCTAGTAAATGCTTGGGGAGGCATTGTTTTGGTGCCCAATGGTGTCAGTGCGTCCGGGCTACATCGACATGGCATAGTCCTTTGAGAGCCTTAAGAGCAAAAAAGGCTATAAGTTCATTAGTTGATTTCTCGGTCTTCATGGCACCTTGAAAGGTATATTTTGATCTTAAACCTCTACATTAGGACCCTTTATGAAATATTGTCTTGGTTTTCTCTATCTCAATATGATCCTCCCAGTGTCTTATTATTTGTAACAATGTCGAATAGTCCATTTTAAGTCAGTGTAATGATGCCCAATGCAATATTTTGTAAACGAAATCTCATGGCATTGAATGGACTACACACACATGTCGGGGTGGCACAGTAAATTCTTGGGGAGGCTTCATTTTAGTGCCCAATGATGCTGGTGCTTCTTAGGGATACATCAGTTGGGTATAGTCCCTTAAGATCCCGGAGAACAAAAAAGGATATAAGTTTACCATGTGATTTCTCGACCTCCGTGGCACCTTGAAAGGTCTCGTCTAATGCTACACCTCCGAATTGGGACCCTCTATGAAACCCTGTCTCAGTTTTCTCCATCTCAATTCGGTCCTCTCGTTGTCTTATTATTTGCAACAACATTGAATAGTCTAGTTTGAGTCAGTGTAATGTTTCCGAATGCAATATTTTGCAAATAGAATCTTGTGGCAGTAAACAGACTACACACATGTGTCAGGGTGGCATGGTAAATGCTTGGGGAGGATTTGTTTCAATGCCCAATGATGTTGTTACTTTTGGGCTACGTCAATCAAGCATAGTCCCTCAAGAGCCTTGAAAGAAAAAAAAAGGTTGTAAGTTTACGGGTGATTTATTAGTATTCGTAGAACCTTGAAAGGTATCGTCTGATCCTACACCCCTACGTTGGTACCCTATATGAAATATTGTCTTGGTTTTTCCATCTCAATTCGATCCTCTCTTTGTCCTATTGTTTACAACTGTGTCAAATATTGCAGTGTGAGTCAATGTAAGGTTATCTAATGTAATATTTTACAAACATAAGATTATGGAACTGAAATGATTGCACCAACACGTCAGGGTGGCCCATGTAAATTCTAGGTGAGGATTCTTTTTTGTGACCAATAATGTTGGTTCTTTTAGGATATGTCAGTCATGCATAGTCCCTTAAGATCCATTAGAGAAAAAAAGAATATAAGTTCATTAGGTGATTTCTTGGTCTTCATGACACCTTGAAAGGTATTGTATGATCCTACACCTCCGCATTGGGAGCCTCTACAAAATTCTATCTCAGTTTTCTTCATCTCAATTCATTCCTCTTGTTGTCCTATTATTTGCAACTGTGCCAAATATTGCAGTGTGATTTAGTGTATGGCTCTCCAATGCAATATTTTACAAATGAAAGCTCATGGAACCAAACTAACTGCACCAACACATCGAGGTGGCCTAGTAAATGATGGGTGTGGCTTTGTTTTGGTGCTAAAAATGTTAGTGCTTCGGGCTACGTCGATCAGTGGGTGTAGTCCCTTAAGAGCCCTGAGATCAAAAAGGCTATAAGTTCCTCGGGTGGTTTCTTATCCTATGTGGCACCTTGAAAGGTCTCATCTAATCCTACACCTCCATGTTAGGACCCTCTATGAAAGTCTGTCTTGGTTTTCTCCATCTCAATTTGGTCCTCTTGTTGTCCTATTGTTTGCAATCATGCTGAATACTATAGTGTGAGTCAGTGTAAGGTTGTCCAACACAATATTTTGCAAAACACACACTCCTCGCACCAAAGTGAATGTGCCCACATGTCGGCGTGACATGGTAAACATTGGGTGAGGCTTCGTTCGGTGCTTAAAATACTTCAATGTGAAACAAGTACTAGGAAACATGTTAAGAAGAGATTTTTCATATAATATAGGTTGTGAAATGAGAATTTTAAGAAGATATTTTTCATACAATATAGGTGGTGAAATGAGAATTTCTACTTGTTTGTTTCAATATTTAATTTTCCTTAGCTTCTCTTAGCTTTGAGAATAATGAATTCTCTACTAACAATGTCAACCACGTGAAGGTGGAAGCTTTTTTGGCACCACTAACCTACGTAAACATGTTAGTAAACAATTAAATAGAATTTTAAAACCTACAAAATTTAAACAAAATAATTAAAGTAAATATTCAAATTAAATTCATGTAGATGTATATCTAATCTTAAGTGAACATACCTTTGGAAATTCAATCCAATGAACCACAAGGATCAACTCTACTCTTGACAATAACAAGAATTGCTTCATGATTTGATTCACGAACCTTCCACAGATTCTTGTTTGATGGCCTACCTCAATATTTGATCAACTAAATATTTGTTATAAGAACCAAATGTGAATAGTGAAGTATCTTTCTATGTATTTCATAATATTCAAACAACCAAGTATTTGATTTTTGATAGGATATTGTCAAAGCCAAGTTCTAGTGACTACCACGGACCCAGTGTGATGCTCAACATTTTCACCATTAGTGACTGTGGAAATCAATTTTTGTTTTCCCTATACACAATGAGACACGAAGTAGTATGTTCCCTCTTTGTTAAATTATGTCACAATAACTACAAAAACATGTCATGCATCACAAAGTAAAACTCAATTCAAATTTAAAATACATTAAGAGATTATCATTTCATAATTTATAAATTTATATCATGACATGCATGTACCTTGTTGCAATAAATCATAGACTTGTTCAAATTTAGATTATGTTTCCATATGAGCTAAAGACATTGTAAGCTATAATGCTCATGGAACTTGATATGTGTTAAGTGGAATTAGAGGTCTACAAGTCCATTCATCCACCCACTACCATGAATCACATTCATTCCACACAAAAACAATGCATGATATACAAAAACATGCCATGCACCTAGTATAAATAGTGTAAGAATTTACATTTGAACTATGGGATGAGTGCATATCACTTTATCCCCTTCTTTATTAGATCTTGAGGAGTTTTCAATAGTTATCTTGATATTTGTTCATCTTGGCAATTTCTAAGAACTCTGTAATAATTGGTTTCACAGTAAAGTAAATATAATGAAAGGTTTATATAATGAATTATGGTAAATCATATTGACAAGATATTATCTGGTGAGTTCCCTAATTGATAATCTTAAGGTTTTAGGTCTTAACCAACTTCCAAGAGAAAGAAATAGAAAGTTAAGTGGGTTTAAGAGAGAATTGTGACTTGAAAATTTATACAAAGCATCTAAGGAGTGTGAGGAAGGATATTTTGAAGGTTAGAAGGCTTGAGGCTGCTCAAAAAGACCACAATTTATGCCAGTATTGTTGTAGACATGTAGAAGGGCATATAGGCCTAATTAGAGAAACAAAAACGTGTGGAAAGGTGTCTTAACTTTGAAGGTTGGCTTTCAAACTTGGTAATCAACTAAAATTAGCAAAAGGGTGTCCTAAAAGGCCATTATTTAGTCTTGAGATCTTGGTAGTGAAAATTTAAGATTGAAAAGGACCTAGGACAGGGCTATAAGGAGCTAGAATAAGTGGATTGATGGTAGAAGAGAGATTTAGCAATGGAGATGGGCTATACAATTTGTCACACACCTTGAGGAGATTAATGGGTGCCTAGAAATGGTGTTGGTTTGTTTTAGTTGTTTGTGGGTGATTCCCAACACCAACTCACTAATGTCATTATTCTTGAGAAGCTAGTGAAGGTAGTTTGTCTAAGGTAAGAAATTTGAAGAATTCTTGTATTTTCCATCAATTCGATTGATAAATTGGCATGTAATATGATATAAATACATGGTGCATTGATATGAATTGATCAGGTGAACCCATTTAAGACAATATTTACTAGTTTGAAGTGTTATTGACTTGAGAAAGTAAGCCACTTTGCAGGATTAATGACAGTTTTGTGTTTTTGGACTAAACCAAATTTTTGGATGGTTTGAGTGTGATTTGTACAAATTCAATCCAGTGAACCATCTGGTCTGATCTAATTTTTAGGGTGTTAAGTATTACTTCATTGTAAAACTCAAGAATTTCCACAAGATCTTATTACGCAGTCTACCTGCATATTTAGTCATTTGAACATTAGATGCAACAACTAGGTGAGAATAATGAATAATTTTTCTATGAGTGTCAAAGTCCTCAAACAACCACACATTGGATTTCTTCATTGGGTATATTATTAGACATGTTCCAGTAATAACCACAAACCTCGTAGGATATTCTAGGCCTTCTCCATCTATGATTGGGGCTATCACTTTAATTTTCTCCTCAACACAATGAAACAAATAATAAGATGTTCATTCTTTATTATTTTCTTCTGCAACAACCGCATAAACATGACCTATATCGCATTTTACACAAAATAGTTAATTTCAATAAATGATTCACAAATAAGTTACAAAAAATGAGAAAAACTATAACTTTTAACAAAATGATACAAATATATAATACATGGTTGTACTAGATCTGATATATGGTCAAATTCAATTGATGATTCACTCATTGTGAATTGTAGAGCTCATGGAGGTTAATAGGTTTTGAGTGGATATAATTGCCTACAACACCATTCATCAACCCACTCTTTTGACTCACATTCATCCCAAAATGAATATGTACAAGAAAAGAAAAAACATGTCATTTTCCTTGTATAAATATTCCATTAACCTGCATTTGAACTTATAAAAGAGTGCAACTCACTAGATCCCATTAGTGTAAAACAATCTTCATATTTTACAAAATTATCTTCTTCTACCAACAAAAAAAACCTATGAACTATAGACTTACCCTCATTACCTAGACCCATTGTTTAGTTACACCATTCCATGATGTATTTTACATCAATCAACTTGGCACCATCTTTGTACTTCAATTCTTCTCTTGCTAGGGCTCTTTTAACACATGTTCATGCACCATCATGTTCTTATTTTCCATGGCCAACAATAGTGAAATTACAAAAATGTTGAACACTACTTATCCTATGCATCATGCTCAACCAATAGAATGTTCACGCATTCTTGAATTGTGATGTACAATTATCTGACCATATGATGTGTTTATCAAATATAATGTTTCTATTATTCAAATTTCCATAGAATATATCAAAACAACCTTGCACAAACTCTGATGAATGTGCACGGTCGCCACTAATATAAAAATGGTACCCCCTCAAAATCTTTCTATCTTCCCCTGTGCTTTCCAGAGCATGAGTGAATACTATATGCACAAATATGGAAACCTGAATTGATTTTTAGTATTGTAATTGCATTTCATTTTCTGGTTGTAGATTATAGTTCTCTACAAAATCAAAAAATGACATGATGGTACTAAGAGGAAATGTGTCCTTGCATAACATAAATTAGTCATCTAACCATCGATCTTTGTGTGTATGTCGTGCATACTCATACACTATCTTCTCTTGAAATATAGTCATAAAATTAAATACACTTATTTCTTTACTCACTATTCACACCTCTTGGCTTATTTATCATCTTTTGAAGTGTATGCCACTAACTTTTATTTTCCAAAACTAACTAGTTCATTTCCTATTACATGTGTATCCTGTGTGTATACATCTTTGCAAAATTTTCAAACCACCACAACTATCACAAGTTCCTTCTAAACATGATTTCTTATAAAAAAATTCCTTCTATTGTACAAAAAACAATTGAGATGAAATCTCTTGTTGATTTAGGTGGAACATTTATCATACACTTATGCAAAATATTCTAGTATGCAAATTAACACATATATGTTTAGACACCAATTCTTGGTATCATTCCTCCTACTCACCTCATGTTTTCTCTCTTTCATTAGGTTTTCCCATTCGAATTCCTTCTCTCTCCTAAATTTAATTAATTCCATTTCCCACCAAAAATACATATCCAATTAATCAATATTAATTGATTAATTAATCCCTTTTAAATCAACTTATGAATTTAATATTCAAATCTAATCCATGTAATTCCACCTATGAATTTAATATTTCAAAATAATCCATGTCATTCCACCTATGAATTTTATATTCCAAAATAATCCATGTCATTCCACCTATGAATTTAATATTCAAACATAATCCATGACAAATTCATTTATGAATTTAATATTAAAAAATAATCCATATTTAATCCACTAATGAATTTAATATTAAAAAATAATCCATATTCAATCCACCCATGAATGTAATATTCAAATCTAATCCTCACTCACCTAATCAGGGTTACTTTTCTAAATTATAATGACCTAAATTAATCTCATCCTTAGGCTATAAATAAGAGTCTTCCCCCTCTTCCGAACAAGCTAGAAATCATAGCAAAACTCGATGTTCTTATTCCACTAATATCATCTTAATATCATCCTAATGTCCTTGTGATTCCCTTAGCCATCCAATTTCCTTGCATTCTTTCTATTTCTCCTTTTTGAGGATCTTCTGCAGGGATCTCAGCATTTTGCCATCTTGGATCGGTTCTGCTCTGATCGATATCAACAATATGGTATTCTTTTGGTTCATTTCGAACCACTCTTGTTTGTTTGTGTTCTTTTAGCATTTGTATTATCAGTTATCATTTCGGTTAACATTTCAATTATCATATAGTTAGCATTTCCATTTATCATATCACTGTTTTAGACTTCGGTTACTAGTATATCTCTATTCATCATTGATTATCCTTTTGTTATCATCACATGGGATGAAATCCTTTCTAGGAAGCTCTTGCTTCAGGAACAATCTTCATGGGAAACTCACCATATATCTTACTAATCTTTTTCATCTTTGATTTTTCATTGTTGTGCAGGTTGAAGGCTCACAACAAGGATGATCATTTCTTTTGCATCCTTACCATTTTATCACCATCCACATTAAGAGGTTCACTAAACCATCCCATGATTTGAGGTTTATTTATTTTTCGTTTGTTTTCACTATTCTGGAACAGGTAGTGGAAATCTTGTCAAACATTCTGGCACATCCCGTGGGACACCCACGTTATTTTTCCCATTTAATTTTCTCATTTCATGATTTAACTTTGTATGTGTATTTATTGTCTTAATTTAATCTTGCTCTCAAAATTTGAAGTTCTCAGGTGGAGTACAAAATCTAAAAAATCCAAAAAAACCAATTTTTGGGTCATTTTTCTTGCATTCAAAATTTTCATTGAGAGTGCTAGCGTAACCATCTTTCAGAAGCCATAAGTTTTGCTCCCAAACTCAAAAAATTCCATTTTTCTTTTTACCAGAAAGGTCTTGAGAATATCTATGTAAGGGAAAAAAAAATGATTTCAACTTATAGAAAATTTATGGTTTCATTTCTCCTAACACTTTTCATTTATAGAAAAAAAAATTGTAGTTATTTTTTTAATTATTCGTTTTTTTAACGTAACAACCTCACACGTATGATTTTTCCTTGCTCTTTCAAAGTGATCTTGGAAATTAGAAACGTGTTCATTTCTATTTTTTGGGGAGAATTAACCTTTCTTTTATTTTTATTTTTAAATTAAAGCTTATTTTAGGTGTATGCTCTTTCCTCATGCTTTTAACGATATTAGAAATCAAAAGCGTGAACTTGTTTCTATCGTCCTGGCCTCTACCTACCTTAGGAGAAAATTATAATCATTGTTTGCAAGATCCTTGATCAAATAACATTTTAAAATTTGAATGAACATTTCATGTTAACCAGTCCTTTCATTATAAGTAGCTTAATTAAATCAATTCATTTAATCTAGATTTTTTCGTATTTAACTATCATCTTGATCATTATTTTGTTTCTTCGCATTATTGATATTTTTCCAATTGTTGGCTATGTATGCTCTTTTCTTGCACTTTCGAGTGATCTTAAAAATAAAAAACAGCCATGATCATTTACTATCCATTTTTCTAATCATTATTTGTGCAGGATAACTACTAATTTGTTTTCTGCAAGACCACATCGTTTGGAATTTATCAAACAAAAAAATCAAACTTCTAACACTTTCTATAAAATTACCTTAGTCAAAGAATATTTGAATACTGCTAAAACAAAAACACCAAAAAAATATTAGCACGCTTAAGTGGAAGTGCATTTTTTGAACCTCACATACGTTGCATTGTGCTTCTTGTTTGGTCGTGTGGATTGCTTGGATTGGCTCTTTCTTGCACTTCTTTTAAATATCATTCAAAAGGAAAAGAGTTTTCCAGGTATTCCCCTTTTGTATTAGTTTCTCCTTTTGCATCGTATTTTCCATTTCTTGTATCTGTTGTTTTCATAGAATCTTCACACTTCATTTCCAGGTATTAAAAAAACCTCTTTATTGTTTGCTTGCTCACATAGGGTAACTAGGGGTAATATTTTTGCATTCACTCCTTTCCACACACATCCAAAACACACTCATCATATTTATGCAAAAAAAAATCCCATACCATGTGGACTGATTGGGATTGGGATTTGATCACCCAATAGGAAATCCATAGTGGTGTTGTGGCCGCATTATAAATCTTGTACAGACTTGGGCCTCACGTGCCTTTAGGTATATCAAGGACTCCACAACCATAACATCCTGAAACCAAACTTAGATTGATCATTTCCTAGGTCTTTTCTAAGCCTTTTTCTTTCTTTTGACATCTTTACCTAAGTAATCAAGATTAAAATAAATTGTGATGTGTGTGTTTCCTGTTGTAGTAACTAATCATCATAGGTTTTGCTTTATTGTTTCATGCCTATTCGTACTTGATTACAAAAAATAAAATGGAACAAACATCTTCATCCAAAATTTACCACCTCTACCTTTTCTCTCACACAGAAATCAGTCCCTCATGTCATCTCTTCCTCTATGACTTATTCCATTACCCCTACCATCTCTTTTAATGAAAATCTTATGGTTCACATTCATGCTGAGACTAATCCCTTTAGACATCATCAACCCATTCCCTCTAGACCAACCACTCCTCAATTTGTCACGTCAAACAAATATTTTGGGCCTCCCATTGTCCCTTGTAGAGTTGTGGAGTTCCAAGAGCTTCTCAACACTAATCCCATAGCCCTCCATGATTACCTTCTTAGGAAATCAACCCAACTTCCTATTGATGGGGACGCCTCTCCAAAATCTACGATTATCATTCTAATCCTAAAACAACCCAAGTTCTTTCTTCACAACTTGCGGTGTTTTTCCCGAGAGCCATGAATGATCTCACCATCACTCAATGTTAGCTTGATCCACCCTCTTTTACCAATTTTCAACCTCATAAAACCACCCAACTAGTTACACCCATTACCACCGCCTCACTCCCTATCACTTCTACATATACTATCATCAATAGTATCCCTACCAAGTATTTCCAACCATCCCAACCATTACCCCTCATACCTGAATAACATAGTCAATCCTTACCTCTCACATCCCAAATTCATGCAAATGTCATCACCTCCCAATCTCACCTATCGAAGTCTACCCACACCCATCAACCTCCTCCTACAAGGACCTACCATTTCCTAGTCTCTAATCCACCTCCTCAACAATATCAACCCATCAATACACATATCCCCACCCATTATATACCTTAGCATGGTCATATTCCCATCTCACAACAACTCACCCAACCTCAAAATCACATTACAACCCTATTTCTCAATATCAAAACCTATCCCATCTCAACCAATGACATACATTGTTCCTTATCAAACAATCCCTCAAACACCCACTCATCCACAAGTTTACCAACAATCTTATCAAACCACCACCATTTCTCACCTCTTATCAAATCACTTCAAATAACCCCATACATACCTTAATGAGTAGGTTGGCTAGCCTCGACCCCACTAACTTGGGACCCAAAGTCATGCTTTCTTATGAGTACATTTGTTATAGACACCTAAGTTTGGTATCTATACCCCTTGTTCGCTACTACTGCGCATAGTTAATTTTAAATCAATTCATCCCCTTCTATTTATTTATTAAAATGCCCCCATCTATCACATCCCTATTGAATTCAATTAATTTATTCTTATTAATCAATTATTATCCTATCCCTTTCCTAATGGACTTTCTATTTCCTATCCCTACACTTTTTCTAACCTATCTCTACCGCCAACTCACCTACACCTCATCCCTAAATATTCTTTTCTGCCTAATGCTTTAAAGCATTCAACCAACTCTTAAAAATAATAAATCACACCAAAAGCAAAAAAATCCTCCCATTGGGGAAACTTTCCCCATAATCAGTGGCAACCCATCTAAGTTGTTGTCGACCTTATAAAGCTAAATCCTTCCGTTCTAATTGGCAATTAGATGCATGCACATAGCGTAGTTTTCTGTGACCTACAAACCTCTCCTCGTGCTACGAGCATCCCTACAGCAGTAGCTACAGACCTCTTGGAGCTTCTTCTAACTTGATTACATCACTCATGAACCCTCTTTCATGAGATTATCACCATCCTTATATTATTCCTTTTCAGTTGTTATCATATTATTGTTATCTTATCAGATCTAAACTTTTGCAGGTTTGACAATAGTCAGGAATCTATTGTCAACCTATTCCATCAGCTCTTCTACTTGCAAGTTTCCCTTTCAGCTTCTTTCTCTTTAGCCTTGCATCGCTTTGTTATAGTCTCCACCATCTAGCTTGGGTCGTCGTTAACTCGGCCCTCTGTCACCATATTTTCCATCTCTAGATCCTTCCCCAACATTTACATATATTTTGTTTCTATTTTAGACCCCAGCTCCTCTGTTGCAACGTTTACAACCTCCTACAACTACTAGTTGGCATCCAGATCCGCACAGATCGTATATTTGCATTGTTGATTACATCTACACATCCAGGTCATTGTCGACCTACCTCTGCATAGTCTGGGTCGTCGTCAACCCAGTCAAGTACCATTTAATTTATGTTCATTTATATCATATTTGTATGTTCTTTACACTTCTATATTTCTAGTTTCGGTGTCCCTCAAATTCTACATAATATCTAGTTTATCATTATTGATTTTATCATATTTATCTAAACACGGGGTTGACATCCGCCGAGGAAGTTAACGCTTCTTAGATTTGTCTTTTTTGGGCAACCCCCACATATCCCATCTAATCAAATATATTTCTTAGTGATTCTTATTTATAGGTTTTCCTAGTTACATAAAGGATCTATCATCTACTTTGTGCCCATATCCATCACATCACATATTGAAGTACCTTAAACCCTCCATGTTTTGAGGTTTTTAGCTTCTTTAGTAGGTAGATCATTAACTTGAAAAGGAACAAAAAACTAGATAAACATTCTTGGCACGCTCGGTGGGATAACCCTCAGGTGATCCATTACATTTCTATATCTTACTTTTTCACTTTCCTACTAACATTATCTTGAGGTGTCACTTTATTACTTGTTCATGTTGGGTTATGCTCTTTGGATTTATCATTGCTCAAAAGTGCAAATAAAAATGAAAATCTATATCCAGGTAATCCTCTTTTTCCCCTATTTACTCTCTTTCCGCATCGTACTTCCCTTTTCATGTGTGTGTCCTCATTGAAAAATAACATTTCATTTTGGTTTAAAAGGATCTTTTCTTTTCTACATCTGCATGCTCAAACTGACTTAAAATGTGGTTTAACCTTTCGCATCTCACATCTTATCACACACTACCTAAAACTCACAAATCAATTAACATATCAAAACATCTCCTTGCCCAGTAAATTGATTGAGATTTGATCACCCAACATGAATCCTCCCAAGACTTCCCAAGCCAAAACATACATGAAACCAAACATAGATTGCCTTCTCCTAGGTACCTCATTATCCATTTCCCTTTTTCTTTTTCATACTTTCTTAAACAAAAACATAAAAATAACTATTTTCTTGACTTTCTTGATTTAAAATGGAACAAAAATTCACCCCAAATGGTTCTGCACAAACATCTACCATGATTGATATCTCATCCTTGTCTCCTTTTAGCCCCATCTGTGAACTCCTACTCCATAGATCACACCGACCAATAGATTCTATCCCACCCTTGGACTATCCCTACTTCGTCCGACATCACCATGCATGTCCAACCTATTGACATTTATGTTCCTCATACATTATATCTTCCCATCCAATCCCAACCATCTTATCATGTTTCTCCTTCCCAATATCATACACCCTCAACCAATACGATCTTCACCACTCCCTGACATTTTCAGAGAGCCCTTTCCTAACCCACCACCAAAAAATTTGTTTTCACCAACCACACCAAACAAATATAACCCATTTTCAATCAATACCATACCTCAAACACCTCTACCTCATGCTCCTTTAGAGACCTCTAAGCCTTCCTCTAGCCCCATCTATGATTTCCTACATTGAAAATCCCCCAAAACCCCTCAATCATGTCAATCCACTCAATTGGTGGATCTTATTACACCTACATCATGTCATATCAACCCTATCCCTACTTCATCTAGAATACCCATCCAATCACCACAATCTACCAACATTCACACTTCTTGTGTGCTCTAAAAATAAAAATAATAATCCTCGAACATCCTATCAAACATCTCCTCCATATTTAACACACCAAGCTTCCTTATATCCTTATCCATCCACTCCTTATGTTGTACAACCAAGACCATCCAACACCTATCCTACACCCACATCAACCATAACTACAACCCCCATGCCTATCACATCAATTACTACCACTCCTCAAACATCTAACATGATCAATATCTCGTGTTTGTCTCCTTCTAGCCCCATCTACAAATACTTTCACTATAACTCTGGTTCTCAATCATGTTAACCAGAGGGTCCTACTTCATCCCCATCACCTTATATCAATGTCATCCCTGCTTCATCTACCACACTTTATGTACCTCAACAATCTCAACCATCCTATTATGTCCCTACTTCCCAATATTACACAATCCCCTAACCAATTTAGTCTCCACTCTTGGATATCTTCGAACAAACCTTCCCAAATCCACCATCGACAGATCCATTTCTACCTTCCACTCCATATGATTTCAATCCTTATTCAATCAATACTATACATCAAACACCTCTTTCAATATCCACACATACATCTACCATTGATTCCACACCTATATCTACCTCATCCACTCCATCATCCACATCTATTGTCCTTACCCATAATACCATCCATAGATCCAATCCTAGTTCTTACACCTACCACATCAATCATTGAGACCACATCCACATCATCCTCCCCTCCTACATCATTTGAAGAACCTTTGAAAGAACTTAAACTTATGACAACTTCAAATGATCCTTATACCTCATCAACATAATCAAATCAATCTTCACTTTCCTTAGATTCCATCAAACAAATATTGCTTCCTATGCCTATACCAACACCACCTCAGAATCCTCTAGTGAATTTTTTTTTCATTCCTCCTAAGGAAGCAACCTCACAAATAAAATCTACAACCATTAATACATTACCTCAAAAATACCTTATACATTCCTATAAGGAAATTGACATTCCTACCTCTAAACAATCCAACACGACAACCTTTTCATCAAGAATGTTTCATCAACTAAAATTGAAACCATTCAACACTAAGGCATTTACCAATACCAAAATTGAATTCAAGCCATCAAGACATCAACATGCTTGAACTTTATCCTCAACATTTGTATCATCTCAAACATCCACTTCTTCTTCAAATACCAAGATATTCCGTAAAGAAAAAGCACCTCTTAATGCTTTGGTTGAATCATGTACAGAGGTCTTTTGACACTTGTTACAAATTTTTGTAATCACACTTCCATATATTAGGGCATTTGACCCAAATAAAAAGAATCCATCATGGTTTAATTCCAACCTTGTCTATGTATATCATCATACCCCTGGACATGATATTGAACATTAGAGCACTTCAATCCATTGTTCATAACTTCATTAAGGAAGGATACCTCCTTCCCAAACCAAACCAATCTCTTCCTTCCACTTCAACATCCACACCTTTGACTTCATCTATCCAAATGCAAAATTCCCCTCGTTCTTCATGAAATTTTGCAGCCATTTCACCTCCAAATGATGATTCTTCTAAAGAGGATCCTTCATTGTCCATCAAATTTGTTCAAGTAACCACTCGGTCTAGTCCACGTGACCTTGAATCATCAACCAACACTAAAACTGAAACCAAAACACCAAAACCCCAAAGCAATCCACCCCATCCTCAACATCCAAATCATCTCATACATCAACATCCCAAACATCCACGTCCAAATCCAAGTCTAATACTTCCAAAGAAAGGACATCTCACAATGATAAATCCAAATCCAAATAATCCAATCCTCCAACAAAATTTGATTTGTCTTCCAAGACACCTAATCTACCCATCCAATCTACATCCATACCTAAATCCCAATCCAAACAATCCAAAATTGATTCATCTTCCAAGGATCCTAATTTACCCATCCAATCTACATCCATACCTAAATCTAAGCCAAAACATCATGTTAAAAACCATAAGATTTATCTTCCTTTTGACACTTCGATCGGGTCCTACGAGATATCCTTCGACATCTAACTCAAATATTTGTCATCACACTTCCCTATATTAAATATTTTAATCTAAATAGTCCCAAAATTTCATGGTTTAGTCCCAACCATGCTTGCACTTATCATTGTACTGCGGGTCGTGACATCGAGCATTACAAGGCCTTCCAGACTATAGTCCATAATCTTATTGAGAAATATGATTTCCTCATTCATGGGAACCATTATTCTCCATCCACCATAACCAATCCAAATCCAATTCCTACATCCCCATCCACCAAAATTACTAAATCTCATCCTTCATCCACATCATCCCTTACCATTCCTCCTAAAGAGGGTCCTCCCTTGTTTATTGATACTATTGGTTTTGTTAATCACCCTTGTGATCCTCGACCATCTATCCAATCCAAGTTCAATACGATCTCATCTAAACTCTTTTGACATCCATTAACTCATCCACATCTAATTTTTCCACAGTGATATAATCTCTTTCGTTGGGGAGAAACCTCCCCTCATCCTTGAGCATATCATCTGCATTAACTCATTTCCTATCTAAACAAATCCCTTGATGTTGGGGAATTCACTCTTGACATCGCTTTATTTAACCTCGTCAATACATATCATCGATATTAATCTAAATTTTATCTAAGTCCAAATCTCAATTAAAGTCCACCTTTGTGGCCATGTTTTTTCCCCTTTAGGGGACCATTTATTCTTGCTTGAATTCCACCATCATGGCCATGTTTTAATATTTTAATCTTCTCATTCTAAGCCCATCGTTGTGGCCATACTTGTTTCTCTATTCAAAACCATTATTCTCATCCTAAGTCCTCCGTTGTGGCCATATTTGTCCCTCCTTTGAGGGAACATTCATTTGTTTTCATCGAATTCCATCGTTATGGCCATCTCTATGCCTCTTTTGGGTAACCATATTTATTTTCATCAAAATCCACCATTGTGGTCATAATTATCTCTCGCTTGGGGGAACATATCTTAACTCATTAGGGACACATATTTTCACTTCCTTAAGTGCGTAGTTTTTATTTCTCACTTGTCTATTGCATCTAATCCTTTGTAAGCTATCGTATTATTATATCGAGAATTTTAGGTCTCCCCTCCCTTGGTGGTAAACCGGAAGTGGAACCTCTTAACACATTGCACTTTCAACCATTCTATTGTTTGCACATTTACTAGTGTGCCCTTAGTCATATCTTTAGATCATTCCTCCATCTTATCCTTTTCCATCTCTCATTGTGATGATTTGGAACTATGTGGTCTTCTATCACTTCCTACATGTGACCTTAAATATGGGCAAGACGACTATACCCATAACATATTCCTTATGGATAGGTTATCCCCTTTGGTGAGATCTCCATGATCATTACATCCATCACCCTCTTATTCACCTATTAGAACCATGCAAACAAGTTTGGGGGTGTCTCTTGTACATTCATTATCCCCTCATAAGTGGTCTACCTAGCTATTCCCTGTGTAAAATTCAAAATTTATGGATGCTCTTGTCAAAAATCAAAATTATCAAAAACGTATTGATCCCTCTAAGGGTTGTTCATGAAAAATAAAGAAACACAAAACTAAAAAATAAAAATAAAATCATGTAAAATCAAAATAAAAATCAAATCAAACAAAAATAGATTGATCCCTCGAAGGATGACTATCATAGATTATTCTTTCCATCTATATATTGTATAAAGTATACCATACCCTTGAAGGATGGCTACTCCTTATGGCATTTGAAGGCTTCCCGTATTGATTAGCCTTCCATTTTATTAGCATCCTAAGAAATCTTCCCGCATTGGTCAACTTTATTCTAGAAGACTTCCCACATTGATCAATTTGCTCTTTCCCCTTCCTAGAGCCGGGGCATGGTTTTAGGGAAAACCACTTTTGGAGAAACCTCTTCCTCTATACAACTACATCTCAAACCCATTTTTCCATGTCAACATTAGGTTTATGAGATCATCTCATCCATTGTTTCCTTATGATATTTGAAATGACTAACTATTGTTGGTTATTTTCTAGCATTTTCTTTGGTCACATGTACCTTACGTCACCCGGATCTCCTCCTTGTTTACCTCTAATGCGATTGGAGGCATATTTCCCTCACACATTCTTGATATGACGTAGAGATGTTTATATCTATAGCTCATTATCGTTAAGGTTGCATCTTTAACTACTCTCTCTTTCTGATCCTAAGACCCATTGGGCCATGCATATCTCCCCTTTGAGACACTCCTTTTAACCATTCATTTCTTTAATTCAATATCTCATATTTCCCTCCAAGAATTTTTGATCCAACATTCAAACTATTTCTTGCTTCGGGCATACATAATTTTTAATTCCATATTCATATCCATATCTATTGTTCCTTTGGGAATTTTAATCCTATTGTACTCCCTAAGTCCACCTTTTGTGGCTATAATCACTCCTTGTTTGGGAATTTATAATCCACAATTCTATCTAATCTGTGCACAAAGTCCTACCTTGAGGCCATATTCATCTTCCCCTTTTGGGCATTACTTTTATCAAGTCCACTCTTGTGGCCATATTTATGCCCTTTTTGTGGCACCATATTTCTCATTCAAAGTCCACCTTTGTTGCCATAAATTTCCCCACTTGGGGCATATTTTATTTTTTCCTTCGTGGCCATACCTTTCCCCACTTGGGGAATATTTTATTTTCTCCTTCTTGGCCATACTTTCCCTTTGGGGCATATTATTTCATCACTCGCTTTTTCATTTCACCTTCTCGGCTATTTTTCATATCCCATTGGGCACCATACCTTTCATCCTCGTCCCTTGCGGATGCATACCTTTCCACTCGAATCCTCATGTATGGAGGAATTCACATACTTTTAGTATATAGTTGTGCATACTTTGATGACTTTCCTATGACTCGTTGGTCATCTCGACTTGCATCCATACTTAGTGATCTTCACCCACTCACTAGTTTATAGAACATTGTAACCTATCTCCATTGAGACTACAATTGTCCTCTATCGATGTGATATTGGAGTCATTGCCATAGTTTTCATTGATTTTACGATTCTTTTTTCCTTGGGAATCTTACCTTGGTAATCATTTTACCCATCTTTTCTTCACCCACCCGCCATTTTTCATCTACCTTTTTCAAATGCGTCGTTGATCCGTTGTTGGAGGGGGATCTTATCATAAATCCTTTCAACCCTCATCTAACTCATCATTTTTGTCTCATGGCTTGCTAACTCAAACCACTCAACAAAAAAGGGGTAAAATGTAGAAACCTAAATTTGGTATCTATACCCCTTGCTCACCTACATGTGCATAATTAATTTTAAATTAATTCATCCCCTTCTATTTATTTATTAAAATTCCCCCCATCCATCCCATCCCTATTGAATTTAATTAATTTATTCTTATTAATCAATTATTATCCTATCCCTTTCCCTAATGGACTTTATATTTCCTATCCATACACTTTTTCTAACCTATCTCTACTGCCAACTCACCTACACCTCGTCCCTAAACAACCACTTCGCCTAATGCTTTAGAGCATTCGTCTAAATCTTAAAAACATGAAATCACACCAAAAGTAGAAAAATCCCCATTGGGAAACATTCCTCGTAATCACCAATGACTCAAATTGAGTTGCCATCAACCTTATAAAGCTAAATCCTTCCTTTCTAATTGCAATCGGATGCATGCACATACGAGAGTTTTCTTACAACTTGCAAACTCTGCTCGTGCTTCAACATCCATGCAACAACTAAAGACCTCTTAGATCTTCTTCTAAATTTATTACATCACTTGTGAACCCTCTTTCTTGAGATTATCACCATCCTTATATTATTCCATTCATATGTTATCATATTATTGTTATCTTGTTAGATCTAAACTTTTTCAGGTCCAATAGTAGTGCAACTCTATTACCCGGCCTATTCCATCAGCTCTTCTACTTTTAGGTTTCCCTTTCGGCTTCTTTCTCTTCATCCTTGCCTTGTTTTATTACGATCGTCAATGCCTGACTTAAGGTCATTATCGACTCGCCCTCTGTTTCCATATTTTCCATCTCTAGAGCCTTCCCCAACATCTCGCATATATTTTATTTCTATTTTAAACCCCAACTCCTCTCTGTTGTAGCATTTCTGACCTCACTGTAACTACTAGTTGGCATCTAGATCCTAGATATATGCATATTTTAATTATTGATCATATCTACACATCCAGTTCTTTGTTGACTCGCCTCTACAAATTTTGGGTCGTCGTTGACCCGATCAAGTACCATTTGATTTATGTGCATTTATATAAGATTTGTATGTGCCTTACACTTCTACATTTCTAGTTTTTATGTGTGCCTCAGATTCTACATATTATCCAGTTTATCATTATTGATTTTATTATATCTTATCTAAACATGGGGTTTGACATCCACCAAGGATTTTAATGCTTCTTGGAGCTAGATTTGTCTAGGAAACCCCCGCATATCCCATCTAATAAAATATATTTCTTAGTGATTCTTATTTATAGGTTTACCTAGTTGCAGTGAGGATCTATCATCTACTTTTCACCCGTATCCATCACATCACATATTGAGGTACCTTGAACCCTCCATGTTTCAAGGTTTTCTAGTTTCTTTAGTAGCTAGAGCATTAACTTGAAAAGGAAAAAAAACTAGACAAACATTTGTAAAAAACTTATCCATCCATCGGGTCCCCTGTCAAACCCTATCCTCCTCATTGGGAACTTTTGAAATTTAGTAAATTTAATAGTAAATAAGAACCCCAAGTCCAAAAACATCTTCATGTATTTAGGCATACCTCTTTACCTCATTTTCGTTACAAGACCTTGTGTTGCACACTTTTCATGTATCATTGGTTGCTCCTACATTGGATTGGTATAACAACATCCCCCAACACTCATTCTTCTCATTCACCAAACTGTACAACTCTTCTTAGAACACTTCTCAATCAATATTGTGTGCAATGTCACCATTCCTGAATCATACACCATTTGATAATACGATGACGAAGTCAATAACATATTTTTCACACGATGGCATGGAATCATAAATCAATTATCATTTCCCCTTCCATAGGAAAAGCTTGTTGAATTATTTTGATGATATTACATGAAGCATATTTCATCCACTCTACAAATCCAATCATTTCAGACATTTGAGAAAGCCTTCACTATGGCTCATAAACTTAAAACTCATGCCCTTGAGCAAGGCCAACTTAAACTTAGATCAAATAAGCCAAATCCCAAGTTTACTAAACCATCTACGCATAAAGACAAATCCAAAAATGCAGCCAATGCCATAGTAGTCAACTCTTCTTCCTCACCCACTTCTAGGACATCACCTCAACAAAGAACTCCTAGAATGCCACCCAATTACACTCCCCTCATATAATCTTACATTTCAATATTTTACAAACCAATGATAGTCCATCTCATCACGTTTCCCCCATTCGACCCCTAGATAATACATGAGCTAAAATAATATGGTATTGCAAAGAGCACTATTGTAAATATCACCAAGTCCGTGGCCATGATATTGAAAGGTGTCACACGTTTAAATATCTAGGTTCAAAACTCATAGACTCAGGTGACCTCCAAGTGGACAACCCTAATGCACCACCTAATCAACCCTTGGATGTCTTCAAGCAACCTTTTCCTAACCATCCACCTAATAATAAAACTCAACCTTCTACATCCCAAGCACCTAATGCACACATCATTAACAATGTAGACCAAATTTTGACATCATCATCCACAACTCCATCATCTATAACACCTACATCTATTTCAAATCCCTCTCCAACTATCACATCTCCATCAACATCAACCATAAACACAACCTCTTCAGACTTTATTACACCCACTTCGCCATCCTCACCAACATCCATTCCTACTTCTACACTTGTCTCCACATCAACAACATTTCTGTCATAGTCATACCTATATCCACCTCTTAATTCATAAGTATAACTATGATACCCCTTGAAACATTTATGACACAATCATCTCTAACAAAGACAATCATAACTAAAAACCAATCATCTCTATACCAATAACCGAAACTACATACATGACTACATCATCACCTTCCCCATAATCAGTACACGTACAAGTGACACATCTATCATATCAATGACAACAAAAAAACCTACATCTAAATCCACACAAACACTTGCCCCTTTAGACATTGTTAAATGCATCATGCAAAAGCCCCTCCCACCATCAATAATGCTACCAAGAATAGTCACCACAGATACTCTAATTAAAGATGCCAATACTTCCACCGAGGGTAAATATCCACAAGTGAAAAATAAAAACCTTAGTGTCCCTATTCAGAAATATCTTTCACACCCACATAAAAGTTAGAACTTACTTCCCTTAAGATGTTGGGAATTTGGGATTCGGGACTACGAAATAGTGCTATGATTTAATAACAAAAAAAATCATGCACACATGATCTAAAGAATTCCCCAAATCTACAAAAGAAGTGGAAGTATAAACTAGAATAATTCAAATCAAGACAAAGTGCACACACATAACACAACATGTCTTGTGGTTCACCCAATGTGGGCTACGTCCACCAAAGATAAAGATATCATATATATAATACAACAAGATTACAAATAGACTCTTCAATACAAGAGTAAAATGCATCTCTCCAAGAGTATCTCCTCTCCTCCAAATATCTAAACGTATCTCCATGAGTGCACTACAACCGTGCCTCCAAACACCACCAAGATAAATCTCATATAACCCGGAACTACTACATCTCCGAATCTGCTACCAAGTTCTCTATGAATATGCAACAAGACCTCTCATATGGGTCTACCATATGTGCAACTATAACTGTACACCAAGAAGTAGGTATGTCTCTCGATCACTACATAACCTGTGCAAACATGAAGACAACCTCCTCTACAATATCTAGATCTACATGGATCAAAATACAATATGATCTCATGGATCTACAATACAAGACTAGATCTACATAGATCTATAATATAAGATCTCACCAACATGTGGATCTACAAGAAGAAACTCTATGTGCTTTGCATACTATGCAAGCTATTACAATGAGACAATAACTATACAAAGAAAATATAGTAGAAGATGTTACCCTCTTCTCACCATTCAGATGTACATGTTATTTCCTTTTGTTCATCTCCTCTCCATGGAGTCTCTGTCTTCATGTAACATGTTCTTTCTTTCTATTCTTCTTCTTCTTCATCATCATCTCAATCTAGGAGAATCAAAGATCTAATTCAATCCTTCTCTTTATTATATCTTCTAACCCTATATTTCATGCTTATATAGGCATATACAAACTTAGGGCACAATAACCATGCATTTACAATCAATAGATCTACTTTAATGCTAAAAATAGATCTAATTCCCGAGAGTTAAATAAAACACTCCTGCACATGTAACTGGCGATGGTTACCCTGACCGATGGCAGTTCTTATGATGATCGATGATAGTTAATATGCTGATCGATGGTGGTTAATATGCTGACTAACGGTGGTTAATATCTTTGATGATGGTAGTTAATATGTTGACTAATGGTGGTTAATATGTTGACCGAACCGGTTCGAGTTTGTGTAAACTAGCAAGGTGTAAAACAAGCTATTTGTGAAGCAATTCAACTCCACAATCCTAACAATCTCCCACTTGGAGATAAATTTCTGAATCTCTGTACTGTACCTATACATCACCATCCTCTACACACCATGAAGACCATCTATTATTTCCTTCAACAATTATCTCAAAAATAAAACCAGGAAGATCAAACCATCTTCTCAAACCAAGAAGATAAAAACATGACTTACCAAACCACCACGAAGCTACAACTAATCCATGATAACCAAGCTATCCATACATCAAGCTCCCACTGAATCATAACACCAAGTCTCTCATGCAACCAAACCATCATGAATAATACACCTGCAAGAGATCCCACTCAAACTGAAGTAATGAGCTTCAAATGCAACCATGGCTATCCCTGTAAAATCAACCATGTTCTCCATCCATCTATCCATGTAACCACCAATGCAACTATCCAAATACAAGTCAAACTGGAATATGTGAAAGAAAAACAAGATCCCAGGTAAATACAACCCTGAATGAGTTCTACATGCAACTGTGGGTGATCAATCCACAAACACCTGCATAACTCAAATAAATACAAACATTGCAATCTACAAATCCAACCTCGCATAAAAAACTAGCATGTCTAAGACAACCATCTGTAGATAACATACCTATCAAGGAGTAACATAGTAAAAAAAGGAAATAAAAACATCCCCTACTCATGCTCAAGGAATCTAAACTGTGCTCCTAGGCATCCATGTGCAAATCAAACATCTACATCATCATAGACTCACAAAATTGAATCTATCCACATGTATAAACTCGCTTATACATCCATCCATATCTCCAGGCTCTCTAAAAGTGCCAAGTCTCTCACCGAATAACTCCAAAGCCATATATGAATCAGGTGCTCATCAATGTCAATAAATAACATCCATGCTAAACCATACAACTAATACCAAGTACAAATACTAGCATACATGTCATCAACATACTACACAAACCAACCAAGATGAAATCAAAACAAGGGCACCATCTAAAAATGGTAAATAAACATTGTTTTCAAACCTGTGACCAAACCAACCACGGTTTCCTAACCAACCCGGTCACTGCCTGATCGACCATGGTTACCAAATGACCGACCACGGTTAATCCTAACTGACACCGGTTTCTATAGCTAGAAGATTTTCTCCTTTAACCCTTAAAACTCTGAAAAATTTCTCTATCATCTTCACCCAACTGAATCCAACCATCAACTATTAATCCCATAGGGTTATCCAGGCACCACAAAACAAAACAAGAACTGACATCACCATGCAATAAACTCAAAATACCCACAAGCTTATGAATGTCCTCTAAAACAACTTATTCCTCATGTCACTCTGAATAGTAACACCCTCCTCTCACTCTGCACATGCATCATGTATCCAATCCTGCAATGCCAACAACCATGGCTTGCTCCCATTAAACACGAAATTCTCTACACTACCTCTAACACCAAGCTCAAAAGCTAATATGTTATTGAGAAATAAAACCAAGTGAAAGAAAATATAAAGTGATTCCATTCTTATCAAATAATACTTTTACATCACAGTTTGGACTTCTTGTGAAGTAGGTGAATCAACTTATTTTCATCATGTGTACTCAACATATTTCATTACCTGCAACTGTGTCTAACCATAAGTTTCCATTAAGGATCGCATCCTTAAACTAGATATCCTTGTCCTCAAGATTCCACACAAATGGGAAAAAAATTCAAACAACACCAAAAATATGGTGTAAATTTGTGCACACTATCCAAACATAATATTAGTTGCTCCAAAAGAAAGAAATAAAACACGAACCATATAGAGATACCTGACCCAAAGTCTCAATGGACTAACCGAGCCAACTCCATCCTTTTTCTGATCCAAACATTGAAGTGATCTACATTGTTTCTACCTATACACACTATGTCTAGAAACCTGATCCTCCAAAATAGGACACTAAACCAACCATGCCCTCTTCTACTGTAAGAAACCCTATGCAAACTCGTTGTCACGAGACCAACCATGGTTCACTGACCGGTACCGGTTACCCTTTATGACCAATGTCGGTTCCTTGACCGATGTCGGTGCTGCTGGAACTAACACAACGCCACAAATTGGCATAGGTCACAAAACCAGGTGCCTACTCCAACCAAAGCCAATAGTTGTGTTGAGACAGTCATTTCAAGAAGCACCCAAATCTTGCACAAAAACTTAACAACAATCATACATGTAATAAAACTACATCAAGATGAAACACATCACCTTACCAGCACCAAGATACTCAACTACATATTCAACTAAAGAACATGTTTATTTGATGGAAACCCTGTCTTCGTTCTGTGCTACCGTATTCAACTTCTATAATGAATCCCATGCATCTAACCGCACCAAAGGATGCATAAGCTGCTCCTTTTATCTCATTCTCATATCTAGATATGTAATCCCATACATGCATGTGCAACCAAAATAATATAAGCACTGCAATACCAAGATAAAACCATACCTCAATAACCGGATCTGTAATGTGACCAACATGTTTGTGCCTCAAGAATTGGGGACACATCAGCTAACAAGATACATTCCATGCATATTTCCATTTCTTCATATCCATGATTTTCTATTTAAAACTAGGCTACCTAAGAACTAACTAACCGGTCACATAGAATCGACCACGGTTACCTTGTAATCGACCACAGTCACGCTTGCCAAAGTCGGTTGCCACTTAACCGACATTGTTCACTGTAATCTCCAGCAACCTTACTCTTCCATCTTTCACTTGAGATTGAATCTCTTCTCATGTGATCTTCACATCAAGGAAAACAAACCCTGCTCTCATACATCTGTCAATAAACCATTAACAATATACTAAAGCAAAAGCTTGCTCTAAAATAACCAAGCTAACTAAGCTCTGATACCAATTATTGGTATCAGATAAGATAACAAACCTAACTCGATACCAGTTGTTTGGAATTCGGGACTACATAATAGTGCTATGATTTAATAAAAACAAAATCATGCACACAGGATCTAAAAATTCCCCAAAATCTACAGCAGTGGAAGTATAAACTAGAATAATTCAAATCAAGACAAAGTACACACACATAACATAGCATGTATCATGGTTCACCCAATGTGGGCTACGTCCACGAAACATAGAGATCTCATATATATAATACAACAAGATTACAAACCAACTCTTCAATATAAGAGTACAATGCATATCTCCAAGAGTATCTCCTCTCCTCCAGATCTCTAAATGGATCTCCATGAGTGCACTACAACCATGCCTCCAAACACCACCAACAGATCTCACATAACCCAGAACTACTGCATCTCTAAACTGCTACCAAGTTATCTATGAATTTGAAACAAGACCTCTCATATGGGTCTACCATATGTGCAACTATAACTATGCACCAAGAAGTAAGTATGTCTCTCCATCACTGCATAGCTTGTGCAAACATGAAGACAACCTCCTTTACAATATCTAGATCTACATGGATCAACAATACAATATGATCTCATGGATCTACAATACAAGACTAGATCTATAATACAAGATCTCACCAACATGTGAATCTTTAAGAAGAAACTCTATGTTCTTTGCATACTATGCAAGCCATTACAATGAGACAATAACTATACAAAGAAAATACGGTAGAAGACATTACCCTCTTCTCACCATTTAGATGTACTGTTATTTCCTTCTATTCAGCTCCTCTCCATGGAGACTCTGTCTTCATGTAACTTGTTCTTTCTTTCTATTATTCTTCTTCTTCTTCTTCATCATCATCATCCTCTCAATCTAGGAGAATCAAGGATCTAATTCAATCCTTCTCTTTATTATATCTTCTAACCCTAGCTTTCATGCTTATATAGGCATATACAAACTTAGGGCACAATAGCCATGCATTTACAATCAATAGATATAATTCCAAGAGAGTTAAATAAAACACTCTTGCTTAGGTAACTAGGGATGGTTACCCCGACCGATGGCTGTTCTTATCTTTGATCAGCGTCGTTCTTGTATAAACTAGCAAGGTGTAAACAAGCTATTTATGAAGCAATTCAACTCTACAATCTGAAAAAATACCAATAACCTTAATACTACATCATCATCACCATCCTTAGGAACATCTTCTTATATCTTGGGGCCACCCCTTCATAAAAAATTTACACCACTAGTAAGATAACTCAATAACAACCTTCTTCCAAGACAAATACTCCTCCAAAACCATCTACTACTTCCATCCCCAAAATCAAATCTAAACCATCCACATCATCAACTAAGACTAAAAATCAAACACAACCATCCTCATCCTCCTCAAAATCTAAGACAAAATTAAAATCTCCCATTAAACCACCTCAAGCCAAACAATCATTACCCCCTTCATCTATAGACACATCATCACCTATTTCCTTGGGATATTATACTATAATGTTTTACCAATTTCTCCAAGCTTCAAGCAATCACTCTACCACCAATAAAACCCTTCAACCCAAATGCACCAAGACCATTATGGTTTGAATCTAACATTATTTGGGCATACCATCATGCACCAGGTCATGACACCGAGCACTGTAGAGATCTTCAATCCATCGCCAATAACCTTATCAAAAAAGATGACCTCCTTGATGAGGAGGGACCAACCATTCCATCATTGACTTATTCATCCAAACCCTCATCCACTAAAACATCTAAATCACCTCATTCATCACAAAATTTTGTTGCAATCCCACCACCAAACAAAGACCCTTCTAAGGATGGTCCCCCCTTATTCATCAATATTGTTCGGACAACTACTCATTTGGGCCCACATGACTCCAAACCAACCACCCAATCAAAATTAATGACCTTTGTTGCTATCCATCCTCTTAAGGATCTTACCTCATCCATACCTTTGTTAAAACCTAAGGTTGTGGTTTCCACTCCTTCTAGTGATCCCACCTCATCTCCATGCCCATCATCATCAAGACCTAAGGTTTTCATATTAGTTGCCCCTCAACTTGATGTGGGAAGGATGATCTAGCATCACTGAGACCACAATAGCACTCATACAAAATTTCCAATAAAAACAATACCATTAAACCCTACAATGAAAATAACATAGTGCACAAGAACCTTTAAATGTAATGAGAATCCCGAGAGGTTGTAATAATACAAAAACAAGGGTGGAAAATCATCCACAAATTTGATTTCATTACTGTAAGAAATTGATACAATTCAATACAATGGGGGCCAAAGGCATGATTTTTTCATTACAGTGCCTAATAGAGGAGGTTTGAAACTCCATAAATCACTCAAAGATGAGAAAGAAGGGAGGGGCATATACAATAATGTCCAACCTTTAAAACGTTGCCCCTCTTTACAATTTATAGGAAGAAAAATGAAGATAAGAGAGAGAGGAGAAGTTTGAAATTTACTTTAATCATCCCTAAAACATCATTTTACATGCAAGAGGGATGGGATAGCTTGTAAATATCATACTCCATTATACTCTGCCTTGTGCAAGAAAAAATGGATCTCCATGCTTTTATTTACTCCATCTCTACACCTGGGTATGGCCTCTAGCTCCTAAAACTTCATCATCATTTTTCACCCACCTAACCCATTAATTTACCATTTTAATCATTTCATGTCATATATCTCTAAATTAACTTTCCAATGACTATAAATTTGTGCAATTTTGATGAGTGTGGAGGAATTTATCATCATTTTTTTCTGGGTTGCTTCTTTGGCCTCCTCCACCAACTAGCTTAGTCATTGAATGTAGCTCGCCACCTACCTTGCCACATAGCTTGGTGTCTAATGAAATGCGATCCCCAAAAAATGGTTTAATGGGCTACAAAGGTTTCATCAAGATTTGACTTTGGACACTGGCCCTTTGGGATGTTGGGCTTGCACACCCCCAAGCACACCGAACACTCTCCACATCCTCGAATTTGAACTCAAACTCCAAATGTGAAGCCTGAAATCAACTCATGTAAACCTCTTCATATTTTGAATCCCAAGATGGGAATATTTCTGAGTTTGACTCCCCCTTGCATGGGGCATTGGATGCCTGAACACCGAAAACCTCCGCCCTCAAAATCCAATACAAACACCTCATTAACCTCTGATGTGAGCATTGACTCACCCATGGCTCACCCCAGATTTCAGACTTTGTGTGCTTTGGGATTTCCACCCCACCGCGCATGAAAAATTCCTTCAAATTTCTGAACTCTGCATCTAAATTCTGAGCTCTTCAGACTCTAACATAACTCGCTGCCCTGAAGCTCTAAGCACCCAAAACTCATCACCAACATGGAAAACTACTCCCCACATTGGCCTCCCGCATTCAACCTCGCAATATTGGTCCTACCTTTCTTGACTTGAGGTCTTTCATCCTACACCACACCGCTTCATGTATTTCCTTGACGAGCTCCACACGTGCTTGACTAGGTTCTCTATGTTCTTGGTCATGCGTGCTCATCCGCGAGGATCCTTTATTGTGTCTCATTTTCGTTGATCCCCTTGTGAATGCTTTGTCACCCATTACCATATGTTCATACCCCTAGATCGCCAAGTTAGCTCGATGATCCCTCCATCTCTATGCCACCATCAATGTGTTGTCCCCCCCATTAACTTAACCCACCGAGTAGCTCAACGAGCTACTCAGTTCGCCCCTTCTACATAGCTCGTCCCGCCAATTTGACCAACTTTCCTTTCATAAAACAAGCTCCGAGCTACCCAAATGAGCTACTCGGTGGCTCTTCTACCTTATGCCATTTGACCAACTTTCCTTTCATAAAACAAGCTCACCCGAGCTATCTTTCACCATGCATGACCTTAACTCACCGAGCATCTCGCCAAGCTACTTGGCAAGCTATTTTGGCTAGGTGCCCCTTATGGGCTATTTTTGTAATTTTTGCCCCAAACCTTGGATTTTTGAATTTTCTTGAACCAGAATGCCCCTGGGGATTGAGGAAAATTTCATCAATCCCATTACCCAAATTTTTCCATTTTTTCTTGTTTTGATCAAATGTGGGCTGCTTAAAGTTTGTTTTTACCTTAGGTAAACATTGAGTCCCTTCAAAACCGCAGAAGAGGAAAAAAATCCACGAATAATTTGAGCTCCCGAAACACTGTCAAATGCTCCTAAAACATGAAATTGTGCCTTAAATCCCATGGATGCTCTCTTGAAGGTCGTTTTTATGCTTGGGCCCGATCATACCCTGTTTTCCATTTTTAGTCCCTGGCAAAAATGGATAATATGTGGTGACTCAAGGGGACATCTTCCTATTAGATGTGGTTGACCAGTAGCCTAAATGCATCCATTGGGCATGGAGTCACTGTTGATAGCTTGAAACTGATCCAAACTTCTGAATTTTTCCCTAGGAAACTACTTAAAGCACCGTTGATCTTGAATTGACCCAAAGCTTACTCGAATATTCAAATTTCATAAGAAATCATAAAGTTTATTCAAGTGGATAATTTTATAAGATTGAAATTTTATTTTCTTTTTTAATTCCATGTAACTTGATCTATGGGATTGCATGATAAACACTTGTATTTACCCCAACATATGGTTTTTTTCCAAGCATGATGGATGATCCAGTGAAATACGTTCTTGGCTAATATTGAACCCTGTAGAGCTTGGGATCACTTGTTGATTTGGGGGGACACTTGTAACTACTGTTAGAGCTGATTTTCCATTCAAAGATGCTACTGAGAACATTCACCGAGGGCTTGAGTTGCACATAATCTTATCAGATTTTTCAATTAAGAAAGATCTAAAGAATGACCAAGGGAAATTTGGGGTTGGTCTTCTACTTAAAACCCAAGAGGACTTTGGATGAATTTGAAGAAGGTTTCTTCCTAGGACTGATTTTATGATTTTCGGAGGCACCAAAGAAGCTCAAACGATGATTGATCTCAAGGGATAAGAGGATATAAATTTTGAAACTCGTCCCTTAATCTGATTTTAGTTTCTCTGCATTTGAAGTTCCTTGTGATCTCGAATTGTTTCCGTAATTTTGAGCTTCTAAAACATCCCTTTTGGGAGGCGTACTAAATTATGCAATGAGTCAACTAAGAACAATAAAATTTGTTCTTGAAGCACTTAGGGAGACTGAAATCTATTCTAACAAAAGGACAATGTGCACAAGAACTTATAGGAATTGGAAACCTAAACTAATATGTACAAGGGGGATAATTCATCCTTCAGTAACAATGCTTGAGGTAGATTTTATTGATCGAAATCTATAATTATTCTTTGTCCAACTTGGATAAATGGAAATAATTATTACTCTTTCATCCTATAACCATGTAGGGACCACTCCAAATAGCATCAAACTTGGAATGCCTACCTGATTTTTCCCTGTCTGCATCCCATTTCAAAACCAAGTCTCCCTCTTGGAAATTTATATCCTTAGCTTTCCTATCAAAACTCATTTTGATCAATGTTTGATCCTTCTCCATGGTTTGCATTACATGCTCTCTCATTTCTTCCAACTCCATGAGATCTCGCATACTGGATTCCATAGGCTCAAACTATGACAACTATAGTTGCTTTAGGAGCTCCAATGTCGATAGCATTTCCTCTTTCCTATAGACTAGCTTGTAGGGAGAGCTACCTCTAGATTTATTTGGTGTGATTATATCATCCCACAAGGATAATTTGAGCTTGGTGTGTCAGGTCCTCTGATTTTCATCCAAATTCATTCTGATTATCCTTAGCAAATTATTTTTTTGGATTATGCTTGTCCATTACCATGAGGGTAATAATTTAATAAGGTGCTCAAACAGATCCCATTCCTAATAGCTCACCCTAAAATCTTAGTACCAAGGAATGCTAGAGTGTTGTCTGATATGATAGTGGTCAGGACACCAAATCTGGTTATTATCCCCTCGTAGAAGTCCAATATGCTAGAATTGTTTTCCTCCTTGAGTGTCACCACTTCATTCCACTTGGTGAAGTAATGTCTGTTCTTATGAGTATCCACTTGTGGCCTTGGCTCAAGTTCGATTTTATGACTCGATAAATTCCAATCCCCACTGCATGAAAGGTTTATCAACTAAGATTGGACAAAGGGGTATAGTTGATAGTTTCTCCTTTCTTGTGAAGAATGCACATTTTTTGCACTTTTTGATCCATGTATAGCAGCCACTAAACAATGTGAGCCAATAGTAACTTCCCTTCATGATCTTAAGGGTTATTACCTGTGGAGAAAAATGACCCCTAGCTTCTCCATCATGGAACTCATGTAGCACCTTATCAACTTGATTTTTGAACACATATTAGAAGGACTCCATTCACATCCTTCTTAAATAAGAAACCATCAATGAGAACATATGGGATGGACTAGAGTCTAAAATATCTCCTCTTTGCTTTGTTCAACTCCGGAGGGAACAAACATGTTTGTAGGAAATGTATCATGTCTTAAGTCCAACAAGGAGTGGACACACTATCATTTGCTTGCTCTTGATTATCTTACAACACTAAAACAACTTCTTCTTCATTACTTATTTTAACATGCCGATTTGGAAGATTGTTGTTAACATAATCCCTTTCCATAGACCAACTTGGTTATCTTGATCTCTATGTCATACTCCATGACACGAGTGATCCAACCTACCCTTTTCTCATTCAAATATTTGTTTAGGAGAAAATCCTTGACCCCGACATGAGACACTAACAACTAAATTTTATTGTTTGAGACTAAGTGTCTAAATTTATTCAGACTCCTTATAAATTCAAGGACATGTTTTTTAATAAAATAATACCTCACTTCATAGTATTCAAAAATATGGCTGAATAATGATACATGTTACTCAAAAAACTCTTTATTTTGTTACACCAAGATAGCTGAGATTGTGTCTGAACTACTGAAGGCATAAAGAATGAAGTCTTTGGAGAAGTCTAGATTTATGAGAGTTGGAACTTGGGAAATTGCATGTTTGATGGCCTCAAAACTCTCCATTCCCTCCGTTATCCATTTGAATTCCATACTCTTCTTTAACATCATTTTTAGTGTTTTGAAGAGAGTGGAAAAATACAACATGAACCTTCGGACGAAATTGATCCTCCCAAGAAACTTTGGAGAGCCTTCCTATGACTTGGAAATGGTAGTGCACTAATAGCTTCAACCCTTTAGGATCGATTTTCACTTCTTCCTTGGACACAATGTGGCCAAAAACTTGCATTCATGAGTGAGGAATATACACTTTTTTGGGTTCAAGGACACACAAAACTTCCCACACCTTTCAAATACTTGCTAGAGGTGAGAGAGGTGATATGTTACATTCTTGGAAAACACCATGATATCATTGAGATAAGCAAGAACTATCTTGTTAATAACCCATTGAAATTCATATCCATATCCCTCTCGGAATGTTTCTATGGAAATTGATAACCGAATGGAATCATTTTATAGGTGTATTAATGCAAAGAGAAGTTTTAATATCATGTTTATAACTGATTTCATGAGAAATAAAACAAAAATCCTTAAGATCTCTCGGTTGGAGGATCTAACTCTGCTTTGTGCCTTACTAATGTTAGCTCAATCCACCCTATAAGGTGTTATTCCAAGTATTTTGGCCTCTTTCTCCTACTACACATAATAACAATAGCATTAGACACAATAAGGAAAGCATTCCCTTTTCAAAAATCATACTTTCTTCCACTATACCAAGTTGTCTTACAAGTTTCTCAAGACAAAGCTCCTTGCTGAAACCATGGTTTCACATTTCACAAAGTACCCAGATGGTTATGAGGATTTCATTAGTTTCCATTATACTATTTAAACATGCTCCTAAATTTTTAAAACTTGAATCAATTTCCAACTCATGATATTTGACTTTTTGTCATCTCTCACTTTCTTAGCCTTAAAGCGTGTTTCAGGACCTGCTCCCGAATGTCATAAATAACACAAAATTTATACATGGAAAATACAAAAATCTTCTTTCATAGCCAAATATACTACCCTACCATTATATATTCCAAATTTCAGGCCTTAATTCCTAAAACCCATGAGATATACTCTTTTTAACATAGCAGACATTTTGTCAAACAAGTATCATGCAACCTCGGACTATCAAGTAAACAAACATATCTCAAAAAATAATCACTATCCAAGAAAACCATTTTATACCCAATTGAAACATTACCTTATTCTCCTATGGTTAAAATTTCATTTTTTTTAATATCATATGCAAATGTTATGAACATTGTTCCGAGATTGGTTTGCATATATCAGTTTTACAATTGTTCATACCAGTGGTTTGTTGCTCAAGCACATAAACATAATCATCAAAAGAGTTCCTCTTCCATACACATGAAAATTTTTATTATCGTTCCATAGGTGGATAATAATTTCTTTTAACACAATAATCATTTAGATGAAACACAACCATAGTCAATATAGTGTTCAAGCACATACATAGTCTCAAAACCCCACTGAGATTAGTTTCCTACAAAGCACATATTTAGAGATATTCCACAATGTTCCACGAGAGACTATTAGAATAATTAAGATTCCCTTTATATTAAAATTCATAGTATGATTGCATAGATTCACTCAATATTCACCACATGAATCCTTCACGCATTCCATAATGTATTAAAGCCCTTACCTTTGTCATTCAATCCTTCACCTTACACAAACTATTTATTAATATTTCTCACACCTTCATAAAGAAAACCAATGTTTTCTTAAGAACTATCTGAGATCCTTTGTACTGAGATCATGTCTTCAAGCATCTAAATGTTAACATAGTCATAAGTCTTGAACATTCAATATACTACACGCAAGATACAATTTCATACACAGTCTTGTTTAATTTGCAAATACAGGTAAACTTCCTTCAAACAAGGATGTATTATAATTTCAAATCATCATTCATGCTACAATATTCATTATTCAAACTCAAACTCATTGGTCTACCTCCATAACATTTTAATCACCTATGAATAGGTTTATCTTGACTAATTTTAGACTCATATACTAACTCAACAACTCCTAGACTTGGAATATCATGCCAATCTCTTTCCTAATCATTCTCGTCTTGGTTACAACAACATTACAACTCATAATTCTTCATTAATAACCTTATTATTCATGAAAATCACTAATTACAACCTCCTATACTTGTAATTAAAACATTTACAAACATTATTACCTTCATACACACATATTCACTCATGACATATTGACCAACATACTTTGACCCATTTGATTATAACTCTAGACCTCACATGCTCCTGATGCTCCTGCATCAGACTACCCTGTTGGGAAAATTTGAGCTCCTGTTCAAATGCATGCCTATGTCCTTCTTATTTCTTGTCTTTCAATTCATCCTTGTTGCTCTTACTTGTATATTTTGTCTTCTACAACTACCCTTGTATTGTTTCTTCTTGATGTTTGTCTTCTTGCTTGCTTCTTGCTTCATCTTTCTTGCCATGGTATTTCCTTTCAAATTTTTCTCTTGTAGTTTTTATCTCCTTCACTATGAAGGTAAACTCTACCTTGTGTTCATCATTACATGTAGTCACAACTTATTGGTCATTGCTAAGAATGTATTCATAGGACTTGATAGTCATCTCCACTGTTTTATCAACCATTCCTTCTTTCTTTCATTCTTTGCATCTTGGTAGGCTTTTTTGAATTTAGAAATTAAGTGAATGTCTTCAATGTTGAATTATACCTCCTCAAACCATCTTTAAGGTTCATATGGCTCCTCAACTAAAATCGGATTGTCCTCATTACCAGGAGAGGCTGAAAATACATCTACTACCTTTTCACTTGTCTTGTCTTCACGATTACTCTTGGCTTGATATATGACTTCCTCCAAGGATTTTATTTCTTCTTGAAGTTTCTCCATTATTGTGTACTCAAATTCATAATTCAGTGCTTCTTCATCTTCAAATTTAAGTGCCTCAACTTGGAATTCTTCCTCTATGGCCTTTGTACATGCAAACACCCAATCAGAGAAACAATTAAAAATAATTATTTGAGACTCCTTGGTCTCCATGGATGCCTCCTCATTTGGCACCTCTTCACTTCCTTGTTGTATTTTTTCAAATCCTCATGTTGGTTGTCTCCTCGGAAACATTTTCTCTCTCTCCTTCTTCTTCTTCCACTCAATTGTTCTCCTTCTTCTTCTTCTCTCTACAAGTTCTCTTATTAGCCATTTAAAAACCTTCCTCATGTGAAGGTTCCACCATTGCAACTTGAAGATTAAGTTCCGAATTTATTTTTTCATATGATTCATTATCCTTTCAAGGTCTTATTTAATAGATTTTACCTCTTGTTGGAACTTAGACTACAATTGTTTCTCTATTTCACTTTTCTTCACCTCTTGCCTCTTTGAAGACGTCTCTGCAAACAATCTTGCAAATTGCCTAATAATGATTAGATAGATAAATTTAAATGCTTGAAAAAGTTCTTAATCACTAGACAAAGCTCAAATATGATACCAAATAATGCAGAGAGAAGTTTTAATATCATGCTTATAACTGATTTCATGAGAAATAAAACAAAAATCCTTAACGGTCTCTTTGTTGGAGGATATAACTTTGCTTTGTGCCTTACTAATGTTAGCTCAATCCACCCTATAAGGTTTTATTCCAAGTATTTTTTCCTATATCTCCTGTTGCACATACTCACAATAGCATTAGACACAATAAGGAAAGCATTCACTTTTCAAAAATCATACTTTCTTCCACTCTACCAAGTTGTCTTACAAGTTTCTCAAGACAAAGCTCCTTGCTCCAACCATGGTTTCACATTTCACAAGGTACCAAGATGGTTATGAATATTTCATTAGTTTCCATTATACTATTTAAACACACTCCTAAAATTTCAAAACTTGAATGAATTTCCGACTCTTGTATTTTATTTTTTGCCATCTCACAATTTCCTAGCCTTAAACTGTGTTTCAAGACCTGCTCCCAGACTGTCATAAATAACACAAAAATTATAGATGGAAAATAAAAAATTATTTTTTAATATCCAAATAAACTACCCTACCATGATATCTTCCAAATTTTAGGCCTTAATTCCTAAAAACCCATGATATATACTCTTTTTAACATGCCATACATTTTATCAAACAAGTATCATGTAACCTCAGACCAGCGGGTAAAACAAGACATATCTAAAAAAATAATCACTATCTAATTAGAAAATTTTATAAAAAATTGAACCATTATCTTATTCTCATTTGGTTTAAATTTCAGCTTGTTTTGAGATTATATGAAAAAATCATTAATGTTTTCAGACCTGGTTTACACTGGATCAGTTTTATAATTGTTCATACCAGTGATCATTGCTCAAGCACATAAACATAATCATAAAAATATTTCCTCTTCCATACACATGAACAATATTATTATCATTCCAAAGGTGGCTACTCAGTTCTTTGAACATAATAATCATTTAGATGAAACACAACCATATTCAATAGAGTGTTCAAGCACATACACAATCTCAAAACCCCACTGAGATTAGTTTCCTACAAAGCACATCTTTAGAGATATTCCACAATGTTACATGAGAGAATATTAGAATAATCAAGGTTTCCCCTTATATTAAAATTCATAGTATGCTTGCACATATTCACTGAATATTCACCACATGAATCCTTCACGCATTTCATAATGTATTTAAGTGTTTACCTATGGCATTGATCCTTCGCCTTGCACAAATTGTTTATTAATCTTTATCACACCTTCATAAAGAAAAATGATGTCTTATTGAGGACTGTACAGATCCTTTGTACCTAATATCATGCTTGTAAGCATCAAAATGTTAACATATTCATAAGTCTTGAACATTCAATATACTATACCCAAGATGATTGCATACACAGCTTTTGTTTAATTTACAAGTATAGGTAAACTTCCTTCAAACAAGGATGTATTATAATTTCAAATAATCATTCACGCTACAATCTTCATTATTCAACCTCAAGCTCACTTTTCTACCTCCATAACATTTGAATCACCTATGAATAGGTGTATCTTGACTAATTTTAGACTCCTAAACAAACTCCTATACTAACTCAACAACTCCTACACTTGGAATATCAGGCCAACCTCTTTCCTAAGCCTTCTCAGCTTGGTTACAACAACATTACAACTCATAATTCTTCATTAATAGCCTTATTAGGCATGAAAATCACTAATTACAACCTCCTATACATGTAATTACAACATTTACAAACATTATTACCTTCATACACACATATTCACTCATGACATATTGACCAACATACTTTGACCCATTTTAGTATAACTCTAGACCTCACAAGCTCTTGATGCTCTTGCATCACATATGTGCCCCATTTTGTGGTGAAGCACATTTTGAATGATCATCTTCCTTCACCACAATTTGGTTATAGCCTAAATAACCATCTAGCGGTGAAAACCTTTCGGAATCAAATACAACTTGTAAGATGTGCTCCATAAAAGGAAGCGGATAATGATCTTTGAGCGATGATATGTTCAAGTCGCAAAAATCTACACAAAGCCTGATTTCTTCATTCCTATTCCTCACTAGCTCCATATTCTCTAGCCAACTTGAGTGCTTGATAGGAAAGGTGATACTTTCCTCTATCAAATTACTCAAATTTTTTCTTCATGAGACGCTCAATATGGGGATTCACTGGTATTTGCTTTTACCTTATGGAATTGGATCCTAGATCTAACTCAATAGTATATTGTGCCAATTTTGGATCAAAACCTCTCAAATATTCATAGCTCTAGGTAAAGACATCCAAAAATTCTTGGCAAAGTTGAATGAAATCATATTTTTAACGTTGAGTACTCAACCTACCAATTTGGAGCTCTTTACCTTCACCCACTGAAATGAATTTTGAATCATCACCCTTAACCTGAATGTTAGGCTTCTCTTTCTAGAACTAATCATTGAGGTTGAAAATTAACTCAAGAGTCACAAGGCCTTTTAGAAAATTGTTTTTCCTTGGCTAGACCACTTGATCCTCATACCGCTGCTCCAATTTGTCTCATTTCCTCGAGGAGAACTCAACTTCTTCTTACAATAAATTTATAATATGTTGGTCATTTTTGAACACTTTTCAACTAATGTTTTTTTCCAAAACAACTAACCTCATAATCACCTTTATATGGGGTTGTGTTTGATCTCTCTTGATACCATCAATGACATCAAATGTTGCTCTGTTTTTTGCAAGCATGTCTGCAACATCATTATTTTTCCTTGGTATCGAACTTATGTTAAATGCTTGGAAATATTCAATGAGATCTCATACCCTATTCTTATAGCTCTTAAGTAGGTAATTCTTTGCAACATTTAGTCCTCTGACTTGATTCACAATCAGTTCACTATCTCTGAGAACTTGTAATTTCTTGATACCTCTCCTCCATGTCCAATGCAATCCATGGATCAATGCTTCATATTCAGCTACATTATTGGAATGACTAAATTAAAATTGGAAATCTGAGTAGTAATTTATCCCTTGGGGTGACACCATCATTGATCCTCCTGTACCTTTCCTGCTCCTTGAACCATCAAAGAACAACTTCCATACTTTGTTTTTATCTTTTTCATTTGGTTTGGTGATGCTAGGAAGATGTGGATTATCTTCATGTAGGAAATATATGCCTAACTTTTTCTTCCTCCATCTCCTTGTATCAGATCATAGGAATGCCTCTTATGAGCCCATTCATCCAATGTTAGATCCATAATATTCCCAACCTTAGTATCTTCTTCCTAAATTATTGGATAATCTTCTTGTCAGAAGGCTAAATAGTTAGTGTTGATAGGACTTGGCACATGAGGCTCAATGTGGAAATTGGCAATTGGTTCTAATCTGATTGTGGCTTTGGATCCATATCTCATTCTAAATAACATGTGAGACCAGTTAACTAATAAGTACCCACCAATTTTTGAAGTGAAGTCACTTGACAAACACAATGCAAAGAGTGGTGGTAAGTCAATTACAGACACATCTTGTAAGATGGTGACATTGGGGCAAGCATGCGTGTGAGATTAGATCATTTGATCACTGCAACGGTTCCCACTGTTATCCCATATAGTTTCACCCCTCCCTTCGAAATTGATTCATACTTTAGTCCTAATTGATATGTTATCTGCTTCGGCATTACCGAGTTGCTTACTCTTAAGTCGATCATGTAATTGTGTACCAAGTTATCCTTGATAATTAAGGACACATAAAATGGTAGAGGCTTAAATTTTTATGTAGTGAACCTCCTTCTTGCTGCACCACATTGGTGAGAACCTTCTCTTGATCACTGGGTGCATGATTCAAAATGGATAAAATTACCATGGTTGCCTATAACAAGTCTCTTTATCCTAGAATAGTTAGTGACTCCCACATTGAAATGCACAAATTTGTCTTCTTCATTTGGTCAATGATATTGAATAGAGATGAGTTATCTCTTTGTTTTCCCTTTCTTGGCATGATCTTTTCTTGCACTTTAACTGGTACATGGGCTGTTATAACTGATACCTTAGGCTGATTTGTGCGTCTAGGGCTGCATTTGACTTGCTAACTCCCTGAAGAGTAACGAAAGGTTGGGAAGCACCTGTATTTGATGAATGTCATTATTCTATATTCCTTTTCTTAGACCTTGTATTGGCTATTGCACCTTGGAAAGGAGGTTGATTAACCCCAAAAAGTATTTTGTTTTCCAATTTACTAGTGTGGTGTCATTGGAGGAGCCTCTTGCGGACTTGCTTGTTGTTGATTTTCTTTTTCACTGTTTCTTGAGACTCACCAACGGTTCACCATTAAGGCCTAATTTATCCTTCCATTGAAACATTATGCCGATTATGAGGTTAACTATAAGGGAAACACCAATCGTAGTCTTTTTCCATGTTGTTCTGTATTAGAACCAAGGCCTTGGATGTTGAAGCTGCATTTGGATTATATGGTTGGAATGGCTTGGCAATCAGATGTTATCCTTGATTTTGATTTTCATTTGTATCTTGAGATGAAGGTCTATTAATTTGATAGGGAGGCCTATTTGGTTGGGCTTGAGGCTGATCAGGTTTGAAACTTTGACCTTGTTACCTCTTGATTACCACCAAATGATTCCTAATAGTTTTTTTCCTTTGATTACTTCTTGTAGCTATTTCTTGATCTCTTGGAATTTGATTGAAGTACTAG